>CM017561.1:55117994-55480494 GCA_007844125.1 Sinonovacula constricta
AATTTGGAGGAGAAAAAGTCCGTATTTTCGAATTTAAAGACGTACAGTAGTTGTATTCTTGCAGGTAAATTTTCAATTTTGAATATAGGCTACTTCTGTTCATAAAAGAAACATTATTATTCATATGCTTATTTTCATTATAATGCTGAGGCATTTAGACCCATTGTTATCTTCTTCAGTAAGATATGATTAAACATTGTATATGTATTATGCAGTCTCTCAATAGTTGAAATATTTAAAAGATTAAAACAAATATCTACAGTAAATACCAGTATAGACTATATATCTAATGCCAAGGGAGGTAATCTCCATCGTTAACAAGAAAAGTAAAAATTGAGTGAAAGATTCAATTCTCATAAGAATTTATCACCATCATCATCATCATCATCATCATCATCATCATCAACATCATCATCATCATCATCATCTCTATCATAATCAGCATATTCACAACATCACCATGTACAATATCATCATCATTTCATAATAATCTGCATCTGCTTTATCGCCATCGCTGCCATGAGCATTTTCATTATTGCCACCACCACCACCCTTACTATCACCTTCATCTTTATTTCCATTACATGTACCATCCTCATCATGATCATCACCATTTCCACTACCCCATCATTCTCACCCCTCCCCCCACAACCCCGCCTCCAAACATAATAATCATCATCATCATAACATACTAACAAATGCATGAGAACAAAGCCTCATACCTAACCAAACATTAATAAAAACAATACGGAGCAACATCATATAAACAAGACGAACCAAGAGCCATACATTTTCTGACACTGATAATATTTGACACTGTTTGAATTTTTTTCTTCAATCTTAAACAATTAGGGAAGTGTTTTTTATTAATCATAATTCATCTGGAATATGATGTTTAATTAGATTGTACACCACAGTCACTTAATAGGCAGTATTTAGAATTTGACCTACTAATATGACATTCAAACTTCTGAAACATTTTCTTGTATAGCTTGCTTTTGATCGAAGCAGTTACACAGTAAGGTGCTCTGTGATATTTCTATGATTTCTGACAAGGATAAAATTTAAGATAAAATGTATGCAGATTCAATGTTTTGTTCATTATATACAAAAGTATTGTTACAAATTAAATTTGGAAAAAAAAATTATTTGTAATAACACCATTTAAAAAATATTAACCACTCGATCCCAAGAATTTCTACAGCCACAATACTGTCAATACCATATAAAGTATCAACAATTTCTACCAGCGAGGGTCAGAAGAGGGTTAAAAGAAAGGTTACAAAGCCAAGGCGAAAAAGTTAAAACATGATTACCACTTTCACAGAACTCTGCTATCTTCTTGTTGAACTCAATGACTTTACTGTGTTCTGTTTTATGTCGATTGTTTGCCTGACTTTGTAAAGTCGCCAGTCTTTCTTTCAGTAGACTCTCCAGGGAACCATCTCCTGACGTGGGCTGCAACAGAATTGTGAATACGGTTACTAATATTGCACATATAAGAAAAAAGGTTAAGCTTTTTACAGTTGCAGGTTTCTACCCAGACATTTTTCTCCACTAGGTCAGCAGGAAGACCTTGCATGAAATTTTCTCACCCCTACAGAGACTTGAACCTACACTGTGAGGAGCTGAGGAGTTGCAAGTCAGTGACTATAACTGCTTGGCCACAGGCACTACCAGCATAATTATGACAGTACAATGTTAAAAAACAAAACAAAAATATTACTCTTTGCTAATCTACTTTGTACACTAAAGGTTCCCTAGTCTTTAATTATTTACCTGTGCTCGGGGTCAGCCATATTTGAGCACACTCAAATAAGTTGATTTTTGTTTGTTTGTTTATTGGGTTTATCGTCCCACCAACAGTATTTTAGTTATCTGGAGACGGTGTCCACTTGAAGCAGATATAGTGCTGCCTTCACTGTGTATAGTATGCCGTGAACACCTAGCATGATACCACACCCAGTCACATTATCCTGACACCGGGCCAACCAGTCGTGGAACTACCCTTATATTTGCTTGAGCTTTAGCAAGGGAGCTATACCACTACCATTTTAACGACTTTGGTATGTCGCGGCCCGGGATCGAACCCGGGGCCTCCCGTACCTGGAGCCGACGCTCTACCGATTGCGCTACCAGGTCCGGTCAAATAAGTTGAGAATGCACCATGGCGTTCCCAAAATTGCATGCTCAACTCAGATATTTCAGAACGTCCTTGAGTTTTAGAACATTTGTGAAACGGAACTCTAATTTATTACTCATGCCGAGCAACGATTTGAGCATGGTGCTCAGACTTGAGCATGAGAACGGACTCAAGTTTTTTTTGTGAAACTGGGGCCTGGACCTTAAAGCGACTTGATCACAGTTGGTTAAATTTGCATTTTTTTTTAATTTCTGTCCAAACTGCAAAATTTTAAAGAATTTTTTTAAGAATTAAAGTATTCCCTCTGATTATATGTGATAGTAACATCAAAACATTGTGATGTCTTCAGGATGGGAGAATTAAAAGTGTTGCAATGCTTCTCAACTTTTTTTAGCCATTTCCATCTCAACAAACTAGTTGATCTTGTAACTGTGCATACGCCAATAATGTCATGTATATATGTCCGTAATAAACAATTGACTGTCTCGAGAGTGACATAATATTTTCTCTTCTGGTCATTTTGGCATAGGGGGACAGAATCCCATTGGCAACATTTTTATAAATTTTTGTCAAGATTTAGTGCAGATCAAGTGTTTCTATGTGTTACATAGTATTATGTACCTATACAAAACTGTGTTTATTTATTGGGTTTATCATCCCGATAACAGTATTTCAGTTATCTGGAGACGGTGTCAACTTGAAGCAGATATAGTGTGGCCTTCACTGTGTATAGCACTTTTGAAGATATGTGATAGCATCACCACTTTGATGTCTTTTTACTGATATCAGTGTTAGCCTCTTTGCTACTGACGATCTCAAACCATATAAAGTTTCAAAGTTTTCAATTTATTTATATTCCATAGGGAATCGTATAATCTCATTTCAACTTGTATTTATAACTCCTGACTTCCCTCATCCTAGTAAGAACAAGTACTGTACTAACGTAATCATTACCTTGGAGCAAGGCCTTGCCTAAGATCTAACAGTTCATGGTCAGTTTTAGGGTTCAAACACAGTACCCTCAGATCTCAAATCTGGAGTGCAATGTCCTTGCCACTGACGTTACTGACATTTCATCTTCACCTTTATTTCATTTGTTAGAAAAGTAATGAGCCATCATAGTGATGAAGGAACCCAAATATTTTCATACAAATACAACTTTTCATGCATCTAGGAAGACCTGCTTTAGTTTTACATCACTGAAACCATGAGAGGCCAAAAATTAACAACTCAGCCAAGATGTTGCAAATAGACCATCAAAACCCATGTGATATTTAGCTCAGATGATGATGACTTCATGTACACTATGTTTTTTTCTGTACAGATTGGTTTGAAATAAGGATTAAACCCAACTCAACACTTTTTCCAGTAATTCCTCAAAAACATCCAACACAAGGGATCTTCTGAATAAGTCTTAATGAGAGAGGTAGGGATAAAACTCTGGTCACAGTTTTGCACATGAACTTAATGCATAGCACCCACATAATCTGCTTTTTTTTTTGTTGGTTAGATCGCATCAACTTAATTATGGTCATACTGGTGACGTTCAGCTTATTACCGGTGAAGGAAGACGCCAGACTTATGTCTAGGTAGAACTATCGATCCACAGCAGGTTAGCTAGAAAATCTCCCCACCTGGAAGTTCTTGCCCAAGCTGGGACTCAAACCCACGCCGTATGGGACTGGAGAGTCAGCAACTATAACCACTCGGCCACGGGCACCCGCTACACAAGCTGTACTTCATATTATTTAAATTATTGCCCTTTTTACAGAAATTGTGAATTTGACAGCAACCATATCATTTTTATGTCTTACCAGATCTTTCACTGCATTCTGTAACAGATGTATGTCTGATTCCAGCTGAACAAACTCCATCAGGACCTGTTTGTATTCCTCGATTTTGTTTTTGGACTCATCTTCAAACAAACAAAAAAAGAAATACAATGTATACAAGGCATGAACAATTTGTTTTTGTTTTAAGTTACATATTCCATTATAAAACTGTCATCATCAATAAGGAAAAAGGCAAATATGGTAATAAACAGCCTAGATTTGAAACATTAAGTTCATAAAATTAACAAATATTCTGGAAAGCAAGGCAAAATCAAGATCTGAAGTAGAATAAGACTGATGACATTATGTTTTGTTTTTGAAATACATTGCAGCAAACCATCATTATCATTATAGCACGGTCCAACTATTTAAGTGGAGGAAGACCAGACAAAAATGTCTGGGTAGAACCAATGGCGCACTGCAGGTCAGATAGAAGACCTTCCTATATTTAATCCATTGCCCCAAATGGAACTTGTACTCATGTGGTGAGAGGCTAAGCAGTCAAGAGAAATTACAAATCGTTGACTCGGTGACATCACGAGCACCACCCCCGCTGCCCTAGATAACATTAAAATCCTCTTTAACAACTTTAAATTTAAAACAATAAACACTGTTCTGCAAAGAATGATATGTGATGATTACTGATAATGTTTTTGGAAACATTAAAACAATTTTTTTTTCAACATTCTATTATAATTTGATTAAACATTAAGTCATGAAAGACGAAATCCAGTGATGTAGGAGTTTTTTTCTGTTAAGTCTAGGGCTGTCTTTATAACCACTGAAATACTGTGTAAAAAGTTAATCAGATTTTTTACCATTATTAAAAATAATAAATATATTATTTAGATTGACTTTGTACTAACAATATATTTATTCTATAACAATTCTTGTTGCTAATGTTTTGGGGTTTTTTTATTTCTTACCATTGTTTCGGCTGGAGTTATTTTCCATAAAGTCCAGAGCTCCCTCTGTAGCCATCTCCATCCCCACCTTTATGTATTCTTCAACTGTGTTAATCGACCTGACAGCCTGTTCTAACATCCCAAGGCCTGCCATCACGTTAATCCTTAGACTTTCAATAATCTGAAATTTGGACAGGTGTTGTACAATTTAGATTTGCAACCTTTTCACTTTAAACTGTTTTAAGAACTTACATTGTAGTAGATTTAAAACTGAAAAATATGCTATTTAAATTGTACATTCTATACAGTGTCATGCCACATATTAGCAAAGTTTTTAAATGATTTCAACCCACTTTCTAGAAATAGACTATCGATCACACAACCTTACATGTATAACAATAAGTAGTCCATCATATGATGTTAACCTAGTTTAACCACAATATGGCCTAGTGCAAAGCAAGAATAAATAATTACAAGTTAAAGCTGATTACTTGTGTCAACTTAAAACTTAATATCATTATTTTCATAGCACGAGTGCCATGAAAGCAATATGATTGCTCAACTGCATGCCGTTGACACTTAGCCCTGGCGGCTATACTTTTTGACAGATCAGAGTTCTTTGAACAATGTTGAAACAAAGCCACCAAAGGAACATAAAATAAATATCAAAGCCCTAGCTCTTGTAGTTTTTGATAAGAATATTTTCAAAGTTTTCCTATATAACCATATATGCAAAATGGCCACGGCCCTGGTGGCTATGTTTTTTGATGAATCAGAATTATGTGAACAATCATCCTACAGGGCTATCTTAAGCTCATGTATACCAAATATCAAGGCTCAAGCTCTTGCAGTTTCTGACAAGAAGAAGATTTTTAAAGTTTATCTATAAAGCTATATATGGAAAATGGCCACGCTCCTAGACGCCATGTTTTTTACTGATCAAAAAGTTGACTTCATCCCACCTGCCACCATAGGCTGGTGCGGGCAATCGGTCACTCAATCATACACCAACCACACTAACCATTGCTTTACCGTGCAACTTTGGAAGATGCTTGAACGGCATAGCTAAAGAGTTAAACCAACAAGATGGCCGCTGGAAGTGAATATCTTTCTTTCCAATATATTCAGTCACTCCTGTATATTCAGCCACTTTCTAAATGACATTAACCACCAACAAGCATGTGTGTGAATCTCTAGCAACTTCACACAGTTATTTTTATGTTATTTGTTGTTGTTTTGTTGTATATATGTATTTTGAAACAAAAAGTATCTGTTTATAGAGATATAATAGAGAATATCCCATTATTTTACACTATTTTCACTTTTTCTGACACAGTTTGTCAGTCTGCTATTTATGTTCTTATTTGACTAACCACTATCACTGGCATGCTTTACGGAGACAGCAATTTCTGCTATACATAATAAACAACCCACTTGCATTATAACATAATTGCCACTATAAGGAGAAATGACCAATCAGATTGACCGAATGAATAGATTTGAAAGTCCTGGAGAGACCCTGAAATCCAACTGTCATTGCAGAACTCAGCAATGTTTGCAAACAGTTTTCTGCAAAAGTTTTCATTGTTTCTGGATGGTGATGTATCTTTTCAATGATACTTGCTTCTCTCATAGTTTTTTTTCCGGCTGTTATACATTCAATCTTTTAAATGAGTGAATATCCAGGACAAGAGGCTTATGCATTATATTCGGACATGACACTAAGTAGAATTACCAATATTTCAATTAGCATTGTACAGTTTGGTCAGAAGGTTATAGGCTCTTATGACTAAGAATATTAATACAATTATGATTGTTTAACTTATAGTGACATATTTGTTTTGACTTTTTCAAATATTTCAAATGCATGTTTCTGGCTAAAAAGAAAGAAAAATTAAAAAGGGTTTGACTAAAAATGCTCCAATCAATAATGTTTTGAAGTTACTATGTATAAGGATTAAAAGTGCCCTAAATATATATATAATATATATATGCATTCAGTTCGATACAATTTAATTCATTAACAGAAAATAAAAACGTTTCTTAGCCTCACCTGACGATAGATCTGCTTTTACTTTTCCGCGCAAAAGATACAATTTTCATAAAATAAGGGTCGTAACTCTTACCTACTACGACATCTATATCTTCCATTGATTCGCACGTGACAGTCTGGACTGTGTTGAAACTGGCAAGTATGTGGTTAAATACAGAACAGTGGCATTAATGAGTATCATATTAATATACACGCCAAGTAATAGTGCGTCTGATATTTTACATAGTAAAATAAAATATTTAACAATCGCTGAACTGTTTAAAACGCGGAAGATCAAATGCTCAAAGTCGATTATGAAGTTGTGATGTGTCATAGCTTCGAGTTGGTTAAAACATAGTGGCGTCACCGTCTTTGTACAGAATGGTGTTATGCTCGACTATGTTGATAGTCGAAGTTTTCATTATTCTTTATTTTTATTTTATTAAGTTGATTATGACATTATTCGTGGTTTCAAAACCACAAGTCTTTATTCATTTACTTGATTTGATTTGAACATTTAGTCCAGAATTGATTTCTTCTTGTCTTTATATCCAAATACTTTGTCCAGCAAGAATTAAATGGATACTCCTTTGAAATTAAAATCCACCATCACCTTCCAATGCACGGAGGGATGTGTCGGTTATTATTTATAATAAAATAACGAGCACTTTCTTTGCAATGGATTTGTGGGAATGTTGAAATTTAGCAATGGAGTATAATAAATACGACCACATTTACGGTATATGCCTTTATGACAAATAAATTAAGTACAAGTGAATGAAGAAATAAAAATAAATTTTCGCCACATTTAATTATTTCATTTTTATGGGGCAAAAATACTTGTTAACACCGTATATTTAAAAAATTAAACATTACAGAATTCTGAAGTACCATCATGAAATCGAATGTACATATATTTAGCGTCAATACACATTTTACTCATGTTTTCTATTTTCATTTACTTATACTCGTATAACGAATTTTACAGTTACACAAAAGGGGGACCAAGTCTATTTCAACGGCAACCGGACAGAGATTTTTGTTTGGTTAAATAACATAAGACTGGAGATACAAGTACAAGTTCAAATGTTTGTTTCTTTCCTTTATTTGTAACAATGAGTCAAATTATAACAAACATGCTGAACATAAATAGCTAATTCGATACAAAAGACAATATAAATTCGATAAATAATCACACACACTTGTTTTCCTTTGTAAAAAGAATTAAAAAAATACCACATGGAGACTCATGCTTATCTCATGAAACATCTGTATATAGCAACCCATGAACCTATTTTTAGAATGAAAGAAATATATATACGTTATTTCCCTTGTGTGGTAGATAAGAGCATATATTTTATATAAACATTTACCTTTGTTTTGATATATTAGTCCATCGTTTGCTTAAGAACTTTTACTTATTTCGATCAAAGTGGAGAAAATAATAATTTTACACCAATATTATATTCCGAACTACTACATATAAAGACGACAACACATTTAAAACGAAAACCGGAAATAGCTGTCGGTATATTTTAATTCTATATTATTTTTACATTTTTATATCATATGGAAATCACTATTTACAGGATATTTGCTGTATTTTTTCTGGTGTAAATTGTTTTGTTTTATTTTACCATGTAGTCAGGAAACTGTTATTTACAAGAATGGTGGGGGTGGGGGGGACGAGTGTTTTGCCGACCAAGATAAAATAAAGTATATTTTACTGCGGAAAAAATCAAATATTATATCTATGCCTTGAAATTAAATTTAAGAAGAAATTAATACTTTACAAAAATCAATTTGTTTTCTTTTTTTAATTGCCAATTTTCGTACGTTATTCGCACAAGTTGCTCTCAACATTTAAATACAAATTTCTCACTCTTAAAACAGACTTCCTGGCGTCAAAAATACCATTTTTTATATAAAATGCACAAATTAACATAAAGCAGAATGCTGAATGTAATAATATTCAAATAATCGGAACATCAATTTAATTACGTACTCAAAGGTAACAAAAAATAAAATAAAATGTGCGTAGTTATACAAGATCAAGCATTTTTGTATTTAAAGCAAACATGCCGGCATTTCAAATTAAGCATGTGATTGAAAGTAAACCGTATTTTTACGCAGAGTTATCGTTCGTTAGTCCCATCAACAGGCTCATGGCCATTGACGAAACAAAAATGTTTGTTATGTTTTAAAGGTTCGTGTATATTATGAACTAAGTCTTAAAATAAGAGATATTTTGTTTTGGTCTGCAAAAATCAGTAACTTAAATAATTTAGCTTTATTTATGGAATTATTTTCTGTACTTTTTACACGAATATGAACTATAATACTTTCTGTCCAAAATATACTTTGAAGCAAAAATAAATGGATTATATACTGACAATATTTAACTTAACAATATCTAGATAAGTTATCTTTATCTTACTTCTTTTACACGAGCTAACTGCGTAGCCGATCTGAAACTTCCATTTTCCTATTCCTAACCGACGTTTTACCTGACATCATAGTCACGTGGCCTAAAGTTCTCTGAGCCTGACATAGGTAACTGTAATAAGCCGAAAAGAATGGAAGATCAAAGCGCTAAAAATCGCTGTTTGGGCTTTGTATATTTTACCTTATAAACGATTAAAAGTACTCAAATAATGGACATTTAAATGTTTCCGTGGTAAATCGATTGCGCAACGCATTGTAAAGCTGCGAAACAACCACCACTTCTAATACAGATAATACAGTGGGACAAAAGCTACAACTCAGTAACTAAGCGCTGATTTATAAAAACTATTATATTAATCATACAATATTTTCCATATGATTGCATTTTCACTAAATTTAAATATCAGCTCATAAGTGCTCCTGGACGCGACGAAAATATACTGAGTTTAAAATTAACCCACAGAACTTTATTAATTGGTCGGAAGACCATCGACAGTAAGCAGCTCCGCTACACCCACTTCTGAGTTATTTCGTCAACACTACATCCCTGTGATTTGGATCTAAATTTATCTCAATTGCAGAAGGCAGTGATATCTCACACGGGATATCGCAAGTATCTCGTCCTACTATACAATGCATAGTCAGTGGAACACTCGTTCTAATAGCATTGTTCTCCCTCCTGCATCGTCGGATACCCACGGTTGATTCTATTACGTTACTCTCCATTCATCACCCGTGGGCAAATTGCTACTCATTTCGTCGTTCTGTTTGAATAGAACAGAACAGACATTATCCAATCAGATGATAGGTTACAAAATTAAATACTCTTCAATCGGAAGATAAATACGGTGACCTGAGAACGTAAACATGACGACCGGTACAGCGCATCGCAAGTGTAAAATATGTCTGTCAGCGATCCGCGACAAATGTTCTTACAGATCTTTGGGCACTCCAGCAAGTATTGAAAAATACACGTCGGTTTTTAACGAAATCGGTATCCTTGCCCATGAAGACAGTGACGTTGCTTGTAATTTGTGCGTAAATAAACTTACGACAATGCTATCGAAGTGGTATGAAAGCGTAAACTTGATTGGTTGGCAGATTCGCTGGATGGTCTCAGCGAACCAATCGGATTGCGGCATTTCATAGTAAACAAAGCGACGAAATGAGTAGCTATTTGCCCACGGGTGATGAATGGAGAGTAACGTAATAGAATCAACCGTGGGTATCCGACGATGTCCCTCCTGCAGCCGCGTAAGTCACGGATTAATATTCCTACTCCGCGTTGTTCATTCGCTCAAACATATTACAATATTATTATTAACATTTGAAGCATCCCGCGATACAATTGACGCGCCTAGTCTCCATCGGCTTAGATATTTGTTTCTGTACACGCACTACTTTTTCATAGTCAACTACTGACCGCGGGTAGTCAATGTCACGCAGGGCAAATCCTCATGCTTCCGAAATCCGCTTTCTCAATACTTTGGACGCTGTCGCAAGCTATATCGCCCAATATGTGGATTTAGACATAAACTAATTGCTAAACAGTATATTCAAGGTAGCAAATGCATTGAGTGTCACCTTTTGAAAATAATAAACGACACGGCGAGCTTCCTTTACAGAAGACTAGTTAACAGACAGGAATTCGCTAAGAAGTCGTTGTTCACATCATCACCTTTTATTGCATAAGTCAATCCTGATTATGTACAACTAAAATTTAAAAATGACTGCTTTTGAGGTAAATATGAACCCTAGCAACAGTATAAATATTTACGATGATGATGATAATGATAAATGATGTTGATTTAGATTGTGATGATGTTAACTGATGATTAATAATGATGATGATGATAATTTATAATGGTGAAGATGATAGAAGGGATGGTTGTGTTTGATTGTTGTTGTTGTTGTTGATAATGATGATGATGATGATGCTGATGATGCTGATGATGAAGATGATGATGAAATAAGGACAATATAATGCTTAACATATACCTAATTATACACGATTACAAACATACCAATATGACTTAAAATGCCAACTATAAAGAAGTACCCATGGGGCCTTTCTAAGCCTCAACAACCCCTTTGAGCATTTTTATATAATTTGCATGCCTTCAATATTTGATCAAGTTCAATAAAACTTCTAGATTCGCCTCGTCATAAATTATTGCACATAAAATGAGAGTGACTCCAGAAGCAACTTTTAGTATCCTTGAGCAGTCCCGCCATTCTTTACCATTCTTATTATTTACCCCGTAGTATCTGGTGGAAGTCGTGGATACAGATTTGGAACACTTATTTAATTTCTTACACTTTTTTCTGTGACAAAAATGTTCCCATTCAGCAAACATGATACATGTAACAATTGCTGTCAACAAAAGTACGTAATACTTATTAACTTAGTCAATTAAGCAACTCCTCTAGCAGAATACATTATTAGTGATTACATAATCACAGAGAAGTTCCAACGGCAAATGTTACACTTTAGTACAGTGTACGCCTAAACGTCTAAACGGAACAAATCACAACTTCGTTAGCGGAAAATTTCTCTTAATTACCGGTCTGGACCTTCTGGAGGGTAGTCTTCCCATTGCTTCATCTTCTCCTTTAATATAGTTCGCGTATTCGACAACCTCTGTCATTTCCGGTCTGTCCTTTTTGTTTATCTCTAGACAATTGCATATAAGAGCCCGTGTTTTTATCGTAAATATTTCCACAGTCTCGCTGAGCTTTAACATTGTCTCCGTGTTTACATCGCGAATGAAATCACCGAGTAACATCTGACGCTGTTCCTGGAACACAGATGACACATCGCCATGCGCAAGTTCGAGAATGAGAAGTCCGAATGAGTAAATGTCTGCACATGAGCTGTACTCTTCACCGCGCAACACTTCCGGCGCAAGGTAAACAAAATCTCCCGCTTGTACTGATCGGCTTGTGGTGTCAGGAAGTTTGGCATGCCGTGGAAGACACGCTCCTGATATCTGCACCCTGCCTGCATCGTCCACCTGGAAAAAGGGTTAGCACCAATTGTAAATATTTCTAAACAACAACACAAAATACAAACAGAACACTATTTTGTAACACATGTGGTACTCCGGTGTTGCAATTCGTAAAGTACTTTCCGCCTATTTACCCAAATCTTACATTTCAACGGCTATCAATCTTAGGCACAATGAAACCTATCCTGAACATCTATTCCTATAATGTTTGTAGCATAGCAGCTATCTGTTTCAACATATAAAAACTTTCTCTAGCTACAGTGATAACCAAGCTCAGAATACGTTGATATTCAAGCATTGAAGAAATGTTGGATGTATCCGCAGAAAAGTCACGACTGCTAAATAAGGGGTCAAAAGCATCTGTTTTAGGAGCCCCATAGCATTGTATAGGTATTTTACAGGTGTATTTATTAGTGCTTTTTATTTTTTATATTACATTATATATGGCAGCTATGTTTATGAATCGTTCATTGTAATTATGTGTGTTGAAGCAATCATGTCAAGATCTAGTGTCTCCAGGAACGAGCATATTTTTATGATTTTAAGACAACACAGTACGACTGTTGCCCCAAAACATATAATTGGGCAAATTCAACAAATAATCAAATGATTACAATCTGAACAACCAGGTTCGTAAAAAAAATCAAGCACCCCCAGCTTCATGTTTAAATACTTAGGCGCTTCTAGTTTGATTCATGTTTTATGCATGCATGAAAATGCATGTACCACCTGTTAAACATACCGTCAGAGTATCCTGTGTAAGCTCCATATGCACTAGTCCCTTCTTATGTAGGTACTCTAAGGCATTTGCAGTATCCTCTAAAATCTCAGGAACACATTCCCGCCTACTGCAGAAACCGTTAAGAAACCGACGCACTGACCGCAAAGAGCCAGCGTACACAAAGGCTGGCGTGGCCATCTCGGCATCATGGATGCCTAGGAACTCCGCAACGCACATGTTGGCATTCGTCAGACATCTGAAATAGTATGCAGACACCATGTAGCATATGAATGAAAGCAATTGTCAAGTGTCTAAAATAGTAGGCAATCACACTGTAACTAACGAAAACCATGATCAACAATGAATAGTAGACAACCTTCACAAAACAAGGCTCTCAATTAGTAGTCGGTTAAACATTAACGTCGTGGTCAACAATGATGTAGAGCATTCGTCAAAAATCTTGATCAGTAGGCAGTCGTATTTTACAATAACATGATAACTATTAGCAAAACATCGTAACTGCAGACATCAGTAGTGAACAGAAAATGTAACAAATATAAAGTACCGGTATCCTAAAAATATGCAGTAGTGAATACTAAATTGTAAAAACAATCACATTTTAATCAACTCTGCAAATACTTATCAAATCTGGCCAGCAGTCTATGCTTAAAATATTTTATTAATGCAATTCATATAGGTCACAATATTTTATTTCCGTCTAATGAATAATGTTTTCTCATAATAGTGATATGTCTTTCCATTTCAGAAGACGTCAGACCAAAGTGAGTACTCACCTGAGTTTAGCGACCTCCTTGTAGGTTGTTGCCACGCCAGATGACGGCAGGTAGACCTTGATAGCCACGGGTTTTTCCATGCTATCTCTTACCAGCTCCCCACTGTAAATCACCGTCCAGATTCCGCGGAAATCTCTTCGTCGATTACTCTCAAGCTCGTCCGAACTTGTCCGTATAAAGTCCGACACTTTGAATGCCACTGACTTGGATATTCCTTTATCGCTGAAGTGCTGAATCTGGATTTCATTCTTGGAAAAGTCGTTCACGAACATTTGTCCTTCTCCGAATTCGACAAGTGATCGCCTAAGATGTTCAGTCTTTGTCATCATGTTTTCATATTGCACCTGATATTGTCGTTCCTCGTCTAATGATTCGAGACATGTCTGCAACAAGAGCTGATTCCCCATAATCATGTCCGGAATCCTACGTTCAAGCGCACAAAGGTATTCATTTGGACGTTCTAGTAAGTAATCTACAAAAATCTTAAAACCGCCCTCACTATCATCAGATGTTACCAGTGCCTGATAAAACTCGTTCGCCAATTCCTTGGCGATTCTTACTGGATCTTTCTTAAACTCATGTTCTTTGCGTGAGTTTTTGAACGTGGTTACTATACTGGTCAAAGGTTTTAGAATACGACCTGCCAGCTTCAGCGGAAGCTTTGGACTTGTGATCAAAAATCTTGATTTTATATAGGAATCTCCTGTGAGCGTGCTGCGACGTCGACTCCTGGACATTTGTGAGTAATTTTCCGAGGAATTTAGTGAATTTTCGCCGTTTATTTTCTTTTCTATTTCTTTTAATTCAGTTTCAAGGAAGAGAAGTTCCGTTTTTACTTGGATTGAAATGCTTTCTTCGATCTGATTGATCTTCTTTTCATCCTCGTCCCATCTTTCAACACACGCTATCAATTTATCATAGAAAACCTCATGGACTTTCTGCTTAATCCAGGGCCAATCCCCAAGACCTGATAAAACTCTAGGAATCTCGTCCTCTCTCCAGTCCTTAGTAAGTTTGAATCTACACACTGGAGACGTTATATGTTCTTTAAGCTCAATCTGCAGCCCCACTGCCTGACTGGTGATTAAAGTATAAAGGGAACTTATGACTTGTTCTGATCTCTGCTGAAGTTTGTCTAATTTCTTTCGCACGTCCTGCGTTTTCTCGTTTAGTTCTTTGTCAGATAAATCCAGACGATGAACTGTGGCTCGTAAATAATGAATTGTTCGCTTGAGGACATTTTCAATCCATCTGAAGCAAAGACAATGAGTCGTGTTTCAATACAGTAATGGAGAAATAGCTCGAAATGCTTTAAATATTGTTGAGATTTGAATGGTATGCGTCTATTCTAGTACGGAAACATATTAGTATTTGTAATCCACAATCCGTAGTAAGCATTGTGGCTTGTGTGTCAAAGCTTTGGGATTATACTAGTACATATTGAATTGCGAAAAATCTTTACTGGATAATATGATAAATTTTTAACTGTACTTATTTTTTGTGGATTTAATAAGGAAAAAATCCATTCAAGTTCACCTGAAGCTGACACATGAGCTGTTGGGGAAGGAGGGAGGAGAGGAGGAGGGGTGTACAAATTTTTAACTGGCTCCATCGACTAGTCAGCAGCCAAGGGTATAAACAAACAGGGAGGTTAGATGAAGCATTGCGCTGTATAATAATGGAAGCATGACCTACTGGTAAATTCTCTTCAGGCGCTTTTCTCTCGCTAATACAATCAGGTCCTCAAGACTCTCTAGGAACTCTTTATAGTTGTCGTTGATGTAATCTTCGTCAGCGTTAACATCTCGTACAGCCTTCTCGGTGGAGAAGAATATAATCTGCGATTCGATGAAGTCAGGCCAGCAGTCTCGTAGTTTACCTGAAGAAATCATGATGATTTGTATATAATATGGCAGCTTAGTGGATGTAATTCAAAGCTTTTGGATTCTAAAGCTAAAAAGTATAAATGATAAATTCGAGATGTACTGTTACAGAAGAGTCGAGGGCGGTTGGAAAAGAATGTAACAGGAAAACAATGTAAGAAAGAAGTTTGGACTTTCCAAGTATTTAGTAATCATAGTTTGCAAAGAACACACAAATTTATTGTGTTTCTTTCATTTTTTTACCAGAACTAAAACATAAAGAACAAAAGCTGATGAAAATATCAAGATGTTGAATAGTAATGATAATTGATGTGGATGTTCCGTTTTTATCAAAATGATGCCTGGGACCTCCCATACCTGGAGCCGACGCTCCACCGATTTTGCTTCCAGGTCCGGTATCTTCACCTTCACTTTTTGCCTAAGCCTTATAAATACGTTAGTTTGTTTATTGGATTTATCGTCCCACCAACAGTATTTCAGTAATCTGGAGACGGTGTCCACTTGAAGCAGATATAGTGCTGCCTTCACTGTGTATATCATGCCGTAAACACCTGGCATGATACCACACCTAGTCACATTATCATGACACCGGGTCAACCAGACGTGGAACTACCCTTATATTTGTTTGAGCGTTAGCAAGGGAGCCATACCACTACCATTTTTAACGGTATTGGTATGTCGCGGTCCGGGATCGAACCCGGGGCCTCCCGTACCTGAAGCTGACGTTCTACCGATTGCGCTACCAGGTCCGGTACATATAAATACGTGTTTAACAAGCTATGGTATAACCAAAAGAAAAGAATGCAAATTTAAATGTCTTTGGCATCTGTCGTGTTGCAGTCATAAATAGAAAACTTACTGATTGCGTTCTGCTTGACTTTGTCCGTCTCATTTTTATCGATCATATCAAATCTGTTGCACACAAACAGGGCCGCCCGGGGATTGAACTTGCAACTGACACAGTCCGCGCCTCGACCCGTGCTAGATCCCGACCTCTGTTTTTGGACAATTATCTTCAACAGACTTAAGAGCTTAAAAAGAAATGATAAGCAGAAAGTTAGTTTGTTAAATCGTTGCATATAATAATATTAACAGAATAATAGTATAACCTTAAGTGTTGCCTTAACAATGGAGCGATGTGACCAGTCTACTCCCCAGGCCCTTATCGCGCGGGTTCGAATCAGTCTCCCGGCCTGACCGAGAACGTTTAAATGAGGGAGTTTCCGACGGTTGGTCTATCCAAGACAGTTGTCCGGAAGTTTCTCCAGAAAAAAAAATAGATTAACATTGCAAACCGTTCTATATGTGTGTTGCTGGTAAATTTTAAACTACGAAGACTGCTTTATGAGCAATTGTAACGGACAAATGTATTTTTAAAACAAATATCAAGACTTACCCTGTCTTCCTGCACGCCACCTGCATTGTCGGTTTTGATGATATACATAAAGCCGTGGATCTGGGTATTGCCGATAAAGTTGATCAGTTCCGTCTCCAGAAACTCATTTTCTCCGATCCCCGGTGTGTCGATTAGCACAAGCCCGCACTGTAATCGATATAATAATTATATAGATAACAAGTAGTAGTAGTAGTAGTAGTAGTAGTAGTAGTAGTAGTAGTAGTAGTAGTAGTAGTAGTAGTAGTAGTAGTAGTAGTAGTAATAGTAATCGTAGTGGTAGTAGTAGTAGTAGTAGTAGTAGTAGTAGTAGTAGTAGTAGTAATAGTAGTAGTAGTAGTAGTAGTAGTAGTAGTAGTAGTAGTAGTAATAGTAGTAGTAGTAGTAGTAGTAGTTGTAGTAGTAGTAGTAGTAGTAGTAGTAGTAGTAGTAGTAGTAGTAGTAGTAGTAGTAGTAGAAGTAGTAGTAGTAGTAGTAGTAATAGCAGTAGTAGTAGTAATAGTAGTAATAGTAGTAGTAGTAGTAGTAGTAGTAGTAGTAGTAGTAGTAGTAGTAGTAGTAGTAGTAGTAGTAGTTATAGTAGTTGTAGTAGGTGTAACGGTTATAGTATAAGTAGTAGTTGTAGTAGATCCAGTAGTAAGAGGAGGAGGAGGAGTAGAAGTAATGGAAGTAGTAGTAATAATAATGATAACTACTACTACTACTACTACTACTAACAACAACAACAACAATAATAATAATAATAGCTGAAGCCAGAGAAATACGTGTATTAGTAAAAACATATGCCAATACCAACGGGTTATGCATTCAGTGACATTTGCTTAAACTTTTATTGTAAACACACCAAATATTTCTAACATTAACATGCTATGTATATATACGAGAAGCTACTTTATATATAAAGTGAGGTAGTGTCTATAAATATTAATCTTTTTATTGTCTTTTTATAAACTTTAAATTGATTTTCGCTCGTGAAATTTTTAATCACTATATTATATGAAAAAAGTGCGCGCTAAAAATTGTTCAGTTTGTAACACCTTGTAGGCTCCTTTTTACGTAACTTCCTCTTTCTTTCAACTACATGTGTATAACTGGCATTCATGCGACGGCGTAACGCAGACCTGTTTCAAATACCGCTATGCATGACTAAACAGACGAAACGCACCTTGAATTTTATCATTCATAAAAACATCTGGAATTATTACGCTTAAGAGCACACTCTTAACAAAATACAGCCAATCAGATGCGAGCAGGGGTTTTCCCCTGCATCAATAGTGCAAAAGTGATTTGCGTCATCGCTTATGGCCTGTATTCAGCAGTATACTAAAAACGTGACGTGACTGTTTAGCAATTACCTATATATTTTCGCTGAAGTCTAATTTCGAACTCTCATTTCCATTCTGATTTTTTTTTTCCGAGAACGGCGACCCAACTACATTTATAATTGGTTTTGGAAATGCCTATGTGCTGACGTCACATATTTTAAGTAGCTATTATATTTTTTAAACTGACAATATTGTTCTATTTCAGCTGTTAAAAATAAATTGTTACATTTATACTAAAGTGTTCTGTTTCTTTTGTTGGTTCTTGCAAAGAACTACATGAACTACATAACCAAAAACAAACCTAGGAACTATGAAAAAGTAACAAGTTAACTTTTACGGCATATCAATTGTTATTTTCAAATTGCGGGACTGCACTAATTCGACAACAATCTCTTCAGTGCCATATTCATAATTAAGCATTTCTTCGTACAAGACGGTTATTTTTCTTTAATAATCAGTAATCGCAGTTTTAATTGGGTTTTTTTTATAACCCAACAAAAAGCTTTTGGGGCGAATCGTGAAATAATAGCTTGGTGGCTATTACAACAATTAGTGGTGTCTTTATTTCAGATTTGGATAAACTGCACTAATTATTATATTTTGTAATTTGCTTTGAGAAACAATAACAATGGACCATACCTCTAACAGAGGTAGAGGAAGGTAGATGTGGACTTCTTTGATGTTGTGGTATTCTCTCTCGTCGGGACTCTTCATAAAGGCTATGTCTTTAAGCCGTTGATGCCCCTCAGTATTCAGCTCGAATTCCTGGCTTTCGATATCGCCGGTTTTATACAGAATACGACAATACCGGCGTTGGGCATACCTGATAACGGTGATGACTGACGTACAACTGTTGTTGTGTGTCGGCAGAATTTCCGAACCGAGGAGAAGGTTTAGCAAACTGCTTTTACCAGCAGATGTTTCCCCTAGAGAAAATAAGGATGTCTAAATATAGCACAGTCTAAATATAGAATGGCGTGTTTTACATAACTTTCTAAACTTAGAATAATGACGTCAATAAACAATTGATTCTAAATATAGATGCTATGTCTTATAGCTCTTTCTAAATATAAACTATTAAACTTCGAAATATATTAAATTATAAAAAGTGACATATGAGAATCTTACGTTCTCAATAAGTTTTTAAATAATTTGGAATATATCTCATTCCTATGTTGAACAATATTTATACGAAACTTGTCATAAATCACTATCATGTATTAGAGAAACACATCAGATTTTAAACATAGAACAGTGACGTCTATGTATTTGTCGTTCGTTCTAAATATAGAAACACCAACTTGCGAAAAAGCTCATTTCCATTTATTTACTTTTACATTTAAGTAAGCATAGTCAAGAAAGCACAGTAAGTAATTATAGTGACATTTAAATAGTATAGCATGTCAAAGTCAAAACAACAATCTGAACTGTCTTTTACTTTGTGTACATTCGTCACAACGCGGAAGTATTCGTTTAGTTACGGAAATTTTTTCAGCAATAATTTTTGTGATCGGATCATAATTATTATAGTTGTGTGTCAATACACGGTCGGGGTGCCTGTGACCGAGGGCTTGAGTCGGGACATCTCTGACTCCCCAGCCCCTCAGCGAGTAGGTTCGAGTCACGGTAGGGCGAAGGACTTATTGCAGGGTGGTATCCCAGCTGAACTGCGGTGCGCCTGTGATTCTAACCAGACATATGTCTGGATTCTTCCATCAAATAGCTGGACGCCGCTTTAACACAAGTATGACAAAGATTTGAATAATCATTGCACTTATTTTTGATCTGCTTTTAGTAGCCGGCGCCGGCACAGGCGACCTCTTAAATTTGCTTCTACTTTTTGGATATAATAACACGCATTCAAACATGGTCTCTTCATCGCCCTTTATAACAGTTGTGCTAAGATGCGTTTCATCAATACATAAGTACATAATTATTCCACCAATCATTTGGGGGTACAATAGTTTTTTTCAGAAATAAGCACGATACTAAGCCAGGTGTAAATCATATAACGAGACTAGGTTTCTAAGTCTTATCATAGTTACATTTCTGATAAAAGACACACTTTTATCGATTGATATTAGCGAACTGACATTCTGTTAATTGCCTTGACAAAATCTATGGTCATTAAACCGGTAAGATTTGAAAGCGAAGATTATAAATTACATGTGTGTTAGTACTGCTTTTAATCGTAAATACACCACAAAAAAGACTGTATATTAATATCTAACCTTTTACGATCTGTAAAGTGCATGTATCAGATGTAAGTTGCTAATTTCAGGGTTATCTGCGTCATGCAATTAGAACTTCCTTGTTGTTTGTACATATTGTTCATGCAAGTCACGTTTTAACCAACAAAAACAAAATCAATCGAAAATCCAGCTGTCATTTATCATAAAAGTATACATAGTATCATAACTAGATCTATGAAAATTTGCATGAAGATTAACAATTTTGTGAGAAAATATGTTTTTATCGATTGCATCTTTGTTTGTTTGTTTGATTATTGTGTTTGTTTATTGGGTTTATCGTCTCTTTGTTTGCCAAAATAAAAGTTTATATTTATTTATGTATGATGAAAATAAGCATGGGCATGTTACAAACTCGTATTATTTCCCTGGTTTACTTTAATTCTGAAAGTAACTACCAATAAATTAATACTGAATATTGACAAATAAACTTTCCGTAAATTGGAACACCATTTTTTGATAGGAACAGACAAAAACCATTTGCACTAAAAAAAATGCAATTTTTCATAGTTTTAAGTCAACCATATCAGCCAGGATCTATAAACTTGTTCCGAACGTTCGGATAAAAAGAATTATCCGAACATTCGAATGTTGAAATGAGTGAATTATGCTGTCCCTAGTAAATATCTATTTATAAAAGTCATGCTCTCAATTTATATCTTAATCCGAGAAAATCGGAGGCCAGTTTTGATTGACAAGATCTTTAAAGGTTGTATCCGACAGTTTTCTTAAATTTAATACATGTAACAACATCTTACCACTGTTTCGGGAAAATCGTGAAATAAACCGTTTTAATTGTTCGCACTTTTCAAATCATTAATTTAGCACAATGGTGATTTCAGTTTAGTTATGTTAATTGGGTTTATCGTCCTACCAACAGTATTTCAGTTATCTGTGTTCACTTAAAGCAGATATAATGCTGGCTTCACTGAGTATATCATGCCGTTAACATCTGGCATGATACAACGCCCAGTCACATTATCCTGACACCGGGCCAACCAGTCGTGGAACAACCCTTATATTTGCTTGAACGTTAGCTACCATTTTTAACGACTTTGGTATGTCGCGGCCCGGAATAGAAACCATGGCCTCCCTTACCTGGAGCCGACGCTCTACCGATTGCGCCACGAGGTCCGGTGATTTCAGTTAAAAGTAGATAGTGACGTCAGACCCGATTACTCAGTTGTCTCAGTTTAAAAATAGCTAAATATGCAGCGAATAACAATTCATTGCGTAATGACAAATGGTGTGTTATGCTGTAATTTGTAGGACACCATTTAACAACATTTTGCGGGATCTTTTTTAAGAAACAATATATTATCTGGTTGAATGAGAGAGAAGAAATAGATTCAAAATTGCGGACATCACCTTTAAATGTAGAGCTCTTGTTACTCAAAGTCTTAAACTCAGTGTATTCAGACAGTCCAACATTTATATTCTCCAATATTAAGTCGTGAATATCTCATATTTAATTACAAACAAAAATACAAATGTGTAAACTTTGAGGCCAATTGTTTAAAACTCAATCCCCAATTTTCATATCCTCGAACTCAGTACGTCATTAGTGATATGTTTCAGACTGGATCTAAAAATAAAGCCGCCAATACGAGACCAGTGGAATAAGATCCAATCTCAACGGCTCAATGTTTCATAACCTAGAACCCAAAATGTCTAGTCTCTAACACCATCGCAAAGTGTAGCCTCTAACCCATAAACTTTGTAGCAGCTCCTACCTGCAACGATGATCTTGATTTCTTTAGACGACAGATCTGCTATCCTTTCAGCACAGTCCATGGCCAGATTGTCGGTAGTGCCATCTTGTCTCAGCAGACCATTAATCAGCCGGCTATTTCGACCGGGTTTCTCGTCCGATCCTTGTTGGTTTACAATGTCCAGCAACTCTTGCATCACGCTGACTACTTTTTCCCGACGCTTCCGGTCAGCACTGTCGGATTTTAGCAACGACTTCTCGATCTGGAAATGAAACATGTAAATTAAATATAACGATCTTTTGGGGTCAGTTTATACTTCAGTTTAAACGTCAACCCTTAAACGTTAAACTACGGCCTGTAGATGAGTTGACAAAAATCTTCATTGCCTTTATCAAAAGGGCCATTTTATTATCTTCTTATCATGCATTTTTACACGCTATGGATTGACCTTAACTGTCATGAGATAGGCAAAGGTTTTGCGTGCAGTATTAGAGGAAGAAAATGTTTGAAGAAACATAAAAGAAACAAATTTCCTGTCTAGCTTAAAGGATTGTTTCTGATTTATATCACTTGTTTGATGAGTGCAGAACCTTTTAAAAACGTAAGACACGGTTTCAAATCATTGCACTTTAGAAAGAAAATGAATTTGATTGAAGCCATTTCCTGCCTTATTAAATCAACAAAAGCGGAATATTGCAAAGTAAACATTCGAGGTTTATAAGTAAAGTTTCTCATTGCTGCTGTGCATGTATCAGAATATCAAAAGTCACGCGTTGTGCATTTGATATCGAACGTGAACATGTATTATGGGGAATTGGCAATTGTGAACTCGCAAAATAGTATGTTATCATTTACCACGACTCTAGTTTTGGCGGCATATAGAGACGCTCTAAAGATGAACAACATAGAAGATTTACAGCTGATATCGCCGACTTGAAAGTTCATGCCTGTGCCTGCTAAAATCTTCCTGTCATGGTCAGTCATAGATATGATTGGGGTTGTCCTGTTTTACCACAAACATGATTTCAGGGTTAGGAATCATACTTCTGCATGGATATCGTAGCTACTTTTAGAGCAAGCCACTCTTCTATGGGTATGGCTTGATGAAGGGGTGGATAGAGAATGTTTTGGTGGGGGTAGTGGGGGTGGGGTATGAATCAAGATCCATTTAACTTTATCACAGTTTATACTAGGTACACATACACAGTATGTGACCCTAACTTAGACCTAAGCAGTCAACATTAAAATTTGCTTAAAAGCTTAGTATTTTTAAACTTACATATATGGTTGTTTTTTCACATCTCTACTCTTTTACCTGGTTGGTGGGGATGCATACCCATCCCCCAATCCCCCATCCCCAGGATCCATGCCTTGTATCGCCTGACTGTTAACGCATGAAGATATGTGTTTATCATGTTATCTGGGTTATTCTAAAAAGGTGTTGTTTTTCAACACATGTACTTTCGTCGCAATCTACTGTTGAAAACACGTACGGTTTTACTTTTTGATTTGGCGTCTATATGTAGAGGAAATCCATAGACTGGGAAATATACCTTCATGGGAATTTCATCTAACCAATGAGCTAGTGGTATCTGTTGAACTGTATGACGGAAGAAATGGCCAGAATAAATTCCACAATTTCTATAGACAATGGTATGCAATCGTTCCGGGTTTGCTAGTAGGGTAAAATTGGGGGGCAAATATGCCTCATGAGGAAAAACTGCATTGGGGGGCAAATATGCCTCCTGAGGAAAAACTGCATTGGGGGGCAAATATGCCTCCGGAGGAAAAACTGCATTGGGGGGCAAATATGCCTCCGGAGGACAAACTGCATTGGGAGCAAATATGTCTCCAGAGGAAAAACTGCTTTAGGGGTGGGGTAGGGGGTGGAGGAGGGGGGATGAAGGGTGTACTGGAAGAGGATAACTCCTACTATGTGGGTAGTGTTGGAGTGGTATCGAAATAGCCCCACTTGTTACACTGGTGGTTAGAAATAAGTGTCATGCCACTCTCAGGTGAGATGACTTCGCCCGCCATTTAGTTATTGTTTGGTCCAGATCTACGTTATTTCCTTTTGCAAACCTTTAATTATATATACTTACAAAAACTTGTGTCATTTTTTAAAATCAAGATGGAAGTAGATAGTTTTATCCGAGAGAGATGCGCACAGAGAGAGTACGTGATGTACGAAAGTCGTTTATCTACCTTTAACACCTGGCCAGAACAGATGCGTTCTATACGTGGGATTTTAATATACCGTTTACAATCTTTAAATCATTACTTTTTCCCAGATAATATACCGTTTACAATCTTTAAATCATACTTTTTCCCAGATAAAAATAAAAAACACTTCCATTTCTTTTTAAATTACCTAATGTTGGTATTAATTTGCTACAGGTGTTTTTACTTTTTCATTCCAAGTTCACGCATGGTGTTTCACTTTAATAAAATAATGTCACGACCTAGGTCGGATGAGATGATTCAGCAATTATGCAAAAAAAAAACTAGAGTATCAGAGAAAGCACTGAATTGAAACCAGGCTATAAGAGGTAGTCTTGTCATGTGACAAGTCCATTGCTGCTTCTGATTTGCAAGACAACACATCAAAATGAACTTCGATCGCACGAGTGCCTTCACGTCGAGTGCCTTCATGTCGTGCCTCAACACTTCGTTGAGGATACAAGAGACATTGATAAGACACCACTTGGCGGTGGTGGACGACCTTCACTACACGCTCCGCCAGGAGCTTAGGCGTGAGCGCGTGATAAGACGACACCCTCCAATGTCAACAAACGGCAACGACGATGGTCATGTCGTTACAAGGAATGATTACTACCGCTGCAGAACAGGGTTGAAAAGAAAATTGGGGGTCGTAGAAGATCTTTGGAGCGCTGTCTCAAATGTCGAAAGCCTGCTGCAAAGGCCAGAATTCAGGAGTTCTCCCCCAGCCAATAATTTAGAGGCTAGGGAGAACGAGAGCGGGGAGGAGCAGACAGAGGGGGAGGAGATAGAGGAAACAGAAGAGGATACAGAGGATAATACAGACAATCCCTCACGACAGGAGGAGGGAAATGCTGCTGCTAGTGATGATGAAGACGACGACGATTATAACAGCAATCTGCGGCATGTGGTATGGAATCGGATTAAGAGGTTAAGGTAAATATTGTTTATCTTATATACCTATGCACTCTATTTTTGTGAATGAAATGGACATGAAATAAATAAATAAATCTATGCAATAAGCTTTACAAAATATTTATTTAAAACCCATTTGTAACATGTAATTAAAAAATAAAAAAGAAGTAGTAGTATAGTTCACAATAGCTTTTACTGTAACAATTTTTCATTACTCATGTTCAAGAATAAAACTAAAAACTATTTCCCCATAACAATAATATCTATATGTTTAAAGTCTCTTTCTTTTTTGCAGGACAGACAACGCTGAATAATCTCAAGCGTCCATCACAGACATCATGTACCTGTTTTCAATTTTCATGTAACTGTTATTGAATTTAATGAATAAATGACATGTGAATTATAATACTGATTTCTTTTCCTTATACACTAATTACACATGCAAAAGAAAGGATATTTATTACCAAAAATCATATAACCTTGAGAGTACATCCTTTTGTAATATTTAGTGAATCCTTTCTTCTGAAAGTGTCATTAGTAGACTTCTTAAAAAAAACTAAACAGAAACTAACTAACAAAAGAAACAAATGCTAAGATGATAACAATAGTGATTAAACATGATTTTAATGAAAATGAAGTGAATAAAAAGTATAAGATAAGAATGCAGTGAGTGAATACTAAAAAAATGATTATGATGATGATGATGATTGTGTTGATGATAAAATGAATAAGAACTATTCAAAAACAATGACAAGAAATGATGATCTTGTTAAAAAATGAGAGGAACTAAAACTAAAAAAAATGTAGGGAATTAAAAAGTATTAAAAACAATGAAAAAAATAATGATCTTGATAAGAATGCAGTGAGTGAATACTAAAAAATGATGATGATAATGATGATGATGATGATTGTGTTGATGATAAAATGAATAAGAACTATTCAAAAACAATGACAAGAAATGATGATCTTGATAAAAAATGAGAGGAACTAAAACTAAAAAATGTAGGGAATTAAGACTAAAAATGAAGTTAATAAATCTCAATTCCTCTAAAATAGAGTATAACAAATACACAGAATGAAGGTAATCAAGCATATTGATTTTGATGTTGTTTGGACTTAATGTGCGAAGTAGTTGCACAACACAAGAATTATGCACTGAGGTAGTTGCACAAACCCCCTCCCCCCTTACCAAAAAAGGATTACTAGAAAAAAAACTATTTTGGCACAACACACGAATTTGGCACTGGGTAGTTGCACAAACCCCCCTGACCAAAAAAGGATTACTAGAAAAAAACTATTTTGGCACAACACACGAATTCTGCACTGAGGTAGTTGCACAAACCCCCTCCCCCCTGACCAAAAAAGTATGACTAGAAAAAAATATTTTGGCACAACACAATAATTTTGCACTGAGGTAGTTGCACAAACCCCCTCCCCCTGACCCAGAAAATTATGACTAGAAAAAAAATATTTTGGCACAACACAAGAATTATGTACTGAGGTATTCATTTGAGACACTGTCTCAAGAAAAATATGAACAACAAAAATGCAACTATATATTTTTTTCTTACCTGAGATAATATACAATATTTCAAAATAAGAAACCTTTGAAAAAAAACTATATATTTTCTCATACCTGAGATAGTTAACATCAAAAGAACTATAAAGATATATCAAACATATCAGCAAAATTTCCTGTCTAAAAACCTTTTAGTGCATGTGGAAGCTCAACCTCAACCATAATACTTATCTCATAAAACAGGGAAATTACACAAATAACATATATCAAAACAACTGGATATGTCAAATATCGCATAAAGCAGTAATTTCAATCACAACCAAGAAAAAAAAACAAAGAAGAGGACTGGAGAAAGTGTTTGACTTGTAACTGTCCGTTTGTAAACCAGACTTGTTTCAATCTCCATTTAAAGAAGACGGAGAAGGGAAAGTCAACGTGTGAGATGTATTACAGGTGCCAAGATTGTGAACAATTCATAAATCGTTCAAAGCACAAACATGCCCATGTGTGTGGCGAATCGTATTGCCAAACTTGTAAGGACTACTTTTCTGATGAGCACAAGTGCTACATGCAACCAACTGATGATGACGATGACAATACTCCCAATACATCAAGGACCGATCAGAAAACAACCTACCTGTTCTTTGACTTTGAGTGCACACAAGACACTCGTCAGGAATGTGAAAAAGGATATGTTGCTGGTAAACAGAATACATGTAAAAACTGTAAAAAGTCATGGTGTGGGTCATATGAGCATGTACCAAACCTTTGTGTCGTCCATAAAGTATGCACAGACTGTATGAACAGCGATTTCACTACGTCTTGTGAATGTCAATATTGTGGCTCAAAAGAGAGGATATTTTCTGGTCCAAATACTATAACGGTGTTCTGTAAGTGGCTGTTTTCTGGTGAGAATAATGGTGCGACTGTTGTATGTCATAACTTTAAGGGTTATGATAGCTACCCAATACTTCGCTATCTTCATAACAACGCCATTTTACCCGAGGTGATAACGACAGGATCCAAGTACATGTCCATTACAGTCCCTCAGTGCAAAATGCGATTCATAGATTCTTTAAACTTCATGCCTATGGCATTAGCCAACATGCCAAATGCCTTCGGTGAAACTGAGCTTGCCAAAGGCTACTTTCCACATCTTTACAACAGGGCCGAGAACCAACAAGTTGTTCTGGAACATCTACCTGACATTAAGTACTACAACCCTAATGGAATGAAACCGGAGGACAGAATTAAGTTTTTGTCTTGGTACGAGAAACATTGCAATGATCATTTTGATTTCCAAGCCGAGTTGTTACGATACTGTAGATCTGATGTTGATATTCTTAGGAGATGTTGTTTAAAGTTCAGGTCATTATTCATGGAATTAACAAGAAAAGAGGGTAGTGACGGCACAGACCCATTTGCAAAGTGTATCACGATTGCCTCAGCGTGTAACCTGGTGTTCAGAACTCTTTTTCTCGAACAGGAAAGCATTGGCATTATACCGCCTCATGGTTATAGACCAGAGGAGAAACAATCAGCTATAGCGTACCAATGGTTGTCATATCTAGCCTTTAAAAACAATATTAGCATTCAACACGGTCGAAATAAGGGGGAAAAACAAATCGGTCTTTACAAAGTGGATGGATTTTACGAAGACAAGGGACAACAAATTGTGTTAGAATTTCATGGATGCTTTTGGCATGGCTGTCCCAAATGTTACTCCAAGTCCACCGTTAATCCGGTAGTTGAAATGACTATGGCTGATCTGTATGCGAGAACCTTAGAAAAACAACGTTATTTAGAGTCTGAGGGGTTTGCTTACATTGACATGTGGGAATGCGATTTTAAGCAACAATTGTCAGAGGACAAGGCAATTAAAGCGTTTGTGGACGCTCTTGAAATAGTGCCACCTTTGGAACCTAGGGACGCATTCTACGGCGGACGAACAGAAGCCTTTAAACTCTATGAAGAATCTTCAGACACTAAATCTATAAATTACTATGACGTAACATCACTCTACCCATGGGTTAACAAAACTGGTAAGGTACCAATGGGTCACCCCTGTATAATCACTGACAATTTTAAAGACCTGCAACATTACGAAGGGTTGGTGAAATGCAAGGTTTTACCTCCGCGAGGGCTGTACATTCCAGTCTTACCTGCAAAATGTAACGGGAAGTTATTGTTTAGTCTTTGTAGAACGTGTGGCGAAACTTATCAGAAATCATCTTGTCAGCATGGTGTTCAAGAAAGGTCATTCACTGGAACATGGGTCACAGATGAGCTGAAGATGGCTGTGTCTCAAGGTTACACAATTCTTAAAATGTACGAGGTCTGGCATTTTGACAAAATTTCTCAGTATGATCCTAAAACGAAGACCGGTGGATTGTTTACCACATATGTAAACACATTCTTAAAGGTCAAACAAGAAGCCAGCGGTTGGCCAAAATGGTGTGTCAATGAACAAACCAAACAGAAGTACATACAAGACTACTTTGAGAAAGAAGGTGTACTTTTGACTTACGACAATATTGAGGAAAACCCAGGATTAAGGTCTCTAGCAAAACTTATGCTGAACTCTTTTTGGGGCAAATTTGGACAACGCACTAATTTGACTCAAACAACTTTTGTCACTCAACCTGACCAGTACTTTGACATGATGGTTAGTGATGAGCAAAAAATAAAGAACATACGGTTCATCAATAACGAGTCTGTTCAAATCGACTGGGCCTACCATGATGACTTTATCCAAGCATCCTCACACACCAACGTAGTAATTGCAGCCTACACAACGGCACAGGCACGTCTTAAACTGTATAGCTATCTGAAGCCTTTAGGGGATCGGATTCTGTACTGTGATACCGATTCAGTTGTATTTACCACAGAACTAGGGCAATGGAAGCCTCCACTTGGAGACTACTTGGGAGATCTGACGGATGAGGTTCCTGACAATAAAGCCCCAGACAATACAATCTCAAAGTTTGTTACTGGCGGGCCTAAGAATTATGCATATAATTTATCAAAACCCAATAAAGAAGGTCAAACTTCCATTTGCAAGGTTCGAGGTATAACCTTAAATTTCAAAAATGCACTTGATATTAACTTCAATACCTTACATAAAATGGTCACAAGTAAGGATGAAGTGACGCCACTCAAGGTCGTAGATAATCATAAAATTACAAGAAATACTGAAAAATGTAATATCATTACCAAAACAGAAACAAAAGATTACAAAATAGTCTTTGATAAACGTGTGATCACCGCCGAGTTTGATACCCTACCCTATGGAATATAAACACTGTACATTTATTGACTTTACCAATCATTTTCATTGTTCACACTTGTGTTGCTGTAATGTGTTCTACTTATTCTGTACACCTTCAATATGAACGAATTGCTGGTTAATGAATTTGTGAATAAATATGTAACATATATTTAACGTTGTTGTGCTTTATTTAGTGTTACAGAGCAAAATGATTTAGCTTATAAGCCTCTGTTTTTGTAACACACCGGTTGTAAAACGACTAGTAATTACTCGTAAAACCTGAATAGCTGAACGCCCTGATAATTATAAGCAGGTTTGAACATGTGCACATGGAAAGTGGGTAAAGTGTTAAAATATCGTGGCAAAGGAAGTAACAATCAGTATTTTGTGAAATGGAAATACTATCCAAAAAAGTTAAACAGTTGAATTAATGCTACTGATTTAAACTGAATCGGTGTAAAACAAAATAGTTTGATATTATAACTAGCTTTATATAAAGCTGAAAATGTAATAGTAGAATTGTAGATATTGAACTGATTGCTGTTGATATATTATTGTATAAATGAGATTTGTATCAAACCTATGTGTCCAACATATCTGATGTTAAATCTTGTTCATAGGTTAAATAAAATGTATAAATCAAATTCTACTCTCGTTTGTCATTTGTACAATCATACACTACTGTTGTATATCGATAAACGAGTCTTTACTTGTTGCTTTGTACATTTTTATAATAACACCGCCTTGTACTCTTATCAAACATATATTAGATATAACGGTGACAATATAGAATTATACACCGTAAGATAAGATCATGCTCGATTAACCTAATGTTTTCTCTATGTAAAAGGAATGTGTCACTGATCCCATATAAACTATTTTAACCCAGTAAACACAAGCTACTACATTTATCTCCTTTAATAACCTTTATAGTAAACAGTGAACATTTAAACCTTATGATTAAACCAAACACACATGTTTCATACTTTACTTTAACTCAGCTGGCAAATTCATCGTAAACCCTCTGTAAAGTAAAATTTTGAAGCATACCTGGGTCGTTAAAAATGAATCGCTACATTAACCCTTGATGATGTATTGCTGGTGCCTGTCAGTTTAATGCGACAAATTGAAATCAAATGCGAGATAAATACTACACTTTAAAACGCGGACTTATTTGTAGAAAGTTACATGATTGTTATAAATAGATTAACAGGTGTGAGCATGTTTAAACAAGCTGAAACAGAGCTTTGACCCAATATATGTAAAGCGTTGATTACGAACATAATGTAACAGTGTTTATAAATGGAATGTTGAAAGCAAATAGGTTGTTTCACCCCAGTGATTGTGAATCTGTATACACACTTGTACATTATAGCACTTAATAAACCAGTGCCTAGTGATCGTTACGCCTCGCCACACTTTATAGACGTTTAATTAAAATAAACACAAATACTGAACTATTAATAACCCACACCATTGGATTCCTTATAGGACGCGTTACGCACCGGTGATTCCGATTTTTCCCTCAAAAATCTGGTCTAGAGTAACAGCCTTGAGTGTTTTGCCAAATACTGATACATTCATGAGTTTGTAGAAGTTTTTCTGAAAATTCGAAGTTGCTTTCTTCCGCATGTCGGTATTGAACTCAATATACGGTTTCATCCATGGACTCTGCTTGAAACAATAATAGCAGAGTCCATGGATGAAACCGTATATTGAGTTCAATACCGACATGCGGAAGAAAGCAACTTCGAATTTTCAGAAAAACTTCTACAAACTCATGAATGTATCAGTATTTGGCAAAACACTCAAGGCTGTTACTCTAGACCAGATTTTTGAGGGAAAAATCGGAATCACCGGTGCGTAACGCGTCCTATAAGGAATCCAATGGTGTGGGTTATTAATAGTTCAGTATTTGTGTTTATTTTAATTAAACGTCTATAAAGTGTGGCGAGGCGTAACGATCACTAGGCACTGGTTTATTAAGTGCTATAATGTACAAGTGTGTATACAGATTCACAATCACTGGGGTGAAACAACCTATTTGCTTTCAACATTCCATTTATAAACACTGTTACATTATGTTCGTAATCAACGCTTTACATATATTGGGTCAAAGCTCTGTTTCAGCTTGTTTAAACATGCTCACACCTGTTAATCTATTTATAACAATCATGTAACTTTCTACAAATAAGTCCGCGTTTTAAAGTGTAGTATTTATCTCGCATTTGATTTCAATTTGTCGCATTAAACTGACAGGCACCAGCAATACATCATCAAGGGTTAATGTAGCGATTCATTTTTAACGACCCAGGTATGCTTCAAAATTTTACTTTACAGAGGGTTTACGATGAATTTGCCAGCTGAGTTAAAGTAAAGTATGAAACATGTGTGTTTGGTTTAATCATAAGGTTTAAATGTTCACTGTTTACTATAAAGGTTATTAAAGGAGATAAATGTAGTAGCTTGTGTTTACTGGGTTAAAATAGTTTATATGGGATCAGTGACACATTCCTTTTACATAGAGAAAACATTAGGTTAATCGAGCATGATCTTATCTTACGGTGTATAATTCTATATTGTCACCGTTATATCTAATATATGTTTGATAAGAGTACAAGGCGGTGTTATTATAAAAATGTACAAAGCAACAAGTAAAGACTCGTTTATCGATATACAACAGTAGTGTATGATTGTACAAATGACAAACGAGAGTAGAATTTGATTTATACATTTTATTTAACCTATGAACAAGATTTAACATCAGATATGTTGGACACATAGGTTTGATACAAATCTCATTTATACAATAATATATCAACAGCAATCAGTTCAATATCTACAATTCTACTATTACATTTTCAGCTTTATATAAAGCTAGTTATAATATCAAACTATTTTGTTTTACACCGATTCAGTTTAAATCAGTAGCATTAATTCAACTGTTTAACTTTTTTGGATAGTATTTCCATTTCACAAAATACTGATTGTTACTTCCTTTGCCACGATATTTTAACACTTTACCCACTTTCCATGTGCACATGTTCAAACCTGCTTATAATTATCAGGGCGTTCAGCTATTCAGGTTTTACGAGTAATTACTAGTCGTTTTACAACCGGTGTGTTACAAAAACAGAGGCTTATAAGCTAAATCATTTTGCTCTGTAACACTAAATAAAGCACAACAACGTTAAATATATGTTACATATTTATTCACAAATTCATTAACCAGCAATTCGTTCATATTGAAGGTGTACAGAATAAGTAGAACACATTACAGCAACACAAGTGTGAACAATGAAAATGATTGGTAAAGTCAATAAATGTACAGTGTTTATATTCCATAGGGTAGGGTATCAAACTCGGCGGTGATCACACGTTTATCAAAGACTATTTTGTAATCTTTTGTTTCTGTTTTGGTAATGATATTACATTTTTCAGTATTTCTTGTAATTTTATGATTATCTACGACCTTGAGTGGCGTCACTTCATCCTTACTTGTGACCATTTTATGTAAGGTATTGAAGTTAATATCAAGTGCATTTTTGAAATTTAAGGTTATACCTCGAACCTTGCAAATGGAAGTTTGACCTTCTTTATTGGGTTTTGATAAATTATATGCATAATTCTTAGGCCCGCCAGTAACAAACTTTGAGATTGTATTGTCTGGGGCTTTATTGTCAGGAACCTCATCCGTCAGATCTCCCAAGTAGTCTCCAAGTGGAGGCTTCCATTGCCCTAGTTCTGTGGTAAATACAACTGAATCGGTATCACAGTACAGAATCCGATCCCCTAAAGGCTTCAGATAGCTATACAGTTTAAGACGTGCCTGTGCCGTTGTGTAGGCTGCAATTACTACGTTGGTGTGTGAGGATGCTTGGATAAAGTCATCATGGTAGGCCCAGTCGATTTGAACAGACTCGTTATTGATGAACCGTATGTTCTTTATTTTTTGCTCATCACTAACCATCATGTCAAAGTACTGGTCAGGTTGAGTGACAAAAGTTGTTTGAGTCAAATTAGTGCGTTGTCCAAATTTGCCCCAAAAAGAGTTCAGCATAAGTTTTGCTAGAGACCTTAATCCTGGGTTTTCCTCAATATTGTCGTAAGTCAAAAGTACACCTTCTTTCTCAAAGTAGTCTTGTATGTACTTCTGTTTGGTTTGTTCATTGACACACCATTTTGGCCAACCGCTGGCTTCTTGTTTGACCTTTAAGAATGTGTTTACATATGTGGTAAACAATCCACCGGTCTTCGTTTTAGGATCATACTGAGAAATTTTGTCAAAATGCCAGACCTCGTACATTTTAAGAATTGTGTAACCTTGAGACACAGCCATCTTCAGCTCATCTGTGACCCATGTTCCAGTGAATGACCTTTCTTGAACACCATGCTGACAAGATGATTTCTGATAAGTTTCGCCACACGTTCTACAAAGACTAAACAATAACTTCCCGTTACATTTTGCAGGTAAGACTGGAATGTACAGCCCTCGCGGAGGTAAAACCTTGCATTTCACCAACCCTTCGTAATGTTGCAGGTCTTTAAAATTGTCAGTGATTATACAGGGGTGACCCATTGGTACCTTACCAGTTTTGTTAACCCATGGGTAGAGTGATGTTACGTCATAGTAATTTATAGATTTAGTGTCTGAAGATTCTTCATAGAGTTTAAAGGCTTCTGTTCGTCCGCCGTAGAATGCGTCCCTAGGTTCCAAAGGTGGCACTATTTCAAGAGCGTCCACAAACGCTTTAATTGCCTTGTCCTCTGACAATTGTTGCTTAAAATCGCATTCCCACATGTCAATGTAAGCAAACCCCTCAGACTCTAAATAACGTTGTTTTTCTAAGGTTCTCGCATACAGATCAGCCATAGTCATTTCAACTACCGGATTAACGGTGGACTTGGAGTAACATTTGGGACAGCCATGCCAAAAGCATCCATGAAATTCTAACACAATTTGTTGTCCCTTGTCTTCGTAAAATCCATCCACTTTGTAAAGACCGATTTGTTTTTCCCCCTTATTTCGACCGTGTTGAATGCTAATATTGTTTTTAAAGGCTAGATATGACAACCATTGGTACGCTATAGCTGATTGTTTCTCCTCTGGTCTATAACCATGAGGCGGTATAATGCCAATGCTTTCCTGTTCGAGAAAAAGAGTTCTGAACACCAGGTTACACGCTGAGGCAATCGTGATACACTTTGCAAATGGGTCTATGCCGTCACTACCCTCTTTTCTTGTTAATTCCATGAATAATGACCTGAACTTTAAACAACATCTCCTAAGAATATCAACATCAGATCTACAGTATCGTAACAACTCGGCTTGGAAATCAAAATGATCATTGCAATGTTTCTCGTACCAAGACAAAAACTTAATTCTGTCCTCCGGTTTCATTCCATTAGGGTTGTAGTACTTAATGTCAGGTAGATGTTCCAGAACAACTTGTTGGTTCTCGGCCCTGTTGTAAAGATGTGGAAAGTAGCCTTTGGCAAGCTCAGTTTCACCGAAGGCATTTGGCATGTTGGCTAATGCCATAGGCATGAAGTTTAAAGAATCTATGAATCGCATTTTGCACTGAGGGACTGTAATGGACATGTACTTGGATCCTGTCGTTATCACCTCGGGTAAAATGGCGTTGTTATGAAGATAGCGAAGTATTGGGTAGCTATCATAACCCTTAAAGTTATGACATACAACAGTCGCACCATTATTCTCACCAGAAAACAGCCACTTACAGAACACCGTTATAGTATTTGGACCAGAAAATATCCTCTCTTTTGAGCCACAATATTGACATTCACAAGACGTAGTGAAATCGCTGTTCATACAGTCTGTGCATACTTTATGGACGACACAAAGGTTTGGTACATGCTCATATGACCCACACCATGACTTTTTACAGTTTTTACATGTATTCTGTTTACCAGCAACATATCCTTTTTCACATTCCTGACGAGTGTCTTGTGTGCACTCAAAGTCAAAGAACAGGTAGGTTGTTTTCTGATCGGTCCTTGATGTATTGGGAGTATTGTCATCGTCATCATCAGTTGGTTGCATGTAGCACTTGTGCTCATCAGAAAAGTAGTCCTTACAAGTTTGGCAATACGATTCGCCACACACATGGGCATGTTTGTGCTTTGAACGATTTATGAATTGTTCACAATCTTGGCACCTGTAATACATCTCACACGTTGACTTTCCCTTCTCCGTCTTCTTTAAATGGAGATTGAAACAAGTCTGGTTTACAAACGGACAGTTACAAGTCAAACACTTTCTCCAGTCCTCTTCTTTGTTTTTTTTTCTTGGTTGTGATTGAAATTACTGCTTTATGCGATATTTGACATATCCAGTTGTTTTGATATATGTTATTTGTGTAATTTCCCTGTTTTATGAGATAAGTATTATGGTTGAGGTTGAGCTTCCACATGCACTAAAAGGTTTTTAGACAGGAAATTTTGCTGATATGTTTGATATATCTTTATAGTTCTTTTGATGTTAACTATCTCAGGTATGAGAAAATATATAGTTTTTTTTCAAAGGTTTCTTATTTTGAAATATTGTATATTATCTCAGGTAAGAAAAAAATATATAGTTGCATTTTTGTTGTTCATATTTTTCTTGAGACAGTGTCTCAAATGAATACCTCAGTACATAATTCTTGTGTTGTGCCAAAATATTTTTTTTCTAGTCATAATTTTCTGGGTCAGGGGGAGGGGGTTTGTGCAACTACCTCAGTGCAAAATTATTGTGTTGTGCCAAAATATTTTTTTCTAGTCATACTTTTTTGGTCAGGGGGGAGGGGGTTTGTGCAACTACCTCAGTGCAGAATTCGTGTGTTGTGCCAAAATAGTTTTTTTCTAGTAATCCTTTTTTGGTCAGGGGGGTTTGTGCAACTACCCAGTGCCAAATTCGTGTGTTGTGCCAAAATAGTTTTTTTTCTAGTAATCCTTTTTTGGTAAGGGGGGAGGGGGTTTGTGCAACTACCTCAGTGCATAATTCTTGTGTTGTGCAACTACTTCGCACATTAAGTCCAAACAACATCAAAATCAATATGCTTGATTACCTTCATTCTGTGTATTTGTTATACTCTATTTTAGAGGAATTGAGATTTATTAACTTCATTTTTAGTCTTAATTCCCTACATTTTTTAGTTTTAGTTCCTCTCATTTTTTATCAAGATCATCATTTCTTGTCATTGTTTTTGAATAGTTCTTATTCATTTTATCATCAACACAATCATCATCATCATCATTATCATCATCATTTTTTAGTATTCACTCACTGCATTCTTATCAAGATCATTATTTTTTTCATTGTTTTTAATACTTTTTAATTCCCTACATTTTTTTTAGTTTTAGTTCCTCTCATTTTTTAACAAGATCATCATTTCTTGTCATTGTTTTTGAATAGTTCTTATTCATTTTATCATCAACACAATCATCATCATCATCATAATCATTTTTTTAGTATTCACTCACTGCATTCTTATCTTATACTTTTTATTCACTTCATTTTCATTAAAATCATGTTTAATCACTATTGTTATCATCTTAGCATTTGTTTCTTTTGTTAGTTAGTTTCTGTTTAGTTTTTTTTAAGAAGTCTACTAATGACACTTTCAGAAGAAAGGATTCACTAAATATTACAAAAGGATGTACTCTCAAGGTTATATGATTTTTGGTAATAAATATCCTTTCTTTTGCATGTGTAATTAGTGTATAAGGAAAAGAAATCAGTATTATAATTCACATGTCATTTATTCATTAAATTCAATAACAGTTACATGAAAATTGAAAACAGGTACATGATGTCTGTGATGGACGCTTGAGATTATTCAGCGTTGTCTGTCCTGCAAAAAAGAAAGAGACTTTAAACATATAGATATTATTGTTATGGGGAAATAGTTTTTAGTTTTATTCTTGAACATGAGTAATGAAAAATTGTTACAGTAAAAGCTATTGTGAACTATACTACTACTTCTTTTTTATTTTTTAATTACATGTTACAAATGGGTTTTAAATAAATATTTTGTAAAGCTTATTGCATAGATTTATTTATTTATTTCATGTCCATTTCATTCACAAAAATAGAGTGCATAGGTATATAAGATAAACAATATTTACCTTAACCTCTTAATCCGATTCCATACCACATGCCGCAGATTGCTGTTATAATCGTCGTCGTCTTCATCATCACTAGCAGCAGCATTTCCCTCCTCCTGTCGTGAGGGATTGTCTGTATTATCCTCTGTATCCTCTTCTGTTTCCTCTATCTCCTCCCCCTCTGTCTGCTCCTCCCCGCTCTCGTTCTCCCTAGCCTCTAAATTATTGGCTGGGGGAGAACTCCTGAATTCTGGCCTTTGCAGCAGGCTTTCGACATTTGAGACAGCGCTCCAAAGATCTTCTACGACCCCCAATTTTCTTTTCAACCCTGTTCTGCAGCGGTAGTAATCATTCCTTGTAACGACATGACCATCGTCGTTGCCGTTTGTTGACATTGGAGGGTGTCGTCTTATCACGCGCTCACGCCTAAGCTCCTGGCGGAGCGTGTAGTGAAGGTCGTCCACCACCGCCAAGTGGTGTCTTATCAATGTCTCTTGTATCCTCAACGAAGTGTTGAGGCACGACATGAAGGCACTCGACGTGAAGGCACTCGTGCGATCGAAGTTCATTTTGATGTGTTGTCTTGCAAATCAGAAGCAGCAATGGACTTGTCACATGACAAGACTACCTCTTATAGCCTGGTTTCAATTCAGTGCTTTCTCTGATACTCTAGTTTTTTTTTTGCATAATTGCTGAATCATCTCATCCGACCTAGGTCGTGACATTATTTTATTAAAGTGAAACACCATGCGTGAACTTGGAATGAAAAAGTAAAAACACCTGTAGCAAATTAATACCAACATTAGGTAATTTAAAAAGAAATGGAAGTGTTTTTTATTTTTATCTGGGAAAAAGTATGATTTAAAGATTGTAAACGGTATATTATCTGGGAAAAAGTAATGATTTAAAGATTGTAAACGGTATATTAAAATCCCACGTATAGAACGCATCTGTTCTGGCCAGGTGTTAAAGGTAGATAAACGACTTTCGTACATCACGTACTCTCTCTGTGCGCATCTCTCTCGGATAAAACTATCTACTTCCATCTTGATTTTAAAAAATGACACAAGTTTTTGTAAGTATATATAATTAAAGGTTTGCAAAAGGAAATAACGTAGATCTGGACCAAACAATAACTAAATGGCGGGCGAAGTCATCTCACCTGAGAGTGGCATGACACTTATTTCTAACCACCAGTGTAACAAGTGGGGCTATTTCGATACCACTCCAACACTACCCACATAGTAGGAGTTATCCTCTTCCAGTACACCCTTCATCCCCCCTCCTCCACCCCCTACCCCACCCCTAAAGCAGTTTTTCCTCTGGAGACATATTTGCTCCCAATGCAGTTTGTCCTCCGGAGGCATATTTGCCCCCCAATGCAGTTTTTCCTCCGGAGGCATATTTGCCCCCCAATGCAGTTTTTCCTCAGGAGGCATATTTGCCCCCCAATGCAGTTTTTCCTCATGAGGCATATTTGCCCCCCAATTTTACCCTACTTTTGCTGTAGTCGAAAAACTACCTTTGTTGTTAGATAGGATTCGTATCTAAACTCGCTGATACATAGGGATTAAAGTTGATTTTCTTGAATTAAATCCATGTCAAATCAATTACAACGTACGTTTAATGTGACAACAAAAGGCACGTTTTCGTTAAGGTGTTAGCTGGAAGGGCAATTATTTTTGTAACGTCGGTAACGCAGGCCGGCGCTCTCGAGTTAATTCAACAGCGAGGCTGGTTTGAAGAGCCTATATTTCTACCTCTGCTGTAGTTACATTACTTCCCCCTTCCAAGAAGTCTCGTCCCGAAACATGGCCTGGGAGTTCCGTTGGCTGCCACCAGTGTAACACAGGCCGGCGCTCTCCAACGGTCAATCATTAATACACCCGTCACAGCAACAGTTGCTTAACAGGGCGACTTTGGAAGACGCTTAAGGTGGTAAGTCTAAATGTCCACCGGAAGTGGACCCCTGACATAAAGTGGTGCTTTTTATTTTAAGGTAGATGATTTTGTTTTGTGGCTGTATTTGATAGAATTAAGATAATCTCATGCAATTTGGTGCAAATAAAGCTGAGACATTGCAGAATAAATGCATTTCTATGCCCAACAATGGACTGATTCATTCAGACCGGAACTGATCATTTCATTGAAAAAGTGCAGGGTTACTATGCAAAGATTACGGTGTATGCTTTCAGGGGAGGACAACCGTCTTCGCGACTCATAACTTTTTTCCAAAGAGGCCCTGTTATCAGATAATGCATTGGTCTTTCTCAGCCTCTTTTGGGAGGTAAGCGTAAAGGTGCACTGGAAGTAGTACCCCTAACATAAAGGTGATTTTATATTTTAAGGTAGATTCAGTTGTTTTGTGACTATATTTGCTATAATTAAGATAATCTCATGCAATTTGGTGCAAAACTTAGCTGAAACATTGTAGAATTATGAAAATGCAAAATAACTGCACTACTAAACTCAGTAATGGACTGATCCATTTAGACCGGAACGGATCATTTTGTTGAAAATGTGCGGTCATACTATGCAAAAATTACGGTTGATGTTTTCAGGAGTGGATAACCGTCTTCGCAACACATAACTTTTCTTCGCAGAGGCCCTGTTATTATGGTTCTGATAATGCATTTCTCACAAAATACTCATTTAAATCAGCATTAACTGTATACATTTTTTCCTTGTGCATGTCCTTAACGTTTCCATACCAGCTAAGCTGTGAGGCGACAACGATTCTGTTTGCATCTGTCTTGGATCTTCATCCATTACTTACATACTGTAATAAGTGCATCCTGATTGTATATTCTGAAAAACAACAAACGCAAGAGCACGCACGACACACACCCGCACGCGCGCGCGCACACACACACACACACACACACACACACGCACGACACACACATACACATGCACGATTGCGCATGCACGCACAAGAAAACATTCATTCATCATGTCTACGCATCTTTAAGGTTAAACTAGTTTTATTCTTATCAACAGGATATCATTAAACGAATTTTTAACTGTACCCAGACTGTTCTTCTACAAAATTCTTCACGGCTGAGCTCACATAAGCAGGGTAAATAGCCCGTTTGACCGTTTTTGCTGACGCAAAATATTATAAAGTAGTCTTTATGTTGTTATTTACGTTAATTTAAATATCTTTTCATAAATGATGACGGGTTTATAATGTGTTATTCATGAAGATGATGCGGCATTCTGTAATAAATAGTTACCATGGAAACGAACATTACTCAAATACTGTACAATGTTCCTCTTATGTCATAGGTAGAGACTAGCTTGTATATATATATTGAATAGAGAGATTACATTACATGTGTATATATGTATTTTTGTTTATAAACCAAAAGTAAACCCCCGACCAAACAAAAATGTCAGAACCCTTCATTAATTCCCAGTAAATATTATTCTGAAAGGGAATTTTCTCAATACAACAGACTCTTTAAACTCTATATTGACGTTTCCGCCCATTGTTTTTTTTTAATATAAAACAGCGATGAAGGACTCTTTTTGATGCTTGTTTTGAACAAGCCTATAAGGTGAATTAAAAATGGCGTTGTTTATATTTTGAAAAATGCCGACTTGGCCAAAACGTCTATGAAGACATTAATTAATTAAATGTATTAAATAATATTTCAAAAACGCATCCTAACATTTTAGAAATCAAAAGTTATGTTGCTAAATATATTGATATCACAAAAGTAGGATTCGGCAACAAATCAACGCCCTCTCTAAGGTAAAAGCCTAGATCCGACCCTGTTTTAAAGAATTTGATATTGTTATTGTTGTGTAGTTATGTGTCTGTTTTGATCGTGGTTCTCGTCATATCTATATAACAACAACAACAACAACAGAGAAGAAATATAATATGAATTTAGGCATTTTATGGTAGTCTTATAAGTTACCTATTAGTTATATAACTTAAAGCCGTGTAAGTGTTTCGCACAAGTTTCAAAACAATAAAAAATGACATTATCTTTATTAATTTTCAAAAAACGTTTTTCTAACCACTTTCTTATGATTACTGTCGGTTGACTTTCTTTCATGTAGACGAATCCTGCATATCATCTCTTCAAGGCTGTCTAGACCATCTACACATATTCCAAATTTTTGTGTTACCGCAAATGCTTCAAACACGTCATCAATTTCATCTATATCCGCTAACTCAGCAATTTGTTCCAAAGTATTATCACTGTCACTTTCAGCAATTTTGGACATCGCCATTTCCCTGTCTTCTAGTGACTTTTAAACAAACTGATCCGGATCCGTATTTCTGTCCATTTCCAATGTTTTTATTTGACCGCTCGGTAACTTTTAAGGCGGCAGTATTGTGCAAGACGTTGACTTTACGGAAAATCCCTGTAGTCGATACTTCACTACTATTACTTCGGCCAAGACTACGAAAATAACGATAAAAGTCAAGCAGTTGCGAAAGATACACCCACTTCAACAACAAACGTTATATGGATGCAAGCGGAAATAGTCGAGGGGTTCCCATTGGAAGAATTGAATAAAACGCATAGTTTTGGCGGTAAATGTTATTAGAGTCTATTGTCTCTCACGACAAAATTTAAGACCAGAATGCACAGCGATTTTAAAGAGTTAATCATAGCTTTTAAACATGTTTTCCTCGAGGTGTGCAATCTTAAATTCATCATAAGACATCGCAAGAATATTATGTTTCAAACAAAACCGATATAGCTATAAAAGTCACAGAAACAGCATCAATCTTGCATCACCTTTTGCGAAACTTAATTTAAACCATCATAAACAGATAAAACCACGTCTAACAAAAATAGAAGACATCCGAGTAGTAAAGGCTTTACTATACACATCACTCGCTTCTTTTCAATTGCCTCTTTGGTGGTATTTTCGCATTCTCTGTCGAGGTATGTAACCGGATACATGTATATATGCAAATTCAATAAAAACGGTTACAAAACGAGGAATCTAATGCGAGATATATCTTTAAAGGTCATGTCCCTCAGTTTTTCATCATTTTATAAACGTTCCAAAACTTTATGAAATAAAAAAGATGACATTTATATTCGTGAAATAAATGAAAATAACCAAAATCCATGTGTAACAAAATCATTTTTTTGCTAAATAAATAAAACATTTTTTTTAACCTAGCCGAAAACATCGAGTTCGTGTGGCTAGCATGTCACCGCCAAACATCTGGACTAAAGCTTTCAAACTCCGCACAGGGTTTACGACATCGCTACGCTCGCTTAAAACCACTGCCATCATACAAAATCACGTGACGATAGTCAGATCATCTTTGCCTGTCAACAGAGACTGCAGACACTCGATCTGTTTGGGTTTCGCTTTTATGGAGGAGTCAAACTCCGTTATTACTTTGTGAATTTCTTCAACAGTATCCATTGATTGTTTACATTGAACCGGTGTAACACTGAACTTTCGCCCTCGGCGAAAGGACGGAAATGGCCGAGTTGTTACGATTGTAGTGATAAATGCAGTCTTCTTTTTTCTTTATCATTAGAATTTGTTTTTTTTTTTCATCCATTGTTAGTCGTTTTTCTAACATACACATTCATTCCGATTGTCATTTTACTGAACAAAAATTAAAAGTAAAAAAAACTAATCCTTCCAAATCTGGAAGGATTTCTGTGTTGTAGCAGAGATTCTCCTTACTGACAGGGGGAGATTACTGCGTTGGAGATTGTAAAGCTTTGCTTTCGCCGTTCTTAAACATTGCTTGTATAACTTAGATTATTCGGAAGTCTCGACCGTTTTCGTTTAGAGAACAGTCCAAAATGTTACCTCTTTAACTTCTGTGTTATTCACGCAGCAGACTTCCTCGTGTGTGTATGTATATACATGTATTTGTTGTTTATTAATGCGCGTTCGATTTCATTATGTAATTATTGTTATTAATTATATTCTTTCTAAAAAACGCTCACATTCCAATTTATATGATTAATACAGTTTCTTCTGGAACAATTTACAAAAATGTATTATTGTTAATGTTGTCGTTGTTATTGTTGTTGGTGGTGCTAGTGGTGGTGGTCGTTATCATCGGCGTCGCCGTAAGCTAACGTGTGCAGTCTTTACAGTGATAAAGGAAAATGTAAAAGTGGAAGACAGTATTATTAGCATTTATAGAAATAAATGCTATAAAACGATATGCGTTCATAAAGACGAGTAGGAAGTAACAACATATGTAATACAAGTATATAATAATATATCTATTTGCTTTTTAAAAAAAAAAACCCACACTGTTAACTTAGGAGGAAGTTAGAAAATCACTAGACTGAATATACATAACCATTTGTCCACAGGTGTTCGAATTGTTGACTTAAGGAATGTTGATATTTACAGGTCTATATTTTATGCCAATAATATAACATTGCATGAAAGACCAAGCCCCCACCCGCTCCCCGCCACCCATTGAAAAGGCCGTTGAATAGTGTAATGCTGATGTGAATAGAAACTTAATACCCAATAAATTTGTTCAACATAAAACAACTTGCTATCCAACCCCATAAGAATTGTAAAATTTGCAATTACTGCAAATAAGTACTTCCTAAATGTGTTGTTGAAAGGTGTCTTCTATCTAGACCAATTGGGATTGGGATTTGTTGGCATTTTGCCGATACTGTGCAGCGACATTTCTATCATTATAGCACAGAGGGCACTTATGCCCAGGGACTGAACCCGGTCGTTCCATTATACTGACATCAACGAGTCTTCAAGGTGAACTGCAGCGCGCCTGGGGTTCTACAGATTTGTCTGCGTGAGGTCTTCGTCTATTTATACGCTGATGCCGCTATGACCATGAGTGTTTCGCTGCTATGTATTCGTAAAACAAATATTTTACCGCGTGGGTTCAAGTCCCTATTGGGGCGAAGGACCTAATGTGGTTACAGTCCCGTTTCCTGTATGCTAGCCCTAATTTGAGCTGAACAATTGCGTTTAACTATCAAGTTTAATGTGAGCATTCAAATCTTTGTTACCGGACCTGCTAGCGCAATCGATAGAGCGTTGGCTCAAGGTACTGGAGGCCACGGGTTCGATCCCGAGCCGCGACATACCCAAGTCGTTACTATGGTTGTGGTATAGCTCCCTTGCTAACGCTAAAACCAATATAAGGGTTTGACGTAAATGTTGACTTTCTAAACCGTTTAGTAACATATACGAAGGCATTCAGAATCGCACTTTTGTTAATGATTTTGCAGAATTTCTTTTAGTTTGATCTCTTTAAATGTTTAGATCATCGATTTATATCATGCACAAAACTCCTTTATATTATATGACGGCACACACACGATGACTGTTTGTCCGTATATGGTAATATTTTTTTCAAATTAGTCAACAGAAAATATTCATACAGTTTATAAAATCTGTTAGCACAGTCAAGCCATACACGATTTAAAATTATAAAAAAGAATCAAAGAGGTTTAAGAGATATATGTGGCATAGTGGTGGGTTAAGATTATTACATTATGATTGATTATTATTTATTTATTTATTTATTTATTTATTTATTTATTTATTTATTTATTTATTTATTTATCTATCTATTTATTTATTATTTGTATTTTTTATTCATTTATTCATTTAGTTAGTTACTTGGTACAGGACACTCCCAGCAGTGGAACAAAGCTGAAGGGAAAGAGAGGAGGGATATGGTCTTTACAGAAGTCACAAAAGAATAGGAGCAGAAGAGGAGAAGCAAGGCCTGTAGAGCTAGGGAAGCATGGTGCATGGACCAGGTGGGAATTACCTGACCGTCTTATTACATGGTCAGACCTATGGAGAATGGAACTAGTACGAATCTCCTTCCTACTTCGATCTGTGTATGGAACCCTTCCATCTCCAACTAACCTTTGCATGTGGCGTATGTCTGAGGATCCGTCTTGTAGTTTATTTGGATCCACAGCCTGAATGGGAAATATTCTGTCTGTTTGCAAGACAGCCCTGCAGCAGGGGAGGTATCGGTGGCGGCACGACCAGGTGCTCGCAGCACTGGCAGACAGTTTGGAGAAGGAGAGAAAGCAGAAACGACAGAGGGTACCAAATGACAAATCAATCCAGATCATTAAAGCAGGGCAAACAGCTCCAGCTCCATCACAAAGAGGTCCAGTTGGTATTCTTCATCAGGCTGCATCATGGGACATGAAAGTAGGCTTACGATAGAAGCTTGTGTTTCCAGATGTCGTGCATACCAAATTGAGGCCGGACACAGTGTTAGCAAGTATTAAGAAACTCTTGATTGAACTAATTGTACCCTGGGAGGACTCGTGTGATGAGGCATTTGAGAGAAAGAGCTCAAAATATGCTGACTTGGTAGAGGACTGTATGCAGAAAGGTTGGAGAGCTTGGTTGTTTCATGTAGAGGTGGGGGCCAGGAGATTCCCAGCTCAATCTGTATAGAGAATGTTTCAGAAGATTGGTTTTAACAAGGACCAAGAGAAAGGCAGCAATCAAGCGTTTGGCTGAAGCTGCAGAACGCGCTTCTTGCTGGTGGTGGTGTAAAAGAGAAGTGCCAACCTGGAGTCAATCTTGTCAACTACAGCATCGACTGACACGCTATGTAAAGAATGTGACTAATAAATCCTTGAAGCCCCTACTTTAAGGTAACGTGACACGTACCTACACCTTTGTAAGAACAAATACAAAGTCCAAATACTCATACTTGTCCATTGGAGAAAATTGAAGTAAATTGCAGATTACACGTCAAGGTTGGTACGGTTTTCGGGCATATATTAAAAAGCGATCACCGCACTAGAATGGCATAAAACATTGCCTTGAAGATGCCTCTAACCCCCGCCATCAACGCTGAGCAATGTCTTCCCTTTATTTTCGACCAGGCTACGCAAATATAAATCACAATGTCTTACATTCATAGCTTGCTAAGTCTACCGTGACATCTTTTCATTGTAAAGAAATTCATACGACAGCTTGAAACCAACTTGGTGACTTCAGTAACTATTACGGATCATGGCCTCTAACACTGTAACGTGATATTTCAACTGTGTGATCAACTGTCATCATTACGATTTTTTCACACGCAAACTTTTTGCATATTTCTTTTTCTCCAATCATTGAACATAATTAAAATTGTGTATACAACTTATGAATAACTATGTTCTGGATAAGTTCTACAACAGCCATATGTATAATAAACATAAATTTGGTTTCCTATTGCTTCCTGTCGTCTACTGTAAACTTCGACAACAGCCATTGATATTATGCATGAATATTTTTTTAATTAATTTTCTTGATTTTATAAACTTTTTTGTACACACATACTTTTTTCTTACGTGATGTAATATATACATTGTTATGTATACTGTGGACTTCTTACCTAGAACTATGTTAATTCTTCAGTAAATTCATTACATCATTGTTTTGTACTTTCATTTTTTCGATAAATTGTATTGTTAATCTTCCCTTCTATTAGTTCTTCTGCTCCAAGATATCCGTCCCTACGGAATTATTAACATGCTTTTCTACAACTATTTATTTTCTCTCGAAAACTGTCTGTTTATTTGATGTTTAATGTTCATCTTGCTAAAACACGTATTTGTTTAGAGCAATAAAGTATTGAATTGTATTGATATAAAGACTCACGACGAAGTCAGGTCAGTGATGGACCAAAACGAATTGAATCATCGTTTTGGCGCCGCCTTTAAAGTGTGGTAGTTTTTAGTGGAATGCATTTTATGGGGACAATAGTGTTGCAGGCAAGTAACACGAAACCGCAGCTGTTCTGTGAGACCAATATTAGAGAACAAAAAAACAACACACAAAACAACAACAACAACAACAACAAAGCAAGTACGCTGAATTTAACAGTGTAGTTTGTTTTGGTATGATTTAGGTCACATCTCATCGGCGTATTGATGGTCCTGTTTGCGACATTGAGCTTATATTGGAGGAGAAAGACCCCTGACTAATGTCTGATTATTACCATTGTTGCACCGCAGTTCTGCTGGATATCCTCCCCAGCCCCGACCGGGGCTCGAACCTAAAGCCGTGCCAGCTGAGATGGTACAAGTCGGCGACTAGAATCGCTTGACCCCAGGCGCCAAATTCTGTTCTTTAAACACACACCGACTATTTTGTGACAACTATATGTAAATGTTATTAGTCTTATTTTTTAAAGACTTTACATCAAACAGTGCATATGCTGATCAGATGTCTCATATTGGGAAATGGCTGACCTGGCTCTACACTTTTTGCGAAGACCTGATCAATAAGTGGACAAGTGAATAAGTAACCACCCTATGTTACAGGGGCGGATCCATATTTTTTTTTTTAATTTTTTTTTTTTGGTGGGGGTGGGGGGTATGAATCAAGATCCATTCAACTTCATCGCAATAAAGACTATATATATACTATATATACACACAGTAAGGGACCCTTACTCCGTTCTAAGCAGTCAACAGACAAAATTTACTTTAAAAGCACAAATCTACTCTTTTACCTGGTTGGGGCGGTGGGAGGGGTGCATACCCCCATCCCAACCCGCTGTATCCATCCCTGCTATGTTAGGATTTAAACTCATATCAAAGATACAACTGTAAAAATAGTTCTATACTTTTGAAGTTTTTTACAAGGGCTAGCAACATATAGTATTATACAGAATTGAAAAATATGGTTTATCATTATTGGGATATAATTATCTTTGATCATTTGCAAGGACAAAAACTGTCCAAAACTGACCAGAAGTATTAATTTAACTATTCCTTAAATTGACGATTAATCAAACGATGGAAATGCGAAGATGTTTATTAAAAGATCTTATTTTACAATTTATGGTCAATTGTGATGCCGAATGTATAGTATAATCATTGTAGTTGTGAAAAAGGATTACACAAAAAACGTTTCTTTGACAATGAGATTTATACGAGGCGCAATATTAAACGACTCACACATTATCCATAAATTCGTAAAAATAGTATGGCAAGGAAGGAACAAATACTATTTGACAGAGAACGCATCAGATAAGTTTAAGGCTTTTCTCGGACAAACTACATTCTATTTCATGTTCCCACACATGTCCCGTGTCATAAAAAAGTTAATGCTGCACTACTATTGGTAAGAGATTTAAAGGTGACAAGTCTCCTTAACACCGCCCACCACGGGGGACAACTGAGACGTCCTGACAACTGATTGGCGCCAGTAATAAAGCAGAGAATGCCTCTCATACCAATTTTCAGTGCCTGAAAACATGGGTAGTGGCCTTCGTTACAGTCGCTCCACAAGATTATACTATTTGGTGTGATCACAGCAGGTATACTTATTCTGTGTAATATACACGGAGATATCATGGTATAGAGGTCGTAAAAACAATAAATCACACTTGATGCACATGGGCTTACTGCACTGCCATTGGTCAGCAAGACTCTAAACCCCACCCCTTGCCTCATGACACTGCAGCCTGAGTTAATGTCCACCCTCCCATCCTATCCATGTTGTTAAATCTCATCTCATAGCTTAATATATGCACAGAAAATATTAGAATGCGTGTAGAATACAAAGTTAAGATATTCGTACATCACAAATCAAAACGTAAGGTGTTTAATCTGGCCTGCAACCTATTGATTGTTCCCATTTTACTGACTGACTGCCCAAAATTAATGTAAATAAAAAAGAAATAAGGAAACAACAGCATACAGTGATTTCTTTCTATTTGATTCTTTAAGAATTACGTCATAAAAAATGAGATCTTAATTTCAATTATTCTTAAAGCCCACTTCCTAAACAGAATCAGAACTCTGGTCGTATCTATATGGAGCAATGCATAGAATCTGCAACCAGCCTGTACAAAGAACTAACATCTCATTTAAGATCTGCGATTCGAATGAATTCGGGTTTTCACTTTCCACTCACCTGTTTTTTCCTTGATATCTTTTGCTTGTATTTGTTGAAATGCAATTTGAGACGCTCAATGCAATCTTCCACGTCTGTAAGGCCGTCGATCGGCACCCCATATTTCTCGCAAATGTCAAAAGCATCAAATAGGTCTTCGATGCTATCCACATCCGGAATTTTTTCTTCGAAAACCGAATCGTCTACGCTCCAGTCTGATGTGCTCATGGCTAAAGGTTTGTGGGTCGTGAAAAATAACTATATATTTCCTTCACTAATAAGTATATGTTACGTTCCTCCACTATTTAAGATATATTTTGTTCCTTCACCATGGGATATACTTTTAGTTCCTCCACTATCTAAGAAATGCTTCGTTTCTCCGTTGTTTGATATACATTGCCCCACTTCAAGAGAGCAGAAATTATTTACAACAGCTAAATGAATAAGTATTAGATATTGCACGGAGAAATTCCCGTCAAGTCGTTTTGTTAAATTCCCGAAAGATAATGTTTATTCTAAACAGCAAGTTTTTATGTGTTCTAAAACAGAAATAAAACCCTGTCAAATCGACAGATTTAAACATATACATCGCATGTATCCGCATCTATATTATTTATTCACACAGAAAATGAGTAACATTTTCTTGTCCACATGTCTGTGAGACATGAACATGCCGACATCTTTAGTAACTGTCTTCCTTTGACGTCATTCTTGTATCACACAGAAATCTACTTGTGTGGGAATTAACTGAAATTTCACACGTCATAGTCTACTATTTACAAAATCTTCCGCATAAAAACAACACAACATGTATGCTTTATCTTGCGTAACCGAATATATTAAACACAATATCTGTAATCATCCACAATGCTAAAATACTTTTCCGGTTGCTTTTGGTGCGTTGACGGACATTGTACCTCAAAACGTCTCGTTTATATATTCGTATAATATTGGCATTTGAAAAATCCAACATAAACTTTCTCACCGCCTTGACGCTTGCACGGACTAATACAGTGTATCCTTACTGATCAACGAACAGATCAAATCTATCTATAGTGTGAACATCTCATCACCCCTTTCTCGTGTACGATCATATTTTTGTTTGCTGTTTCTTTTTTGTCATGTATCCATTCCAAAATCTCACAAATTCCTTTGCATGCACAAACTTAAATCCCATCAAACGTCCATTCGGAACACAAATTCAATCTGCTTCAACAGACCAATATCTAAACAGACAGCTATCTATGTCGTCGTCGTCTGAATTTTTGAGCATTGTGTTACGTTTGCGCTTGGCTAGCAGGACTAAACATTGTGGAGTAAACCACGAACATTCTATATGGGTTTTGAATACGGACTCATTGGTTTAAAACTAGAATAGATGTTGCAATGGATAAATATATGTACACAACAAATATGGGGTATAGTAAGTTGCGCTTCGGTGGATACTGTTTTCAACTCCTCCGCGACGACTGCGTCAGACGGAATTACCCGAGGATTTATAATTGGCTATGATAAATAACGTTGTTTCGGTTTCGAGTTTAAGCGGATCGTGTATGGTTGTTAGTCCTGTTGATAAGGCACCACAAAAAAGTTCTTTATTCTATGGAAACTGTTGATACTTTGGAGACAAATAGCCCCATGACATATGTATATTTGAACTGTAACGGGAAACAAAACACATATCGTGAATTTGGCTCATAGAGGTAACAGAAGTACACGTATTTACTCGAAGATTGTTTTCATTTTTTATACAAAAGAACGTTTAAGTGCAAAATAGAAACAAATAACAGCTCGTGTTTATGATATGGGCATCAATAAATCAATATATATATATATATATATATATATATATATATATATATATATATATATATATATATATATATATATATATATATATATATATATATATATATATATATATATATATATATATAAACGTTTAAATTAAATCTCGTTCTACTGAGAGACTGCCCTTTTTGTATGCGTCTTTGTGTGTTCTGAAAAGCACTTTCCCTTTGACGTGGATACTGTAAATATGCATGTAGTTAGAGTAAAAACAAGCTACAGAAATGGCTTGTATACCTGTCACAAAGAGGTACCCATTTTCTCACTCTGCATTTCAAATAGCGTTTCTTGGATTTTCAACTAAACATGTTTGATTTTGCTGTTTAAAGATGGTATCCGACGGTTTGCCTGTATCAATTATATGCACCTGTATCCTACCTCTTTTTTTTTTTTTTTTGGGGGGGGGGGGGGAATTTGGGCTTGAAATGATATGCTAATCTAAGTAAAGACGGTTTTGTACACTACCTATATTATAAGAAGATAAAAATCGTGAAATAAAACACTCTAAAAGTTCAATCTTTCCAAATCCATAAATAAGCACGATAGTGATCTTTGTTAAAATAGATAACGACGTCAGAGCGGATTACTCGGATGACGCTATAACGTGTTATCAAAAGTAAGTTGTCACTTGGATTTTTTTAGTTTATAAATAGCTTTTTGTGCAGCGTGGCTCAGATAGGATATACCAGTTTGCATTGACGAGTTGGGATTTATGTTTCACTGTTCACACAGGTCTGGGGTATCAATGAACAGCATCTTGTAGGACCTTTCATATAACAATGGTTTGTTTGGTTATTTGAGAAGAAAAGAATTGGTCCCATTTGTCGGATAACATCTTTAAAGCTCAAGGGTTAGAGCAGATCGGGAGGTCGCGGGTTCAAACCCCGGCCGGGTCAAACCAAAGACTTTAAAGTTGGTAGTAGTGGCTTCCCTCCTAACGCTCGGGGCTAAGGGGACTGCATTACGCCTGACTCGTCGGTGTCAGTATAATGGACCGGTTGGCCCCAGTCCCTGAGCACCTCATAAAGTGCCCCTGTGCTATGATAGAATGATAGAAATGTCGCTGCACAGAATCGGCAAAAATGCCGGCAAATCCCAACCCACATTTGAAGGACAAGACCACGTGGATCGGACACTCACAGAACTACACTCGCCTCACCGGTTACGTTTCGACATGTACAGTAACCAATGCAGTCTTACATAACACGTGACCATAATGGCAAATCATGCTTGTGTGTCTCGATATTGGTGTCAGTATTCTGATGTTTCACCATTTACATATTATCAATTCAAACCAAAAACAAATTAGTTTATGCAAAACAATCAAGTATCAACATTTACCAGTTAAATACAAATGAAATTTCCACCTTGAAAATAACACATTTTCAGAATGTACTTACGGAACACCCCACAGTTCACATGCCTCATGTTCATTCACCAAGTCAAGTGTAAACTGTAATATGTTAACAAGACCACGCTTTGACTAAGGTTTGTGTTAGCAAATTGAAACTGCACTGCCATAAGTTGACCTTAACTCCTATTTTCTTGTGTAAATGAGACCATTAATGGCGACTATGTTACTTATAAACAAACATAACTCGACTTTTTCCTATCACGCAGATATTTATACATGATTTTTTGACACTTTCAATAAAATGAAAAAAAGATTAAAAGAATTGAAATACTTTGTTTACTTATTTTATTTTTTATTTGTATGTGTGCTTGTTTAATGTCGATTTTTTTTTATTTCAACTCGATGTCAGCAAAAAAAGTTTATTTTGCTGACCACTTGGTGAAGTTAAAACCATCTTTACCCCACAGAAGTCATAATTATGTGTGATTTTAAAATTCAAAGTTACCATATCCCTTTTCTTAAAACAAAACATGAAAGTTACAAAAATATGGTTTAGTAAAAATCTCGTTCTATTGTCTACCCACGGCAGCAAAGTTTACGGTGTTCAGATATGCACGTGACTCTATATCTAGAGATTTGCACTTAACATTCGTTGTTCGTTCTTCGCAGGTACGTTTCGTGAAAAAAAACACAACAAAAAACATAAAAAATCTTATGGTTTGTTCTGCTTTCTTCTGCTTGATTTAGCAAGCGCGTGAACTAGCATCTGTGTTATACAAAAACGGTAGAGCCCAAAATTAAATAAAAGAAACAACCAATTTGCAAAACTCTTTGTTTTTTATTTGTTTATTGGATGTAATGAGAACGGCGTCGGTCACAAATGCACGTACGCATGCACGCTCATTTGGGCCCTTGCACGTACTTATGCATGTACGTGTATTGGTAGTTTAAAGCAGTCCACAAACTGTTCGGACCGCGTATACACCGGTGTTGTTCTCTTTTCTCATAGTATGAATGATATATAAAACCGTCATTTACTGTAATATGAAGATGTATGAACAGGTATATTAAATTATATTTAACAAGCACTTAATATGGGCATAATGTTTATTTTTAACGTTAACGAGAAAAGTTTAATTTTAACGTTTTTGAAAATGTTTAAATGAATTGCACAAACAGGAAGTAGAACATTTAGGAAGTATAATATTTAGCAATTACTAATACAAGGTTTTCGCTGATCGGTTTCCCCATCCTTAATTTTCACTGGATTAAAGTATAGTATAATGGTTGTGTGACGACCGCAGAGGTAGAAATATAAGCGCTTCAAACCAGTCTGGCTGCTGGGTTAACTCTTTGGCGACGTGGTTTAAGCATCCAAAGTTGCGCGGTTAAACAACGGTTACCGTGGCTGGTGTACGGATGGATGACCGTTGGAGAGCGCCGGCCTTCGTTACAGTAGATTAGTTTTAGTAGTTGTATTACTACTTCCAAGAAATATGTAAACGAGCGATTTATTTATAGAACTTATTTTTTGGTATTTAAAAAACACATTTTTATATAAACGTTGACATTGTTTAATGGTTACAAACATAGACATATTCTATTTTCTGGATCATATTTTGATAACTTTTAATATTTTAATGAACAAATGCAAGGAATATTGCGGTTCTTTCAAACAAACGCAAATTACATATCAAACAGTGTGTTTCAGATCTGGTGAAGGGAGTATCCGAGGATTATATAGGCCTATGTCCTATGTTTTTTTTTTTGTTTGTTTTTGAAATACATTGCAGCGACCAATTATGATCAATATAGCGAAGTCCAGCTATTTTAGTGGAAGAGACTCCAAACTGGGTAGAACCACCGGCGCACCGCAGGTCAGCTGGAAGACTATCTATATCCTATTCAAGTTACACCATCATACCCCTTATGTCTTGCTGCATATTTCAGTCTTAGTAAAGATGATCTAATACACTACAATGGACCTGTACATTTCGTAAAAATCATTTTAAATGTTCATTCTTTCCAAACATATAAATATATACAGCGGGATTCCGCTAAAACAGATGTTAACACCAGAGCCATTTAGTCCTCAGTTTACATAAGTTTAGTAAGCTGTCACGGAGTTTAGTGAAACGTTTTTGATCTAAAATAGCTAACTATGCTACGTAGACCAAGATGGGAATTACCTTTCTGTCAAAGTGATTTTGAGCTGGTATGCTACAGTTATTACACAATGCTAAGGCAGCAATGAATAGCTTCATGTGGAACCCCTTGCATGAATCAATAATTTCGGTTGTTTAATGAAAAATGTTTCAAAGAGTTGGAAATCTCCTTTAAATCATTACCGTTTGCATATCCTGTTAAAAAGTTGTTGTTTTGTGCTTTTTATACACTGCAGCGACCAATTAAAATCATTATATAGACAAATGTCTGGGCAGCACCACCGGTGCACCGCAAGTCAGCGGGAAGACCTTTCCACATTTATTCATTCGCCCCGAACGGGACTTGAACCAACATGATGAGAGGCTAAGCAGTCTGAGAGTTACAAATCGGCGACTCTATCCAATGTCACAGGCGTGAATCGTTCTGAATGGGATTTTCTCCCACTGAGAATGGGCGCTTTGTACTTTACATTTAAATACCTGAATATAGCTACTGACTATTCTGTAATTGAATGTCTTGATTATGACCATCTTAAAACCAGATGTTTTCACAGTTGTAAACTGTAATTGAAATTTAAGCTAAAACAGGGAATTAAGTACCTGATTATATACTATATTATATTATATTATAATAACAGCCTTAACTATTTTAATCATATCTTATTTTAAAACATTTTGAAATAATACAGTTCTGTTAAAGTGGCATATTTGTATAATGTCTATTTTAAAACACTTATTTTCATACTATAGTGAGCACCTTAACATTATTGTCCCTTAGAAATGCATGACAATACCCCTTTTAGCTCCCTGTTTACAAACCTCTTATCTAAAATATTATTCAATGGAACAAAATCGGAACAGAATCGCATAAAAGTTTCATTTGAGCATTACAAAACAGGACTAACAGATGTTCATGGTACTATAGCATACATGTAAACTCTCCCACTTTTGGAGGGAGTCTCCCACTTTTGAGGTTTAAAATTATTTGAAAATGAGGGGGGGGGGGGGGGGGCATTTGCAAGTGAATATCTCCCACTTTGGCCTCCAAAAAGTTCACATATATGCTCTAGATAATTGTGAAGTTTCATCAAAATTGATGGAGCAGCCTGACTTAATCGTGCCCGACCTATTTAATGGAAACCGGATTCCTAGAATGACACCACCTTAAAAATCGCTGTGTGTGGTATGAAGACGGCTTTATCTAAAATTAACATGTCTGCATTTTACCCATATTTTCTGACTACAGCTGCTTTGTACATTTGCCTACCAGTTGGGGGTAGTTTTCCATTTTGGTATTCTTTGTTATAAACAAGCCACTCTATCCAGATTGCATTTATTAGCAACAAATATAATGATAACCAATAATGAATCAACCTATTTGAAAGATAGATTAGTTTATGAATAATGAGTGTAAACATGATTAATAAAAACATGAACAATAAATAATGGTAGGACGGTTATGGTATGTATCTATCACATTTGAAACAGGTCAATCCATGTATACAAAACCTGTTGCCATGGTTATTAGCAATGCAACAAATTGACAATAATGTACAAAAATACAAGTAGTTTTACAGAAATAATATGAATGTACAAGAATGTATACTCTTTTTTGCATTTCAATATAAAACAGAAAATAATAAAAATATAATAACAAAAATACAACACTGATAAATTGTTTCTCTCCAAAACAGAATGCCTGTTGTGCCAAATTAATCACACTGGTATTATGTTAAAACTGAGCATGAAAGTTTGTCACAAAGCCTTCTATCTGAAATGGCATGGCTTTATAGCACAACAAATAGAAGGTTTTCAACCCCAGATGTCAGAGATTTGGCTTGTGGCAAAGATGCAATAGTTAAAACTGCATTGTCACAATGTTTTTTGTTTTCAATAGTGCATACATGTGAACTATTTCTGAGGCCCAAATGGGAGATTTTCACTTGCAAAGGGGGAGATTTGTTATTTTCATATAAACAAAGAAGGAAGTTATCTGTTTCCAAGAAAGAAGGTTTCTGAAAATGTGTAAAACACCCCCCATTTTCATTTAATTTTGAACCTTGAAAGTGAAAGTCTCCCTCCAAAAGTGGAAAAGTTCACATGTATGCTTATGTTTTAATTTATAGAGTTCTTTCTAACATTTCATACAACGCTTAACTCCTTTAACTATCAATAATAATAATATCTGAATATATGGACATTCACAATTAAAAGATAAATAATATTAAGAGCTATACAACAAGCTTTTTTTATATAAAGGTTAATATATATTAGTATATCACAATGATAAAGATTGTATAATACATATACCAATATGCCAAAACAGGTTATTTAGAATGTAGCAAATTATCCCAAAGTTTTCAACCAAACTTGTTTTCTTTTTCAAGGGACGGTAAGTAAATTGTGCATTTTTAAATACTGTTTAAAGCAGCAAAAATTTTGTCAAACTATGCTGAATAATTAAATTAGCTTCTTACAGAGATCAGTAGATTTATATGTGAACATGCTGGCCTTTCAAAGATTTATATGTGAACATGCTGGCCTTTCAAAGATTTATATGTGAACATGCTGGCCTTTCAAAGATTTATATGTGAACATGGTGTCCTTTCAAAGATTTATATGTGAACATGGTGTCCTTTCAAAGATTTATATGTGAACATGCTGGCCTTTCAAAGATTTATATGTGAACATGCTGGCCTTTCAAAGATTTATATGTGAACATGCTGGCCTTTCAAAGATTTATATGTGAACATGGTGTCCTTTCAAAGATTTATTTGTGAACATGGTGTGCTATTAAAGATTTATATGTGAATTTTCTTGCCTTTCAAAGAATTATATGTGAACATGCTGTGCTATTAAATATTTACATGTGAACATGCTGGGATTTTAAAGATTTAAATGTGAACACAATGTACCTTTAAATATTTATATGTGAACACGATGGCCCTTTAAGATTTCTATGTGAAAATGCTGGCCTTTAAAAGATTTAAATGTGAACACAATGTACCTTTAAATATTTATATATGAAAATTCTGTGCTTTTAAAGATTTATATGTGAACATGCTGGCCCTTCAAAGATTTAAATGTGAACATGCTATCTGTTATAAAGATTTATATGTGAACATGCTATGGTTTTAAAGATTTAAATGTGAACGTGCTGTCTGTTCAAAGATTTATATGCAAACATGCTGTCATTTCAAAGATTTATATGTGAACTTGCTGTCCATTCAAAGATTTATTTGTGAACATGCTGTGCTATTAAAGATTTATATGTGAACATGCTGTCCGTTCAAAAATTTATATGTGAACATGCTGGCATTTCAAAGATTTATATGTGAACATGCTGTCCTTTCAAAGATTTATATTCAAACATGCTGTCCATTCAAAGATTTATATGTGAACATGCTGTGCTATTAAAGATTTATTTGTGAACATGCTGTCTGTTCAAAGATTTATATGTGAACACAATGTACCTTTTAATAATTATATGTGAACACCATAGCCCTTAAAGATTTATATGTGAACATGCTGTCTGTTCAAATATTTAAATGTGAACACAATGTACCTTTTAATAATTATATGTGAACACCATAGCCCTTAAAGATTTATATGTGAACATGCTGTGCTTTTAAAGATTTATATGTGAACATGCTGTCCATTCAAAAATTTATATGTGAACATGCTGTCCTTTCAAAGATTTATATTCAAACATGCTGTCCATTCAAATATTTATATGTGAACATGCTGTGCTATTAAAGATTTATATGTGAACATGCTGTCCGTTCAAAAATTTATATTCAAACATGCTGTCCATTCAAAGATTTATATTCAAACATGCTGTCCATTCAAAGATTTTTATGTGAACATGCTGTGCTTTTAAAGATTTATATGTGAACATGCTGTCTGTTCAAAGATTTAAATGTGAACATGCTGTCCGTTCAAAAATTTATATTCAAACATGCTGTCCATTCAAAGATTTATATTCAAACATGCTGTCCATTCAAAGATTTATATGTGAACATGCTGTGCTATTAAAGATTTATATGTGAACATGCTGTCTGTTCAAAGATTTAAATGTGAACACAATGTACCTTTTAATAATTATATGTGAACACCATAGCCCTTAAAGATTTATATGTGAACATGCTGTGCTTTTAAAGATTTATATGTAAACATGCTCTGCTTTTAAAGATTTATATGTAAACATGCTGTCTGTTCAAAAATCTATATGCAAACATGCTGTCTGTTCAAAGATTATTTTGCCTTAAAGTTGGGAAAATTAAAAGCATTGCAACACCTTTTTTAAACTATTTTTAGCACAACATCAAAGTTAATGTATATATCTGAAGTGCACATATCATAATTAACCCTACATGTATGCATAAGACATAAGCAGGTATGTTGATTGACTGGCTTGTGAAACAATAATTCAAATAGACAATGAAGTGCTGATATTGCTGGTCTAGGTGAGATGTATCAATGCAAAACTGTAACCATGTTGCTTGAGGACAAGAATAATGCACCAGCATAAGACGAAGAAATTAAAGTTATTTAACCTACACAGAAACTTATCAGACCATGATTAAAATTATGTTTTTATAAAGGCTAGATTTTATTTGACATATTTGGCTTTTAAGTAGAATTGTAGAAAAAAGAGCAAAACGAGGTTGCTACAGTTTTTGGACAGAATTTTATCCCTTAGCTTGCTACATTTTGTTAAAAACCCATGGTTAATTCTCAGGATTCTTTGCTTTAATATTATATATGTTACATGTCAGAGTTGATATACTTATAAACAGAGACTGAGAAGCATATAGTGTAGATCCTGATCAGACAGCTCCCAGCAAGAAGCTGGCTGATCTGGATCTAAATTGTTTGCCAAGTCTTATAAATACGTCAATAGCAGGCTATGACATAAATAAGGAAATAACCATTTTGTCCCCTTTTTACCGAAAATAAGTAGATACAACAATTCTATTGAAATGAAATATCTATGATCTGATAAAAACAGCAGAATACAAAGGAAAATCAATAAAAAACACAAGCAGTACTGCAACAAAGTCAAATGCGGTCTTAATCCACAAATTTAGAAGAAAATACCTAATGTGTCAGTCATGAAGAGAAATTTGAAAATAAATGTTTGAAGAGTAAAAGAAAGTTTCTTCCTGGATTATACAATATAGAAAATAAAAAAGTTAAAGACTTCTTTAAAATAAATGTTTGTAAAGGTTTGGCAAGGAGGTCTGTGAACATTTATTATATTTAGTTTGCTTTTGTTTTTGAAATACATTGCAGCAACAAAACTTATGGTTATTTTCACAGCTATTTTGGAAAACCCCTGGCAAATGTCTTGATAGACCTAGAAATACCACAGGTAAGCCAGGAGATGTTTCCACATAGAATATTTCACCTTGATTGGGACTTGAACCCATACAGTGATAGGTGAAGTAGTTTGGGTAGTTATGAAGAATCTTGTGTATGATATTTCAAACATTATTTAAATATTGTACTGCCTTTCCTTGTACAAAAAAAATGACATATTTTAAGTTTTATAATGTAAGATAAATGGAGGGAAATCATAAAAATGCTTTAAAGATAGCATAAAGATAGCAAAAACCAGAAAACGTTATTGTTTGTTTTATTTTTTGTGACATTGCACCGACACAATTATGATCATGTTGTCGATGTCCAGCTAATTATTGGTGGAGGAAGACCCCAGAATTATGTTTGGGTAGAACCCCTGGCACACCCCAAGTTAGCTGGAAAACCTCCCCACATGAAAGTTCTTGCCGCAACTAGGACTCGAACCCATTTGCTGAGGGGCTGAAGAGTTACAAGTCAGCAACTCAATGCCCTCGGCTACCGGTGCCCCGCGGAAGAAAAGTGTTACCAAATAGAACAAGTTATCAACTGATAATTAAAATCAGAGTAACAGTTTTGTTTAGTTAACAAAAGATTGTAAAAGCAAAAAAAAAAATTTAAAAAAAAATCCCAACTAAACCAACTGTATTCATGCCACTGTTATCTTAAATTATATATACAAACAGCATTTATACACTTTTAATTCTCCTACATGTATACAATATGATCTGAAAGTCATTATACCCACTACTACAAACTTTTGAACTACAATACTTAACAAGTGATAACAAATGAATCTTAACACAAAAATAAACCAAGTCATAAAAAAAAAATCAAAAAAATCTTGGGTATTGTTAAGAACTGTACTCGATTGTTATGAAAAAGAACTTTTTTTACAATATACAACAGGAACCAGTGTTATAAAAACAACATCAATCGAGCTCAAGTCTAAAATCATTTTTAAGCATCTGATTGGTCAAATACATTTTTCAAAGCATCAGATTGGATAGATTTAATATTCCCAAAGCATCTAGTTTTTCGGATTCAATTTTTTTTTATTATTAAAATGTTTCATTCAAAGCATGCGACTTGTCAATTAAAAAAAATCAAAGCATATATGATTGGTCAAATTCAAATGTTTTTTTATCTCATTCTAACCAATCGTATGACAGGAAGCAAGGATCAATCTCAATATCGCGTAACCAACTGCAGTGAAAAAACATTTTAGAATTGCAAAATTGATTAAATAATGAAATTTTTTTATCATTAACCCTATCATTTACTTGTAAATTATTTTTAATAACTAAATCATTTACTTGTAAATTGTTTTTAATAACTAATTTTAATATATATACATATAAATTTATATATTTTAAATAAAAGTAACTGAAATAATTCATAGTTAATGAACCCATTAACTGCTTGAATAAACAAGTATATCTATGTAAATGTGAGATCAAAAGTTATTATCCTTTTATAGAAACTTATTAAAATAAAGTGTAATCAGTAATTTTAATTATTACTTTTACTTAAATCATGCTCTATAATACAAAGTCAAATACCTAAAAAGTGTCTAAGCCAATATAATTACAAAACAATGACAAATACAAAAGGAAAAATAAATCTTACCCTGAATTTGATAAAATGTCATGGTTTCATTTTCCTGTCTTAGAAAGTTATTAATAAATCGGAAATGTCATGGTAATTTAGCATTGTAATTATGAGATTAAAAACCTGTGAATAAATACATGCATACAATGAGTCTAGAATATTTTGCCACATGAAATCTACCCAGTCTTTAAAAAAAAGGTAGTAGACCAAGGTTTGAGTCCAGTGAAATCTTAGATGACCATGTAAATGAGAATTGATTGATATATTTATATATCAGTGTATTATATGTGCATTTTAACTTTCAAAGCTTACCCCATTAAAAATAAAGGAAATTGATCATTCATAAAACAAAGCAATATGTTACAAAATCAGGATTATTTATATAAAAAATTCTATATACTTTTTCTACCTAACATCTATGTCAATGTTTAAAACAAATGGTGATATTTTTTCTGCTGCATTACACATTATTGACAATTATTCAATTCTTAAACTCAGACAAATTATAACGCATACAGACATTGACAGTTGGGCTAAAATGTTTTTCTAACTCAGTTCTGAATAAATATAAATTTAGTCATTTACAAAATAAACAACATCCATATTAGTTGCACAATATAAATTGCGAAAAGAAAATAAGGTTTAAATAAACTAATACTATGAATAAGTACACGTCTGCAAGGGAATGAGCGTACAAATTCCACAAAGATCACATCTGACAATAACTTTTTCTTAAAAGAATTTCTTTTTATCTTATAAACATTACTGTGCATATTTAACATCTCAAAAAAGTGTTTAATGACTAACTTTTTTAAATAAATTATTTTCATGACACACATACCAACATACTTAGTTGAGATTGCAAAAAAACCTGAATACTTATAAGTATTAATTTAAAAAATGACATTTAGGATTTAAAAACATTAACAAAAATACAAATTAATAAATTTATTTTTTTTTATCCTGGGAAATGGGCATTATTAAAATTGTGAAAAACTCAGAGTTTGGACACATTAGCACTGTACCAATAAACACAGTAAAAACTTAAGGCATCACATCAAATTGCACACTTCATTGTGCTAATATGTAGTTAAACTGTGTTTGAATAAATTTGATGAAGCAAAAGTTAAAAAAAAGACTTCTTTTTTTTCTGCTTTTTACTGTTCTCTATATGGAGCATTAAAGGTGGTATCCAACAGTTTGCCTATATCTAATACATGTATATTATAATACATATTACCCTGCTTGCCAATTTGAGTGTAAACCTGTACAATTCTATACTTAAGTTCAAGTAAAGGCTGTTTATCATATTACTTGAATTGTTGACATTACAATTTGCAAAATATATTAATTTAAATGTCCATAACTTCCAAATTTATAAATAGACATCATGGAGGGAAGTTCAGCTGAAAATAGATATCAATGTCAGAGCTGATAACAAAGATGAATATGTAACGTGATAATGAAAATATGTTTCTTAAGTTTTAAAAAAAAGCTGACAGTGCAGCATGTCTTGGATTAGAAATACATTATACATTTTATACTGACAAGTAATGTATGATGCTTTAGGGATAGGATGGGATTTGCCGGCATTTTTGCTGACTCTGTGCAGCGACATTTCTATCATTATAGCACAGGGGCACTTATGAGGTGCCCAGGGACTGAATCTGTTTGGTCCATTATACTTACACCGACGAGTCAGGCATAATGCTGTCCCCATAGACCCGGAAGAGGTTTGTGATTTATTAGGTATCACATGAATGTAGGGCACCAATAAACAGCATTTCGTGGAATCTTTTCAAGTAACAAGAATTTAGTTAAAAAAAATTTGGTTCAAACTATGTGATACCATCTTTAATGGCAAAATATCTCCACATTCCTTGCATACAAATGAAATCTGCCTTCAGTGGTTTTTAAGGCCATGATGCATGATATGCGTATAGGTCTACCTTAATAACAACATGGTAAAAAGTACATAAACTTACAAAGAAAAAAAGCTGCATTCAGAATTTTTTACCTAGAACATGACTGTGCTGACCAAATATATATTTATATACTGATTTTTACACATTTGACAATATGGTGTATAATACAGTTATTTTATACAATGTCCAGTTACTATCTACAAGTCAACAACTTAACAAATCGTTTCTGCATCACAATATCTTTTAACTTACCCCAAACCCCATCTTTTCCCCGAGTTTCAAATTTTAAACAAATTTCTGTGCATAGATTACCACAACATACCCAAAACTCAGACTTTCGGCTCTGGTAACAAACTTTGTTCTGAGCTTGGACTTGTGTTGTCCATATTTGCTGTTTGTGACTGTTCAGTTTGTGAATTCTCACCACTTTTTTCTGTCTTTTCTTTCTTACCACTATCTTTCTTTTCTCTGCTACGACTTCGATCCTTTTCCTTTTCTTTTCTCTCCTTCTTGCGTTTTTTTTCCTTATGTCTACGGCTGGGCGTGCTAGGTTCGCTTGTACTGAGTGAACTTAGCGTTCGAGAGGGTGATGGTTTTGGAGTCCCCTCAATAAGTTCATTAACCCATTGTTCGTACATAGACTTGGAATCGGCACTTCCAACTCTTGGAACAGCATCACCTTCCTGGCACGATGTATCATGGGATGCATGACTTACATAGCCATCATCAGTTTTCATAACAGATGCAACAGTTTTTTTCTCTTTTACTGGAGTCTGTTTCGATGAGTCTATCATGAAAATTTCCGAGCTGGACGTTTTCACAGACTGTGTCTCATTAATCACAGAAAACTGAGACTGCGACTTGGTACGCAATAAAACACTGCCATCGTCTGTAATCTCAAACTCATCGTCATCACACACTTGTTTGCTAATCGGAAGAGGTGAGATGCGATTATTTGAAAATTGTTTTTGCATTTTTGGACTTGACTTCGGAGTTCCATTTGGCTTCTTGACATATTTTTTAATCGGACGTGTTGATGGGGCGCCATTGGGTACCTGTGCAGCATGACCATTCTCCATTTGTGTGTTCTGGCGGTCTGGGGTTTGAGCCCCTCCAATATGATTTCCCACACTCACTTGTCGCACAGTCCGTGGGGTTGAGTTTTCAATCAGGGTAGGGTCATTTGTAAATGCCTGGCCCTTCGTCAAATCTATGTCCTTCTCCCATGCTAACTGAGCGGTGATGTTTGTAAACTTCTTGTCGTCATCAGAATCTGAGCCGTCTTCCTTCGGTTTTGTGAGTATGCTCTGTTTTCTCGTAATCTTCTGGAGTCTTAATGGCCCAGTCTTACCCTTCTTCTTCTGTTGTTTCAGCTGATTGATGATCTCTCGTCCAAGTTTCTGAAGAAAAAGTAACAGTTACTGTATTACAATTGCCAATTCTTATCATATTCATAATGGTTGATTTTTCAGTTGCAAAAATGTTTTTTTTTAAATAAGATTTGGTTTTAATCCATTTTATTTACAACAGTTAAGATGAACTTGTTGATATGTAATTATTAGCAACTGTCAAAAAATTAAGAACAAGTGGTGGACAGGTTTAAATAAAAGTCACATTGTGCTTAAACCTGAGCTAAAGTGTTTGCTTTTTGTTTTAAAATACATTGCACGGATTCAAAAATTGTCATTAAAGCGATGTAACTTAACTGTAATTTTGGTTAAAAAAATATCCAATGTCCAGGATGAACAACTGGCATACCACAGGTCAGCATGGGCGACCTACTTACATGAAAGGTTTTGCCTCTGACTGGGACTTGCACCTACATAATGATAGTTTGTTTTTGGCATACATTGCAGCGACCATTTACGATCATTAAAGAAATGTCCAGCTTTTTGGTGGTGGAAGACCCCAGACTCATGTCTGGGTAGAACAACTGGCACATCTCAAGTCAGCTGGAAGACCTTCTCACATTAAGTCCTTCAACCGGAATTGGACTCGAAACCACGGTGTGAGAGGCTAAGCAGTCAGAGGAGTTACAAATCTGTGAATCTACCACTATGCCACAGGAGCCCCCCATAATGATGGGATAAGAACTTCAACCCATTACTTACTGGAAACACCATACATCAAATGAACATAAAACATACCTCACTTTTATGCATACATGTGAACTTTTTCTGAGGCCAAAATGGGAGATCTTCACTTGCAAAGTGGGAAATTTGTTATTTTAATATAAACAAAAAACAGTTATCTGTTTCCAAGTAGGAATATTTCTGAAAATGTGTGAAAACACCCCCCATTTTCAAAAAATGGAGTCTCCCTCCAATAGCAGGAGAGTTCACATGTATGCTTATGGTGCTTCCAGTATGTAAAAGGTCAAACAAAGAACTGGTATATTCAGCAAGTAAAGGGTTTAGTTATATTTTAGAGGCATTTGCATTCAGACATGCATGAAGCCACAATTTATTGTTACAAAAATTACACCATTCTGCATGAGGCCCATAAATCTAGATGAAATATTAATGATTATCTGATATCATCAACCACAAAAAGCTTTTCAAAAGGGATATCATTACAACAAACTGCATGACTGAACACCTGGAGTGAGATGCAATATGTTTTCTTGGCTTGTATTTTTATTTCAGCTGTATTTATGTTACATGGCACATACCAGGTAGCTGTGAAATGTTTTATGTTGAAAACTGGCAGTCAGTTATTTGGCATTACTGTTGAAAAGTATTAATATAATAATGTTTTGATTGCATATCAACAAGAAATCAGTTATCAGATATTTTATTAAAAAATTAAATAATGATTTTGGTGCAAAATTAAAAAAAGAAACAAAAACATCTTACTTGACAAGGTTACTGTAAAGTTTTCTTGAGTTTGATAGGACAGGACAAAAATTAATTTAATCAATGATTATTATGAAGAGTAGTCTGTTTAAAATTTAGAAAACACAACAATCAATCTTTTTTATCTTTTATGAACTCTAATAGCAACATTACAAAAGCTTTATGGTCACTTATTTTTTGTTTTACAGAAAAAACACTACCTTCCAGTTGCCCACAGCCAGTTTCCTTTGTCGAGCCTTGGTTTTAGGTGATGTTTTGATGACAACAAGTGCTCTCACATCCTCTTCCTCTGTTGCCCCTGCCAACTTGACGGAGTACTCTTTGTAAAATTTTTGTAGTGATTTCTTGGTGAACCCTCGCTCCAAAACTACCACGATCTTGGCCCACTGAAATGGGGTACATTGGTGAAATAGAAATTGTCTCCCATGTTAGATAATATCCGATGTATTCCAAACAGTAGGTAGATCCTTTTAGTAGAAATTCTTGGACTTAAGCACTTTTTCTTTTGTAGATATTGCAATTACAAGCTTGAAATTTATTACTTCTGCATAAATACTAGCTTGAAATCAATTTAAATACTTAATGGAAGTGTTTGTTGATAATGGTTAACCTGGATATCACAAGAAAATCAGATAGGTCAATATACACTCGAACGAGCACAAGCATAAAAACCAAGTAAAACATATGAAAGGAGCTACTTGCAGTTAGGGCTAATTCATTAATGCCTGTCATTACAAAGTCAAAATCTAAGAATAAATTAGACATATTATCTCAATTCATTATGCTTTGCATTATGCTTAAGTCTAATTCTGACAACAAATTATGCAGAAATCAAATTTTTACAAAATATTATGCATAAGTGCATTATGCATTATTCATATTCTCACAATACATTATGCATAAGACAAATTCTCATCATTATTACAAATTCTGACAATAATAAAGAAAGATTGGCACAATAATTTAGACCATTCCTTACAATGAATAAGACAAATGCTCTTGTTTTAAACAATAATTTTCAATAATTATGACATACACAATGACTTACTGAGTATTTGGCATTTTCTTGATTAAAATTAATTGTCACAATGTTCAAGACAAATGAATTCAATGTTACAATGAGTTAGATAAATATATAATTGATTAAGAATATAGACGCAAATTCTGACATTGATTTAAACAATTCTTTCATAATTTCAACACATTCTTAAAATGATTTGGATACAATGCTTCTGACAAATTCTAACATGTGAAAAAACTTGTGGTTGTTTAGAAACATTTTTCTTATTATAAAAAGTATTTCTACATAAATTTTGCATGCTTGATAAATTACTAAAATGATTTAGTAAAACTTCCTAAATCCAGTTCTGTATGTAATTTGTTTTTTACTAAATTTTAACTATGGTATTTTTTGGCTAATTTTTTTGTGTCACTTTACTGAAGACAAAAACAAAAAGATTTGAGTTTTTGTTTGTTATTTTGGCTTTTCGAGATGATACACAAATTATTACGCTACCTGTTTCCGCCATTCTTTCTCGGACTTTGAGATGACAGACTGGTATGTATTTCCCATCATGGCAATCAACATGTTCAATAGCAGGATAGGCACTAGGATCATGAACACGGCAAAAACGAGCTTCGTTAGCAGTGCGTACCGTGTCAGGTCAAAGTCATGGTACTGGAAAACACAGTGAAATGTGTTAGAGGAAAATTTTTATTTATTTATTTATTTTTCTTCTGAAAGATCTAACATAACATTTTATGATTAGTACAGCTGTTAGGAAACCTAATTCATTTCCCAGCAAGTATTGTCCATGGAAATTATTATTATTTATTCACTATATTAATAGATATTAAAAAATAGCTATCTATTGTTAATAAAGTAACAAAAATAATTACCTGTACTACACATGTACATCGCATATTTGCACATTTTGAGTGATAATTTTTCATCTGAGTTTGTAAGATGACACTGCACAAGCCATGTGTAACATATGACAGAACTAGGTATATTTGCAATTTTAGTTACTAATTGCAATATTTATATTAAAAGTAGAAAAATAACAGACTGCCTTACAAGTACCACCCCAGCTCCCTGTTTGGCAATCCATCTTTTTTATACCTATATTAATTAAAGGGGCAATAACTTATGCAATTTTTTATCTGATCATTGCAAATAATCAGAGGCCAAGGGTTGCCATGGCACTAAAGATAATTGCAAAATTTCATCAAAATTGATGCAAAAAGTAGAAGAAGCCCGGACAAAATTGTTTCCACAGGACAGATGGTCAATCTAATTTTCATATAACCCTTCAAAACGTATCATGGCAGGGTGGGGTGTCATAAAATATATTTAAAACATAAGAACAATAATATACATTATTAGTTTTTGTCTTGTTATTTTTTGTATGTAAGTAAAACTATCCTAACTATTTGATGGACTTTCTGCAGCTAATTTCTAAAAAAAGAGTAAGAAGAACTTTTACAACAAATAAACATTTTAAAAAAGAAGTAAAGTATTTTACTTTTTAGCCATAATTTCTACACACAATGAAAAGATCGTAAACATTTTGATACAAAAAGTTGCTATTCATAGCTTACAATACATTATAGCATCCTTAACTTAATTAGACAATAAATGTATACGTTTTCATCTTATTTATGTAAGAAAAAGGGGTTTCAACTTATTTAGGTATGAAGTCCAATTCAAGATTATAATAAATCAAAAGTACACTGCATAAGGTTTCCTTTTATAGAACCAAACATTCTAAAATTAGAGTAACTTGTGACAACAGCCCTTTGAAATTGAAGTTTTATTTCAGCTGTAAAATACCGAGACTGTCTACCCTTTACTTGCAAAGTGTAAATTATTAAGGCCTTGGCGTAATAGTATATATCCAGATTAGCCAGCATCTGCTGAAAGATATCTGATCATAATGTGACCTTATTGTTGCTGAATGCTAGTGACAAGACTAATTATGTTCACACATACATGTAGTTGTAAGCAAATAACTAATAACTCAATACAGGTTATTAACCAAAGCAGCAAGAAAGGGGTTAAAATTACACGCCTCAGACAGTCCCCCTGCATGGTCGACTGATCAAAAGCTCGCAACTTAGCCTGCTATGGGTCGAACATCATTGACCTACTTGCTGTTTTTAAATAAACTATCAAACTTTCATGTTTTACCAGGCATAGACAAAAAAGTGTATATCGGGATCATCCAGCTTCCTGATGAAAGCTGTCTGATTGGGATCTACACAGTTTCCTCCTATAACTCTATAAAAAAGGTATATCAACCTTTATATGTCATGTGTATAACATCAAACGAGCATAAGCTATTAACAAAATGATAACATGATTAGAGTAAAAAAATATGGATTAGATTTTGATTGTATTAAAAGACATATATATATTTAACTGCTGTTTGTCCAAAGTTTATTTTAAATAATTCAAAATATTCATAAAATGTATAAAGTTCCTGCCTGATCATAAAAGATTGTAATTATTTTTTTGGTCGAAGTCCAAAATGTTCCGTAAATTAGTAACAAGGGCTGTTTTATTAATCCGTGATCTGTATTTATGTGTTAATTTCTCACAATGATGACATGTTATGTTTTTTGTTATTTTGTTACATCGCAACGACGCAGTTATGGTCAAATTGGTGAAGTTCAGCTAATTATTGGTGGAGAAAGATACAGTTATGTCTGGGTAGAACCACCGCTACACCGCAGATTAGCTGGAAAAACCCCACATGGAAGTTGTAAGCCTAACCAGCACTCGAACCCAAGTGCTAAGGGGCTGAGGAGTTTCAAATCAGTGACTCTAACCACTCGGTCATGGGCGCCCCCAATTACACACTATGTATATGTCACTACCAAATAAGGATGCGCTACTACCAATAGTCCAGCAAGAAATGACAAATCCAGTAAAATACTTCAGCAGCTACGTTTATTCTTTACTAATATCCAAAGTTTTAAGTTCCAGTACTTTTATTATAACTCCTGAATAATAGACTTTTTTAATATGATCAACCTTGAAATTAATATTTTTATCTTACTGTTTTTCTCGTAAATGTTGGAGAATGAAGGTAATGGGAGATCTGCATTTATCTCATATTAAACTTTCTTATACGTTGATACTTAACAGGGTGGTGGTATTCCTAGGTCCATAATACATGATTTAAAAAGGGTACAGCACATGTTTTAAACAGATTAATTTTTAATGACTTGAACGATTCACCAGAATTGGCCAACAACTCCATTTGTTAGGGATGCTAATATTCAAGACAGTTTTATATTGTGAATCTTATGTAACTCGTACCATTTTTTCAGCCCTGGCACGGAAACACTTTCTGACTACAATAAAATGTTTGTTTTTATGCTGGCCCATGTGACAATAATACAAAATGAGCTATTTTTTAGGTCCATTATTTGGCATCACTTAACAATCAATCATTTTAATCATCCTTCAAAATCAAACACATTTTCATGATGAAAGTGCAAATTTATCAACAGCTAGCCCATTTTGAGTGGTTAAGTATAAATATAACTCTCTAATGGATTGAAAAAACAACTGGAGAATATTATGAAATAAAGATTTAAATTTTGAAAACAGTTGGCCTTATTTTTAATTTTTGTCTATAAATAATTCCATGAATATTTACGATTAATGACCAAGTAAGTTACCTAAGATAATTTTGTTGTATAATATAAATATATATAAAAATGTAATTTTATTTCTAAAAACACCCACACTCAATTTTTCGGGAATGCTTATATGTAAAGAGAGCAATTGTTTGTGTTTAACTGTTGAAAATGGTAATTTGCTGAATATTTGAGTGTGAGCATTTTTAGGAAAAAATATTATTCTACAGTTCCCTTTGGAACAATTAACATAAAAATGTGCTTAAATCTTAAATTTAAATTTGAAAAAGAATCAGGCTAACCATAAAAACAGTCACACAAAAAACACAACATATACAAGTAAATGATATAAGAAACCAGTTTTCAACTGGGGCACATCTTCTACGGATTGAAAATGTGCAGATTTAATACAGCCAAAAGTGCATGAAGAAATACATCAAAATAACAAACGGGCATGGGATAAAGGGATTGGACTTGGGAAATTGGTTGAAAATGGTTGAAGAGATAAGAATGAAGTTAAAACAGATGTAAACATACATCTACTATAAAAACATTTTCAAATAAAGGAGCTGAAATAGAAAGCAGCAAAGAACACCTAAAATGTACAATAAAATGGGTATTCTTAAGTAGTATCTAAAAACACACAGACACACACACAAACCATCATCAAGTTAAAGTCAATGCTAGAGCAAGATAAATTATACTGACCATTAAATATTAATATGCAAAAAAAGAAATTTCGTATTCACGGCTTATTTTAACTGTACTCGTTTATGCTAGTAGTAAAATGGAATCTTATTACAGTCATTTAATTTGAGGTCAACAGAAAAATTAAAGGTATCTACTAAAATGCATACTTGTTGTGAATTTAGTAGAGGTTTGAATTATGATTAAAAGTACATATGACAATTTGCCTATATCTAATAATGTAACAACATCTATTCTCGTTTGATGGATCTTTTTTTCATAATTCTGCATAAACTTATATTGCAGTTAAAATGAAAATTGTTTATAACATACATTTTATTGCTCAGCAGTACAAACCATAAAATATATCACTTTAAACTTCCATTATTTCCAAATCTATAAATATGCTTGATGGGATTTTCAGCTAAAAATAGATATCAACATCAGAGGTAAAATCTAAAATCCTGTAAAAAAAAAAGTTATCTCCAAAGTATATGAAAACATGGTTTTCTTAATTTAAAAACAGCTATTTGTTTTTTGTGTGTGTTTTTGTTTTTTGTTTTTGAGATTTACCGCAGCAACCAATTATGATCATTATAGCAACATCCAGCTTTTTTGGTGGAGGAATATCCCAGACAAATGTATGGGTAGAACCACCGGTGCACCGTAGGTCAGCTGGACGATCTTCCAACATTTGTCCTTAACAGGACTCAAACCCATGCTTAACGGTTAGTACAGCATTTCTAGAAGAGGAAATATTTTTTGTAATAACAATTGAGGTGTTGTATTATGCTTTACTATACCTTTTACATGGATGTTGGCCACCAAATAACAGCAGTTTGTGGAATCTTTTCGGGATGCAAATGTAATTACGTTGCATAAGCGAAAAAATTAGTTGAAACTGTCAGATATCACCGCCAACCCTATATTCTTATGACTGACAGCCTTAAAACATAGCTTCAAAAATTCTTGGCACCAACAGGGCTTTGGACCCTGGCAAAAGGTGTGGGATGCCAATACTGTAACAACTGAGCTGATGAGCTAACTCTCTTACAAAGTTGCTAGGTACTGGTTTTTATTTTGTTTGTTTTTGTGTTACATCGTACCAACACAATTATGGTCATATTGGTGACGTCCAGCTAACTATTGGTAAAGGATTTATGTCTGGGAAGAACCACCGGCACACCGCTGGTTTGTTAGGGACTGGTTTTTGTTTTATTTTCTTTTGTGTTACATCGGTAACATTTATGGCCATATTGGCGACGTACAGCTAAATATTGATAGAGGATTTATGTCTGAGAAGAACCACTGGCACACCGCTGGTTTGTTAGGGACTGGTTTTTGTTTTATTTCCTTTTGTGTTACATCGGTAACATTTATGGTCATATTGGCGACGTACAGCTAAATATTGATAAAGGATTTATGTCCGGCAAGAACCACCGGCACACCGCTGGTTTGTAAGGAAGTGGTTATATATACAGAAGCTTTAAAAAGCTATGCATACTGAGGATTGTGTGACATTTGTAATGAAAGTATTTGTTTATTTATTGGGTTTAACGTCCCACCAACAGTATTTCAGTTATCTGGAGATGGTAATGATAGTATTAAACTGTTATAGCTTATATTTAACTGAATGATCAATGCACTATTTAATACAATTTACTATATAGTAGATTCTCAGGCATGTAAATAATTGGTACATCCATTATGAAAAAGAAATATTTTGATGAGGTCGATAAAAAGAATTTTGTAAACAACATTAACATCTACAAAACACAAACATAGAGCAGTAGAAACAACAGTTTTCTACAAAAAACAACAAAATATTATCAAAAACATTGAGAAATATTAACATAAACAAATGCAGCAAATCAATTTCTACATAAAACAAAAATAGACAAAACTAACAAAAAGTTGACAAATTGAAACAAAACTGCAGAAACATTAACAAACAGAGTTTTGATAGATCTTTTGAAGACATTTTGACAGCAAATTTGGACAAACGTAACATGTATATTGACTTAATTAACTCACTATTTATGTTTTACTTTTTATTTGAAGCTTTGCATAATTGCTTTGTTTTTTCTTGACTTAATATTCTAAATTAAAAAATAAAAAGACTATATGCAATGTTAACAATTTGGAAAGGGTTTCTCGACTATTAATGAATTGGGAAAAACAAAATATCTGGATAGATACCTGTGGATGTAACAGTATATCAATCAAAATTGTTAAAGAAATTGATATTTAAAATATTATGGAAACATTACAAATAATTTAAATTTTCTTGGACATTAATAAAATCATCTGCAATTACAATTGAGACAGAAAATTATTATCGTATAATTTTGTTTGTAGGGGGGATCATTTTATCGTAGAGTATGAAAAAAATTGATTTTGGCATTTCTTTGTGGAGAAAAAAAATGGCTTCAAAGATTTTTTGCTGCCAAAAAATGTTGTCCAATAAGAAGAGAGAATCAAATGTTGAAAAGTCATATGATCAAGTCACATGACAAAGTCACATGACCAAGTCATATGATTAATGTACCTTGTTACTTCCACCTGCTCGTCCACCTAGCTGGAGTGTAGGTTAAACATAAAACAGTTGTACACAGTCAATACAAACATGGATAACAAGAGCTGTCAAAGGACAGCACGCTCAACAAAGTGCTTAATACTATTATGTAAGCCTGACTGTACTCATTTTACTTGCATGCAAAAACCATAATCTGCTTGATTGTATGTGCACCACATTTTTCCAAGTAAAACCAGAGAATTATTTACAGCCAAACCCCGGTTCTTTGAACACACAGGTATTACCTTCCATTTTAATGGAGCAAAGAATTCAAAATGCAGGGACTGGCAGTTCTGTTTAATTTGATCTGTTGTTCTACTGATGAGGTTTGACTGTATTACAAAATCAAACCTGGAAATATCAAGCTAGTTTGTTTATTGAGTATATCGTCCCACCGACAGTATTTCAGTTATCTGGAGATGGTGCCCCCTTGAAGCATATATAGTGCTGCCTTTACTGTGTATAGCATGCTGTGAACACCTGGCATGATACCATACCAGGTCACATTATCCCGAAACCAGTCGTGGAACTACCCTTATATTTTCTTGAGTGTTAGCAAGGGATCTATACCACTGCCATTTTTAACAACTTTGGTATGTCACGGCCTGTGATCTAACCCGGGGCCTCCTGTACCTGGAGCAGATACTCTACCAATTGCGCTACTAGTTCTGATGTTTATCAAGCTACATGTATGATTTATCCCTTACACTCATGGTTTGGCGATGTTTGGCGTTGTGCGTCAGGCTAATAGTTTGGCGATCTTTGGCGTTGTGCGTCAGGCTCATGCATACGCGATTTTACGCTATGCTGTCATTTCCATAGTTTGGCGAAATTACGCCCTCAAAGTTAAGTGCAAAATCATAAGTGAATACTTCATGTAAAGTCTTTCTTTTATCTTTATTCAGTAAGATTAAGCCTTTATTTATACATTTAGTAAATAAAAAAGGGGGTTTGTTCTGAAAAAATTGTGACAATTTGCTCAGTTTGTAGAGCACCCTAATGGAATTTTCCATTGTTTACACTCGCTGGCAAATCTTACCATTTCTAAACCGCAACAACTCTCACATGGTCAGCCTTACAGTAAAAACCGAGTATGCCGATGTAATAAACATCCGCTTCCTTCACAATAAATGGAAGTGAAGTATTTGATGTTGAAAAATTTTGCCGACTTACCGGAACCCCCTGTTGCTTCGGGGCAGCATTGGATCATAAAACCCACTGACTAATGAAAGGGGCAAAATGTTTTATTGCTCTGTGGATCAACTTGGAAGGTATTTAAGCTTCAATTGATTGCCTCGTTCATTAGCATTCTAATCGCTGCATCGTAAACACCTATTGAAAAAGATCTTGTACACAAATTGTTTGATAATATTTTTTGATAGTCTCACTTTATCTTGCTTCAGAAGTATGCCTGATGCTTATGATATTTTGTTTGGTAGTGACACTGAGTCAGAATTTTCTGTTTTGGGGAATCAGATTGAAATGTTATTTAAATAAAAAACAATAGCAATTAATGAATATTTCAAACATAAAATAAAGAAATTGCCTATGACATATTTCTTTTGTTTTATTCAAACCTTTCTTCTAACAATTTATATAACCTCAAATGCATGAAAAGTATATCATCAGAAAGAAAAATTATTTCTGAATAAACTTTTTAATTACATAAATATGATTAAATAACTCATTCTAGCTTAAAAAATAGCTTAAACATAACTACTGTCAGCTTCCCACACAAAACCAATAATGCTCTATGAACCTGAGGTACCTTTGTCACCAGTTTACCTATGCATGCCAGGTGGCTTGATAAGCCATCTGGTTATGCATTAGGCATATGGTTATTTAGGAGAACTGTATGAGTGAAAGGGTTAAAGTAAGTCATATGTGCAGATGTATTACAATCTTTGAAATGGTTATGAGTTTTGAGACCAACATTATTCTTACACTCAAAACTTTACGCTGAGAAGTACGGCGATGCCCACACCAGGGAAAGGAAAACAGCTCTCTTTATTCATGGAACAGTGCAGCGAACAAATTGGATAAAACAAACTGAACACATCTTTACTTACATGTAAACGATTATACGAACAGTGTGTTAGTAAGACATTGTGATTGGTTTAGCACAGTTTGCAGACATAATACTAACACAACCTATAAATAATTTGGAACAAAGCAAATTGCTATAATAGATAGGCATTGTTAGAATGTTAAATGATAACAAGCACATGGTATATGATTAAATTAATGTAAGTAATAATAACTACATGGTTTTACATGATAAGTCATGTAATACAATTATGTTAAATGATGATGATAAAGCATGGTTAGTTGATGATCAGTGGGTATTTTAATTGCAAATACAAATATACAAATGGTTTTACATTGTCAGTTGGGAAAACCATTTTTAAAAATATATATATAGACATACAGAGCAAAAATAAAAAATAAATCAGATTTAACATATTTAGCTGTTATAATGTCAAGAATAAATTAATGATTGTAATAAATTAAGAATTTTTGAATGCGAGAATATGGGGTGTTATGGTGAATGCACAGGCGTGTTGTGGTCCAGTAATTGTCCCAACATTTTTTTCAATCAAAGGTCAATACGGATATAAACAACAACGCAATATTATGTTGGGGTGAAAAACAAGTTTCTTTTGACCTAAAACAACAAACCACATATTTGTGACATTCAGTATGACTTAACTGAGATTCATCAAAATTCCCTTAGCACAGTAACCATCATAGAGTAGCAAGCACTAAACTTACATATATAAATGTATTGACATAAATTATGTCAAACTTGACAGTTATGTTTTTCTTAAAAAAAAACAACATAATTGGCTATGGGGAAATATATCTTCTTTGATTGTTGCACTTATGTAGGTCCACCCATAATTGATTTCTACAGTGAAAGCAGTAAGAGTTGACAATAAATGTCAGGGCATGGTTGACTTATCATGGACTTGTGAACTATAAATCCACCCTTATGAGATATAAAAAAGGTAAACTTATCAAATATATTACATAGCATATCAACTGAATGATAATTTTGTAAACAGTAAATATCATAAGCCAAAAAGGTGACAAGATTCAAAGTTAATAATATTTTTTTTCTTATAAAAACCTTATTTCATGACAGAAAATACTGTTTTTATAATTAATTTTATTGTTACATATTTTAATGTATATGTTAATGTTAATGTATATTTAAATTATTTAAATTTTCAAGTCAAATACTGTAAAATGTACATGCAGTTCTGTTTAGTTAGTCAAGTCTTGTAGTTTAAAGTTGGTATCCGACAATTTGGATCAAATTTTTTTTTTTTTTACAAAGAATCAAATCAATTATTGCTGCCTGAAAAAATGCAAAGCAATTATTGATGTCCTACATCTATGTGAAAAGTGAAGTATAACACATCACTCGTCATTACAAATAGGTATTTCCTATCTAAGACATGCTGTATAGTTAGCTATTTTTAAACTAAGAAAACCATGTGACATGAAACGTTATATAATCATTCGGGTAATCCACTCTGATGTCGATGTCTATTTTAATCAGAAATTACAATCGCGTTTATTTATAGTTTTAGAAAGAATAGGCATGTAGAGTGATTTAGTTCATGATTTCTATGGTCTTACAATTTAGACAGAGTTCAAAACCATCTTTTGTTAGACTTAGGTTTGACTTTTTGAAGAAATTTGCCCCAATTCCTACAATCCAGGTTTACATGCATTTGATGAAGACAAACTGTCAGATACCACCTTTAATGATTTCTAAAGACACTATTATCATCCAATATCCCCAAATTACACATAAAAATTATCTGGTAAACAATCCACCTAAGGTATGTAAAGTAAGTTTCTTGCACTTCCTAAATACCAGTAGCTTATGACTCATATATTTGTTTCTTCCTTTTAATAATGCAAACTTAAGTGCAATGTAATTGCTTAAGATAAGTTTGTGAATGTAACTAGATTATGGGATAGTACTAAAATAAGAGTACTCGCAAGTCAAGAAACAACAAATATAACATGAGAATTGTTTACATTATAGTTGAGCCTTTTAAAATGTTAATTAAACATGGTATCTGAAAGTTTGCCTATATCAAAACCATGGAACCAATACCTTACCACTGCTTTCTGCATAAACTCATACTTTAGTATAAGTAAAGACAGTTTTGAAGACTGCCTATATTGTCAGACAGTACAAATTGCGATAAAAACACTCTTAACGTTCAATCATTTCCAATCTTTAAATACGCACGATGAGGTGTCTGCTAAAAATTGATATCCATGTCAGAGCAGATTAGCTGGATGACGATATAATCTTAAATGTGAGTTGTTACGTGGTATTTTTAGTTAAAAATAGCTATCTCTGCAGTGTGGCTCCGATAGAAAATACCTGTTTTGCAATAAGAAATAGAGATTTATGTTTTACTGTTGACACTGACCTAGGGCATCAATAAGCAGCATTTTGCAGAAGTTTTTCAGGTAACAATGACTTATTTGGCTATTTGAGAGAAAATAATTTGGTCCAAGTAGATACGACCTTTAAGGTCTAAAGAAAAAAAAAGGACCCATTTCCTTACTGCCTTGACTTATGCGGGCATAAAGAGTACCTGGTGAATGCCTATTAAATCTTATACTAATACACAAAATTTGCTGTTAACATTTCCTATTAATTGTTAGGAAATAAATGTGGTGATGATAATTAACTTGTTATTTACACTTATTGTTAACATGTTTTTTTTGTAATTTTTCGGAAAATGATTTATTAAAAAATATATTTTTACATTGACGTCATTGTGCTTTTTTTTGTTTTGTTTACAAAAACAAGTATATTAAATAATCTGAATTATTGATCAAATGGGTTTCTTCAAAAAACAAGGTTAGGGTTGCCATAGTAACAAATAAATGTTAATGAGAGGTTAACTTAAGGGATGGGATATGGTGTTTACTATTGTTACACTTGACTGAACTTTAACATAAATGTAAATAAAATACCATCCAAATGCTAAGGTCGAGTTGTTACATACATCATCAGGTGCAGGTAAGTATTCGGAACACAATTTTAGATGATTTGTAGGTGACCATCTCCTTTATCATAACTGACTCTTCAGATATATATATTTAGCAAAGAGTTGACCAAATTTTGTAAATGTGATAAATTTGTATAATTGTAAATTGTTGTTAATGTCCTAATTTCTATTTTTGCAGTTATTTCTTTCTCAATGTCATAATTTTAACTTCATGTTTTACTATAACTGATAAAAATATAAAAATATTATTTTCAGTGTATGTTTATATGAAATATTTGAGTGTGTTTTTGTGTAAATATATGTTTTGAGGAAATTTTTTCAATTAAGTTTTGTACTATGTAGTTTTTAACAAATTTAAATTGCACTGAACTGGGCCATGATTGTATTTCATTTATAAAATTTTCAAAGTGGGTCTAAAAGCTATTTTTTTTAATATAATTGTTTGGTTACCAGATTTTTACAGTTAAGACACTGTACCTGAGTGTTCAAGTGTAAACCATATTTGAGCTCTGGTGCAGTTTCAACTTTAATAATTACTTTTGTTAAAAAAATTATATTTTATATAATTTTAAATACATTTATAATTCAGCAGGTCTATATTTGTATAATTTTAATATTGTAGGTTTCCAATATTGTATTCCTGAAAACCTCTCATATGTTTATCTTTAAAATGGTAATGATTTTGTTTTAAAGTTAAAAATTACTTTTTGCAGGCATTAATATTTTAATATAATTTTTTATCAAAAAAATGTTTAGGTCATAGCCCGGTCTTTTCTCAGGATGATAATCATTGGTGGGTAAATGCCATTTAACAGTAATTTATGGGTGGATTTATATGCTAAACCATTTTTGATTATAATAATAATATCTGTCATGTATTGTTTGATTTTTTATTACATTATTTTGTCAATTTTATAATAATAATATATATATGTACTATGAATTCTCATTGATCACGAGTCATCTGAAACAGGTCTGTGATGGTGAATATAATTGTTTGGAAAACTTGATTCATTAGAATTTAAGTATCAAACGTTCCCTCGTAGTTTATATTTACCTTGAATTCTCCGAGTGTCATTTGAAACAAGGTCATGATGGTGTTGGGGAATGTGTTGAAACTTTCCTGATTGATGTCCCGGAACAGAAAGAAAAATCCTGGAAAAAACCCACACAAAAATGACACGATTTCATAGAAGATACTGTACTGTATAGTTTATATATTGTGATTTTATTATTCATATAAATATTTTGTTTGTTTTGTTTTGTTTTGTTAATTTGTTACATCATAGGGATACAATTATGGTCATATTGGCAATGTCCATCACATTATTGGTGGTGGAAAACCACAGACATATGTCTGAGCTGAAAGACATCCCCCACATGAAAGTTTTCCCTCCAGCAGGGACTTGAACCCCTTTGGTAAGAGGGTGATGAATTACAAGTCAGCGATGCTTACCATTCGGCTGATGACACCCCACATATAAATGTATGCTGTACATAATCATAAGCGAATAATTCTTTGTATTAGTATATATTCAAACTAAACTGATGAAAAAAGGTCAGTTTAAATGTCTGCAGATAGGTTGCTCCAACTGTGTCAGTGCTGGATAGTAGAAGAATAGTTCAAGCAGAAAAAGGGGAATAACTCTGACATAATTAATTTTTGAGTTACATGCCCTTTGAAAGTGCTTCCTATTTTTGATTGTGAAAAAGGATTCCAAGTTTAGGGTGAATATCCTCAATGCTGTTTTCTTTTTAAAATTGATTTTAAGCAGACGCAAATGCCAAAACCAATGAGAAAGTCGCAAAAATAGCATCACCTGTTTTTTCTTCAAGGGTTAAAATGGAGCTAAAATCTTTGTTTTATTTTTGAAATACATTACAGCAACCAATTATAATCATTTTAGTGACATCCAGCTATTTTGGTGGAGGAAGACATCCCCAAAAATGTCTGGTAGAACCACTGCTGTACTGCAGGTCAGCTGGAATACCTGCTAATATCTTCACCAATCTAGAAAGTGCACTTTTTACATAATATGTAGATATATATCTGCAGCAAACAGTCAAAAACACATTACTAAATAGTATTTTCACAATCAAAACAACAATTTAAAAAAAAGATTAATTCTTTTTTCAGACTCAATTTTACTGACAGGGAAAGAATACTACCTGATTCAATCTTAATTCTGTTTGTTTTGTTTGTTTTTTAAATACATCACAGCGACCAGTTCTAATCACTATAGCAACATCCAGCTTTTTGTGGAAGAAGACCTTAGACACATGTCTGGGTAGACCCACTGGTGCACCACTGTATCTTAATTCTTGTAAAATAATATGATACATAAGGTATCTCACAATCTTTAATGAAAAAGTAAAATCATCCCAAAAAGCATGAATGCATGGGGATAGGCCATAAATTAGCAAAACATAAACAAGGGAAGGTGTCATTATGACCTTCTGGTATTAAATTTATGAAGAAACAACTAACCATAACATATCTGACTGGGAAGTTAAGACACTTATGCGACAACTCTTAGAAATAATAAATAATCACAGTTAACTGATTTTGTGACTTTTTGTTAATGAAACCAACGCTTTGCTTGACTTGGTGATCTGTCATATTAAAAACATTTGCTTGCTGTAAAATATTTATAACAGATTTAAAATTTTCCTGCAGTTTCGATTATTTTTTTATCCAAAAAATCTGATTCATTAAATATAACTTAGAATTACCTAATTATAAGTGTTAATGGGTAAATCATAATATATCGTAGTTATTTAATAGACAAAAGTAAAAACTGTAACTTTCCAGAAATGATAAGTAAATCTTATTCATGACGCTACCATAATTGAGCATTATTTTTTCAATTTTTCCAAAGTCCTTTGTTGTAGGCATACATTACAATTCTTATTTTAAACTCATAATGACAAGGCACAAATTATTTTTGGAGAAATTTTGGTCATGTGATTTATTTAATCCTTTCATTCATAGCATAGATATATGATTTTAAAATTTTACTTATTTATTCTAATTTTCTTTAAAACTGTTTGAAGTATTTCTAATACATGTATGTTTCATCATTTAATAGTGAATCCGTGGTCAAACCAGCCAACAAATAAACCCGTAGTAGTGCAGATTCTACTTAAGATAAGACTGATAATTGTGATTGCTTCACAAAGGCCTAAAATGGCCAATGCATGAGCGAAAGGGTTAAAAAACCAACCAACAACATTCTTTATTTAATATTGTTGTTGGACATCACCAAAATGCAATAAAAAAACAATAAATATAATAAGAGGACAAAAACCTCATTTTTACTCAAGTTTTGTTTTGCTCATCAAAAAATTTCGAGCATGACAATTAATGAGATACATGTACCTGCTGGAAAGACTTAATTAAGCAAAGTGTTTCAGCCTCTCAATAAAAGCCAAGGAAGCAAAATTTAATCTGTGCCTGTAACCATACGGGCGGAGTCACTGACTTGTAACTCCCCTTACTTCTATGCCCCTCACCCTCACTAGGGGAAATCTGGAGAGAAATCTTAATACAGGAAAGTTGTCCAGCCGACATGCAGTGTGCAAGGGGTTGTACCTGGACATTTGCCCGTGGTCTTCCTCCCCCAAAATTAGCCGCTCACCACGTGGGTTAGAGTCCCGTTCGGGGCGAAGGACTTAATGTGAGAAGGTCTTCCAGGTGACTTGTGTGCCAGTGGTTCTACCCAGACATGTGTCTGGGGTCTTCCTCCACCAAAAAGCTGGACATTGCTATAATGATCATAAATAATCGCTGCAATGTATTTCAAAAACAAAACAAACAAGCCAAAAATAGGTTGAGATTGCAATAATGAACGAAATGTGTGGCTGTGATGTATATATATAAAAAAAAAAAAAAAAAAATTGCTGACAAAGTGGGAAGTACTTTGTATACTCTTAACATGTCTGCTGTAGGAACATTTAGTTTCATACCTTGTGTGAAACCAAAAAGAAAAATCATGTAGATGATCCCAAATCGTATCAAATCCCCCACACACATCTTGTATATCATCGTGACAAATGGACCCGTGACTTTGACACTCCTGTGAAAAAAAGACAATGAAAAAATGACATTTATAAATACAATGTAAGAACAATGTGGATTCAATTTATATTCTTGTGGAAGCAAGAGTTATCAATATTAAACATGTGAACATTTGACAAAATTATCCATTATCATATTATGCTTATTAATAAGCAATTAAAAGTAAGTTATTTGCTTCTAACTTGTACTATATTACAGGCAAAAGTAATAAGAACATGTTTGTTTATTTTTTGAGTTTAACGTCCAACCAACAATATTTCAGTTATCTTGAGACGGTGTTCACTTGAAGCAGATATAGTGCTGCTTTCATGGTGTATCGGAATGCTGTGAACACCTGGCATGATGCCACACCCCGTCACATTATCCTGACACTGGGCCAACCAGTCATGGTACTACCCTTATATTTGCTTGAGCATTAGCAAAGGGAGTTATACCACTACCATTTTTAACGACTTTGGTATGTCGCGGCCCGGGATTGAACCCGGTGCCTCCCGTACCTGGAGCCAACACTCTACCAATTGCGCTACAAGGTCCTGTCATAAAGACAATGCTAGAGATGCTGTAGCACATTAGTATGATAAAAAATTAATATTAAAATACTAAGCAAGAAAATTTCATGATCTTGTTATTTCTTAAAACACTGACAATCAAACATTTGGCATATTGCCTTTTTCAGGAATTAAACACAAAGAATTTCTCGATATATAGTAATAAGAAATAATAAGGTTTTCTAATATGGCAGCACCCATGAATGTTTACAGATATGTACAGACAGCAAATGTTTGTGTTTATCCCCTGAAAAAAGGCAATTTCCAAAAATTTCAGAGTGAGCGTTTTCAGAAAAATATCATTCTGCAGTTCCTTATGGAACAATTTACAACATTGTGTTTCATGTGGTTGGTTTTTAATTTATTTATTTATTCAGACAAAGATATAAACTAAACTAAATTTTAATAATACATTTAACTTGCATTTTTTTTCAGTAAACAAACAAAATAAACACTAAATTAAATATTTGAAATGGTTTACTTTAACTTATCTTGTGCATTTGCTCCATCATTTTACTGATAAATCAGAAAACTGAATTTAAATGCTAACATTTAGAGTTTACTTTATTTAAAAGTTGGTATCTGACAGTTTGGACTAGATTTTTCTCTCTTAAAGAACCAAATAAATAATTGTTGCCTGAAAAGATCTTGCAAAATGCTGATTATTGATGTATGACATATATGTAAAAAAATAATGCATAACTCATCACTTGACATAACAAATAGGTATTTCCTATCTAAGCCACACTGCGCAGTTAGCTATTTTAACCCAAGAAAAAAATGTGATCCATAACTTTTTATAATCATTCAGGTAATCTGCTCTGAAGTCAATATAATTTTTTTGCAAAAATCACAATCTATGCTTATTTATATTTATAATAAGAAGGCCATGTTGTAGAGTGAATTAGTTCATTTAGTTCACAATTTTTACTACCTTACAATTTAGACAATGTTCAAAATTGTCTTTTGTTAGACTTAGGTTTGACTTTTTGCAGAAAATGCCCCGATTCCCTTAATCCAGGTTTATGCGTATTTGATGAAGACAAACCATCGGATACCACCTTTAAGGTGTGTATAAGATAGACAATTATTGTTTAACATTTAAAGATTTAATCAAAAATTATTTACTTTCTATTTGTTTTAATTTGTCCAGTAAGGCTAGTTGTTTCATTGTATTACTATAACTGTGTGTTTAAAAATTAGTTAAAAAAATTGAACATTTAACAGCTGCTGTTATTGTTGTTATTTTTTCAATACTTGAATGCTTAAAAATAAGAAGAGGACAGAGGTTGTTGCTGTTGCACCTTTTTTTTGGCTTTATATTATAAAAACAATGTATACTTTTAAATGATATTTTTATCAGTCAAATAGCAATCACCTTATTTCAAGATCTAGTTTTTGACTATCCTTCTTGTAAAGTACATGTACTATGATATATCCTCTGATAAAGTTCAGGTCTAGTGACTATGCTAAGTGCACTATTGCAATTCACCCATCATAACAAGTGTAGCCATGAAAAATTGAACTTTTATGGACTGGTTGGCCCGGTGTCAGGATAATGTGACTGGGTGTGGTATCATGTCAGGTGTTCATGGCATGTTATATCCAGTGAAGGCAGAACTATAACTGCTTCAAGGGGACAGGTATCTCCAAATAACTGAAATACAGTTGTTGGGTCAATAAACCCAATAAACAATAAACTGTTCCCCCTGCCTCGTTTCACCAACTCTAACACCTAAAGTCTACTTATATGGCCTAAGTTTGAGGTAATGTAGGTTTGGACAATCTCTAGTTATCAATTTGGAAACAAAGTGGCTGAATATTGACAACCGCTTAACAATACGCTTCTCTTATCTTTGAAGGGAGATAATGAAATGCCTAGAGACTTTTTTGCAAAGGATAAGAATAAAAGTGTTACAATGTAAAAAATTGTGCTCAACACAGAATATCAACTTTATTTTGTTCAAGATTAGTACAATTTTCACTCAAGCTCAAATAAAATTTCTCCCTAAATAAACAATAAACAACCTTTTAATTTAGCTTAATGGTAGGATTTGACAGTTTGTAACAAATTCAATTAACAAAATATTACCTCTGTTTGGGAAGTTTGTAAACTTCTGCATAAATTCATGCTTGAGTCTAAAGAAAGACGACTTTGAACACTACCTACAATTGTTTAACAGTACAAATTGTGAAAATTTCAGGCTAAATGTTCACAGTCTTTGCCTTATTTTTTTCCACGCATTTGCCAATTTGAGCAAGCAGCTAAGCAAAGTCACTTGCCCAAAAATGTTTTCACTTGCCCGAAAATAAAGATCTAGTTCAGAACTATTTAGGCACTCTGATCCATGATATGAACAACCAAAGTTATATGTTTTATGTTTAAAGCATGTTAACAAGATATAAATAAACTCTTCATATTTATTTTCTTTTAATAAATCATTTCTTTATACATAAATAATAATATTTTATGAAAGTGTGTAAAACCACAGAGTTAAAAGTTTATGGTAATGTGCTTGTTCCATTTCAATAAAAAAGGGTGTTATTGACACAGACTATACTTCCTGATAAACGCGTGTTTGTGTATGAAAAACAAAATGAAAAAATGCATTTCTGGCCCAGACTTGTAAATAACACAGCATAGTAAACGCTTGTTTATCTCGATAGGATGAATAAATGTTTGTAAGATTTAGACCCTGTGCACTAAAATTGTAACATCATCATTTTTGTATGAAAATATTACAAGAAAGGCACCATGAATCACTGTTAAGGAATTTATTTTGCATTTTTGCAAAAAGAGCATTCTAAAAGGATTGGAATCGCTCAAAAATGTCACTTGGCCACTCGGGCTGGTGTCTCAGAATTTCTACTTGCTGAAAGTGGAATGTGGGTTACAACAAAGACTGTTTTCCTTCTATCCAAATCTATAAATACACGCGAACCAACATTAGTGCTGATAACCTGGATGATATAACGTGATCTTAAAAGAAAGTGGTCACATGGTTTTACAAGTTTTAAAATAGCTAACTGTACAGCATGGCTCAAATAAGAAATATGTGTTTGTTATGACAAGTGGGGTGTCAATGCTCCACTTTCCACATAGTTGTAGAACATCAGTCAATAGCATTTCAGGAAGCAATAATTTACATAGTTATTTAAGAAAAAAAAATCCATCTGTTGGATACCACCTTTTTAGAAAATCCCGAAAATATTGAATTGAACCACTTTTGTTCATGCTATTACCCATAAATTACAAAATGAAATGTATTGCTTAAGCTAAGAAATCTGCTCCTCCCTCTGCACCCCACCCCCTATCCCCACCATCCCCACCCCAAAAATAAATAAATAAATGAAACTTAAAACTTAACCATCTTAATAGAAGCTATGAAACAATTTATGGCCAAATGAAAATTAGACACACAATTTAGCTAAAGTGAAAAAACAGCCTTTCTAGTGAACCCTTTACTTGCTGAAAAAATCCTAAGGGTTCGATATGCTTTATATGTGAATATGGAACGATGTAATGGTGTTTTCAACAAGTGAAGGATCAAACATGTCTTTTTCAAGCTAAAACTTATTTAAAAAAGTTATCCATTCCATTACATAACTTAAAAAACCTTTATCCTTACTATGGTTCAATATAATGAAAAACTAAGAAACAATAAATTACTTTTTTTTAATTCTAAAAGCTGTTATTTTTCAACTAAAACATGACACTTTATTTGCTCAAGATGAGCTGCGCAATAAACTTGCCTAAAATGTAAATATTAAATACCACCTTTGCAAAGTCGTAGAAACAAACCCTTAACATATTTAAGCGATTAAAATTATCAGACTAGAATCAAATTTTCTGATAAATATAGACTAGAATGCAAAACAAGTTGGTCATAACAAGTCTTCCTGTTTACAAAACAGCCAATCAGAATGCTTCATTTTTCACAGCTTGAATAATATTGGACTATGTGTGTACAAGATCTTGATCAAACAAATAGAATAATAAATAATAATAATTAAATACAGATACAGTTATTCAGAAATGAGTTAATATTTTTATTTTTTTACTTTATTTTGATATCCAGTTATGATGCTTAGTATTAATACTATTTTATTTGTTAAAAGTACATATATTTAAATCTTTAAGATTTGGTTTGTTTATTGGGTTTATCGTCCCACCAACAGTATTTCAGTTATCTGGAGACAGTGCCCTTTTGAAGCACATATAGTGCTGCCTTCAGTGTGTATGGCATGCCGTGAACACCTGGCATGATACCACACCCAGTCAAATTATTCTGACACCGGGCCAACTAGTTGTGGAACTACCACTACCAGTTTTAAGGACATTGGTATGTCAAAGTCCAGGATCAGACCCGGGGCCTCTCGTACCTGGAGTTAAGGCTCTACCAATTGCACTACCAGGTCCAATTTTTTCTTGAACATTTGGTTGAATTATTTTGTAGCTTAGCAATATTTTTATCTGTTATAACATCAAAAAAGCAAAATAACAAAGGGTATATCTAATTTTTTTTAAATGTTACCTATAGTATATTTTGTCTTTTTTTATTGATCAATTTAATCATTTGGATACACAATTTTACATATCTTAAAAAAATAATACTTTACAGTTAAATTACGGCTTACTGTTCATTATGTGTACCTTTCTGTCTTTACAACTTAAATCAATGAATATTGGACACTAAATTTTACAACATTTTTTTTTTCAAACATGAATTTCATCATTTTTTGTAGTTTACATTATTTTAAAACTTTTTGTTTTGTATGTTTGTTTGGTTTTTGAAATATATTGTAGCAACCAATAATAATCATAAAAGCAACATCCAGCTATTTTGCTGGTGGAAGACCCTAGACAAATGTCTGTGTAGAAACACCAGTGTCGCTGGTCAGGTGGAAGACCTTCTCATATTATTTTAAAACTTTTAAATTTTTCAATAATTATTTTCATTTTTTTACACCACTGTCTTGTTTTAAAAACAAATATTTTTTACAAGATCATTTGGCTTTGCTTTTATATTTGAATTCATATCATATTAACATATTGTAGTGATACTTATCAATATTGTACAAATTCAAAAAGGCAAGGTGAAAAAACCCATAAACTTATGTGTATTAAGTGACCTGTACTTGCATGTGGCAGAAATATTAATGGTGTTGGTGCCAAAGAATGGCGATCTTCATGAAATACATAAAAAATGTGTGAAAGAGATAAACTTATGTGTGCTTAGTTTCATTTATTTTTATGTGGAAGAAATATTATTGGTGTTAATGCAAAAGAGTGCAGCAACATTTCTTTCATTATAGCACAAAGGCACTTATGAGGTGCCCAGGGACTGAACCTGGCCAGTCCATTATACTGACACTGATGCGTCAGGCATAATGCTGTCCCCTTGGCCCTGAGCGTTAGGAGGAAAGCCACTACTACTAACGTTAAAGTCTTTGGTTAAACCCGGCCGAGATTTGAACCAGGGAACTCCCGATCCACAAGGCAATGCTCTACCAGTTGAGCTATTGCAGCCGGTTTCAGGGCTGGAAGAATATGGTAGCCTTATGTCCCAGACATGTCAATATGCAGTTTCAAGCTACTGGTCATTGATCATTTAGTTAGTCCCAGACAAGTCATCAATAGACAGTCGGACAAGTGACAAATAAACAGAGGTTTCTAATTAGCGATGAAGACAATCAATTTCATGCCAGGAGCATAAATTTATTAACAACACATAAAGGCAGTACATGTACAATGCAAGCACCTACATGAATGCTTCTAGACAAAAACAAGCAACAACTTATTGTTATAACTTATTGTTTGCTAGTTGCAGATATGACAAATGTGTTGTTGTTTTCATTAATTGAAAACAACGCAAATTTTTGGACAAGTCATTTTTGTCCAGGTTACTAGTCCAGGACTAGTCTAGGGAAAATTTTTCCAGCCCTGCCTTTGATGATTTGCATGGATGTATTTTCTTTTAAAAACAATTATCGGAAAATAACACAGAACATTTGCACATCATACAAAATCACCTAACAGCATACACAATATTATGTGCATGATCCATAAAACATGCCTGACTTGTTTCTTATAAATAAATATGATTGCTTTTCGGTGCATGATTTTGTGGTTCTCTGATTATATCTGAAGTGTTTGAACCGTCTAACATTCAAGTCTCTTCCTGGTTCCTGGCCCCACCTGTTGTATTCTTTCCCAGTTGTGATTTTGCTTGCCAAATGATGAATAGCTCAGTACTGACTTCAAGCTTCTTAAACAGTTCACTATAATATGTTGATACTTTAATCTTTCCAACTCAATGATGGAAAGCAATTCGAAACTGTACATGTATTACTATTGCCTTGCAAGAAGTATTTGCTGAGTCACGATGAGAAAAAGCTTAACAAACTATTGTTTTGTTATTTTGTTTATTGGGTTAATCATTCCACCAACAGTATTTCGGTGCTTCACTTGAAGCAGATAGAGTGTTGCTTTCACTGTGTATAGCATGCCGTGAACACCTGACACCGGGCCAACCAGTTGTGGAACTACCCTTATATTTGCTTAAGTGTTAGCAAGGAAGCTATACCACTACCATTTTTAACGGCTTTGGTATGTCATGTCACAGGATCAAATGCCCAGGTAGAAGACCTTCCCATCTTGCACCAAACAGGACTTGAACCCATGCGGCAAGATGCTAAGCAATCAGAGAAGTTATAAATCAACTACTCAACTACTACACTAAATATGCAAATAACTAATTTGCCAGGCCAAGGAAATTAGATGTAGTGTAGATCCTGACAAGCTAACTTCCACTGGGAGCTGTCTGATCAGGATCTGCACTATCTGTTGCTGAATCTCTAACAATATGTCTTGTTGTCTTTGCTTAGAGCAAATAACTAAGGTTTTATATCACTTATTAATTTTTACATTGCAGTATAAGGGATACTTTTGACAACTTTTCACACAACTGATGTATTTAGAGCATTATTAAAAATCTGACAATGCATGGATGACTTTACTTACAGTACGTACTATAGTACAAATTATAGACAATGGTAGTGAGTGTCATTCATCTAAAGACAAAATTGCTTGTTTGTTTGTTTATTGGATTTATCATCCCACCAACAGTTTTTCAGTAAAATGGTGTTCACTTGCAGCAGATATAGTGCTGTCTTCACTGTGTATAGCATGCCGTGAACACCTGGCATGATACCACACCCAGTCACATTTTCCTGACACCGGGCCAGCCAGACGTGGAACTACCCTTATATTTGATTGAGTTAGCCAGGGAGCTATACTACTACCATGTTGAATGACTTGTCATTGATCTACTGACAAAATTGTTTGTTGTTTGTTGTTGATTGATCGTCCAGCCAACAGTGCTTTTCTTGAAGCAGATTATGAGATAGAGTGCTGCCTTCACTGTGAATAGCATGCAGTGGAAATTTTTATGACATTTTGGCTCATTGAGGACTGTGGTTCTATCCAGGAAGTAGAGAGGAATTAATTTAAGTTACAAAACTTGTTTCAGTTTAACAATAAAAAACAGGTGTAAAACCTGAAACACACCACATATTTCCATAACAAAGTAATTAGAGTCACCAACTGGTAACTCTCGGCATCATACTACATAGGTAAGCAGTCTAAGCCTCGGTTCAAGTCTCTGCTGGGTTTAATTTTTATGCTGGGGGCCCTTCTATCAGTCCAAAGGTTTATCTTTAGTGTCTTGGGTCACTTATAATAGTTGTACGATTTCCTTATTACCATAATTGTGACATGTATTGTATATATAAAAAATAAATGTCACCAAATTCGTACATCAAACATAGACCTGAAATTACTGATATTTATTGTTAATGATGTATAATTAATATCTTAAAGCCAAATATACTTAAATATAAGCTGATATTTGAAACCCCAGTTAATCTTTGCGATCAACTAAACATTTTAAGTAATTTCACACCAGGCAGTTCTATTGTACTAAATAACATTTACAGTATAAACAAACTCAATTATTGCGTTGTGTTCAAGTATTTAAATTAAGCATCTAAAAACAATAAAGAAAAACAGTCTGCGATAAAACTGCTAACTCAAGATAAAAGCTAATAAACGACGCAGATGTTTTGCTAGGTTCGCATGTAAACACAGATTAAATCATACGATTGGCTGATTTTCAAACCAATCAGATTGCTTCTTTTAAACTTCAGTTAATGACCTTGAAAGTAAAGGTTATGGTTATGTGAAGCATAAAAAAGTTCAGATAAAAAAAGTTTTGTGTTTAAAAATGTTTTGTTTAAAATGGTGTTAACTCCTTACTCATAATTCTTGTTATATTTGTTGGAACATTAAAGCTAAATGACTGCTGCATTGATGTAAAGCAATTACAGTTTTAAAAGTATAACAATTGAATATTGATGAGTCATTTTGCTGCAATAAACTGAAGACAGTAAAAAGAAATTTTAGTTGGTCTAATTGTAACATAGGGAAAAAAATGTGCAACCAGTCCAGGACTCGAACCCAGGACCCTTCGGGGCTGATGCTCTACCGACTGAGCTAACCCGACTGCTTACACATTTTCTCCCTGTCACCTGGCTACATACACCCCAGAGAACTTGACATTTGTCCCCGAATTTCCACAGACCATATGCTCTACATATAACTCATAAGCACGTCTCAAACACTTGTACCATAATGACAGCGGGTCATTTACGTTGGGCCCCAATGTAACCTAGGGAGAAAAATGTGCAGCCAGTCCAGAACTCGAACCAGGAACCCATCGCTAACAGGGCAAATGCTCTACCAACTGAGCTAACCAGACCGCTTACACATTCTTTCTCTATTATGCTTTGTCAATTTTTTATTATGAAGAAAATTGGTGAGTCAGATTGTCTCCCCTGTCATATAAAAAGAAGATACTCCAAATTGTGAACTGGTCCGTCAGGCAAAATGTTTGGACAGAAATGTTGTTGTTCTTTAACATGCAGTCATTATCAACATCAACATTTCTTATCTTTCCATAAATAAACCTTTCATTAAAGTGTTTGTTTTTTCCATTGTTTTTTTTATTATCAATAAGAAATATGACAAAGTCCTATGAGCATTGAAACATATACTAAAATTTGAAAAGGCAGAGGACAAAAGTGTTTACATGTAAGCCGAATGTAAAAGTAGGAACAAATCTATGATGAGTCATTTAACAAAAAAAGCAAACCCAACAGTTACCGCCTTGGAATGGTCAGTCGGCAAAATGAACCAACTGGTTTCTGATTATTACCATGTGACATTAAAGCGACGTTTTTTGTAAGAGGTAGACAGCTAACAAGTGTCTGGGTAAAACCACCCACTCACAGTGGGTCAGCTGGAAACATTCCCACATGAAATCTTTCACCATGAGAGTTGAACCCTCATGGTGAGAGGCTGAACATTTTACCACTCGAACGAGGCTACCCCTCTTAAATAAAGTACTTACAAAGATATGTATATAAAACTATAAAAAATAAACTGGAGATGTAAGTTGATGGGTTTCTAATCTGATTTCTACAAGATTACTAAAATATAAACACTAAATCAATGATAATTCTTAACAGCCAATAAATGCAACTAATGGGGTACATTGGTGAAATGGAAATTGTCTCCCTTGTTAGTTAATATCCGAGGTATTCCAAACAGTAGGTAGGTCCTTGTAGTTGAATCTCTTGGATTTTATCGCCTGTTCTTTTGTAGATATTGCAATAACAAACAGTGAATTTCTTAATTTTGCGCAAATATAAGCTTAAAATTAATTTAAATACTTATAGAGATATGTTATTTAAAAAGAAAATGGACATGTTTATTGATGATGGTTAACCCGGGGATCATAAGAAAGGCAGAAAAGTCAACATACACGCCAAAGAGCACAAGCATAAAAACCGAGTAAAACAAATGAAAGGACCTACTTGCATTTAGGCATTATTCAGGGGAGACTATTCATTTATGTCTCTCATTGTGCATTCTTGAGAGCAGAGTATAAAAGGGAGAGTATCCACTAAACCAGATTTAACTTTTATTAACACTGCAAACTCAGTAGGGACTGCATACTTTATATCGGCAGTTATTTTTATTGAAATAAATTTTAACAGTTTTTTTTTATGATAGCTACTGAATTCAATACTACAATTATCTAGCAAAATGATTATCTTGCAATTAATTTTTTCATGATTTGATTAAATTTACAATACACTTAAATTTGCACCTATACTTAAGTGGTTAGGTTTTTAGACTTCACATCAGAAGTTCCGGGGTTAAAATCCAAGACCTTACAAACGTAAGTACTTGAGAAAATTCTTCACTACATATAGAAAAATGCAGCTTCTACTTAAGTATTTGTTCTACCCAGGAAATGTGGAATCCAGCAAAATCAATTTAGGTAGAAGTTACGTGTTTTCCAAATTGTCAATAAAGAAATAAATTTTAGAAAAAGACATTGCAGAATACTTATTTACAAGCATAAACCAATAACAAGGTTATGTAGCAGATCTTTTTATATGAATTTCTCTGCAATTGCACGTGCCAACTTTTATTCCTTTTTGCAAATGGAATTTCCTGTTTCTATTTTTAGTAGTCTTTGTTGACATAAAATAGTACTTTTTTTACATAACCACAGAAGAGATTTTTAGCTTTTTTGTTATTTTTTTTGTTACATTTCACTGCTACAATTATCTTCATATTGGCAAGGCATAGGTAGTTATTGGTGGAGGAAGGCCCATGACGAATGTCTGGGTTGAACCACTTGTCAATCGCAGATCAGCTCGAGAACCTTCCCACATGTTAGTTTTTCGTCCAGTTCAATACACGGATTCCCTCGGTGAGGAGTCGAGGAATTAATAGTGACAACTTTATTTGCTCCACCAAGAGTGCCTTGTGAAGAGAGGTGTATGTTAAAAGGTTGATTTTTTTCAGGTTTTTTTTTATCATTACCTGGCAAAGAAGAGCAAGAAGAACCAGGCGCTGGGCACGGCAATAATCATGAGAATGTCCTCAACAAACTGAAGGTTGAGGATTCTGAATGGTATACATCCCAGGATGAGTAGACACGATATCATGAACACGGTGTGAGCAGGGGCATGACTCTGTAAAAATATACAAAAAATATGAGAGAAAATATTTCTGTCAGGGGCAGCAGCAACAGTACCAGCTCAAGGAGTAGACAGTATATCATGAACACAGTGAGGCCAAGGGATTATCTCTGTAGGGAAAATAAACAAAACAGAGAGTATATTTTTTTAAATATTGAAAAAAAACATGATCATTATCAGTAAATAGGGTAGTAGCAGCATCAGCAGTAGTTTGATTTGAGTTAATATCATTTTATGAAAAGGGGAAAAATTCTGTATGATAGGATTTTGCCAGAAGCACCTGCAACAGAAACAACAATAGACACAGCAAAAGAAGCAAAAAAACAACAACATAAACATTAGTAGATTTGAAGGTGGTATCCAACAGTTTGCCGATATCTAATATTTGTAATAATATCTGACTTCTATCTCAGTAAGTGATGAGGCAGATTTGCACTCTTCTCTGCATCCTTGTTTCCTCGGATGCCTACACCACTTGGTAGCCAACAGAAAACAATATTCTTATCAAGAAAAAAAGTTTTAAAAGTAATTCTCTAATGAGGGGGTGGGAAAGACTGAGATTTCTAATAGACTTAATTTGTATTTTTATTGGGTTTTACAGCACACTGACACTTGGTAGGTCATACAGTGCTGATAAAAGACTGTAATACCGACAAAGATTCAGTAAATACTACAAATTTATCACCAGGATGAAATGAAGTCAAGAGAAAGGTTAACAGCCTGAATTTCGGCTGTGAAAATGGAGGGGTCCGGTGGCAATTTTTATTTAAAACAATGAATTTTACTTACGGAAGCACAGCCAACATATGAATCTGCGTTTGAGACATCAGTATATATTTTGACAGTAAAGGCGGTATCCAACAGTTTACCTATATCTAATATATGTAACAATATCTGACCTCTGTTTGGGTTATTTGTGCATAATTTCTGTAGAAACAATCATACGTTAGTCTAAGCTTTGATTATTTTAAACTGTATCTCAATTGTAGGGCAGTAAAACTCATAAATCAACATGTAAAATATTCATCCTTTTCAAATCTATAAATAACCACGATCGGGATTCCTGCTATAAATAGACATCGAAGTCACAGTGGATGACATGGATGAGCTAAAACATAATTGGTCACGTGGTTTCTTTAGTTTAAAATAGCTTACTGTGCAGCATGGTTCAGATAGCACATACATGTTTGTAAAAATGATTGTGGCGTTTAGGTACACTTTCAGACAGGTAAAGGACATCAATAAACAGCATTTTGCGAGATCTGTTCAGGTGACAAAGGTTAAATAAGATGTTTAGTGAGAATACTTTAGGTCCAAACTGTCCAATACCACCTTTAAGGAGATTATTCTAAATAGGTGTAGATAGTAAGAAAATTTATATTAGCAATATTTTCATCATCATTATTTTTATCATTATCAACTGAGGTATCAGTAGCACAAACTTAGACTTGATATCATTAACATCCAAGCTGACACATAACTGTAGGACAAAATATGCATAATAAGTAGCAGCAGCAAGAGTTGACCCAAAATTGAAAATCATCACCCACACAGTTTTTCTTCCTGTTTTTCTCAGCTCTCATTCACTCCCATTCTCAATAAGGTCAATATTTATAGCTTAACAACATTATCAAGTTCCTTTCAACAAACCTGATTTACCAACAACCTACCAGACCTGGTAGCGCAATCGGTAGAGTGTCGACTCAAGGTATGGGAGGCCCAGGGTTCGATCCCCGGCCGCAACATGTCAAAGTCATTTCCCTTGCTAATGCTCAAACAAATATAAGGGTTGTTCCACAACTGGTTGGCCCGGTGTCAGTATAATGTGACTGGGTGTGGTATCATGCCAGGTGTCCACGGCATGCAATACACAGTGAAGGCAGCACTATATCTGCTTCACCGTCTCTAGATAACTGAAATACTGTTGGTGGGATGATAAACCCAACAAACAAACAACCTAGCATCTTTACAACTAATACAAGGCTGTTTTACTGACATAGAAACATAACATCTTTCTCTTCAACAAGATGAGTGAGATGAAAGCCCCCCAATCTAAAACAAACAGAATTAATTTAAACAATCAATACAAATACATTTACATGTACCTACAAGCTTAAATAAGAATCAATAACATTGATCATTTCAAACCTCCAGCTAAGGAGAGTATGGTATATGTACATGAAAATGCATTCTAGAATTTTCAATAAAACATTATGCTGTTGGTTAGTTCTAAAATACTTGATTAGGTAAAAGAATAAATTAAGTTAAAGAATGTAAGGACTAGCAAGTAAGCAAAAAATCCCCGTTAAGCCAATAAAAATTCTTCATATGCTTTATCTTACTTAAAAAAACCCAATGTTTTCATTGGTTGATACCCTGAACCCACTTTTAATCTTTTGGTGAACTGATTTTAAGAGGCGGAGCTAAACTTTTCTGCAACAAAGTTGCTGGGTAAAGAATTTGTCAATGATCTTAAAAAATACTTTTTTACTTTGTATAGGATACATGTGAAGGTTGAAAATGTAAGTTTTATTGTAAGCGTTTAAGTTTAACAAATTTTGTATGTGTACCTTTCATGCACAAGATGTAAGGGAAGCAAATCTTTGAGTATTTCTTAAATTGTTAATTTGTATTTTAAGGCCATGGCTTTGATATTTTCAGCATGCTTTTGTTCTGAATTAAAATTGTTAAAAAGGCACAGTTCTTAAGAGTATTATCAAGAAATAAAGGAATAAGCATGAGAAGTTTTTTTCCGCTTTTCTGGTCTAATTATTACTTAAATAGCTGAAAGGAACTAAAGACTGGATTGTTAACAACATTTTAAGAGCCTTAATTATGTTGAATCAACATTCCTTGTTTTGTCTGCTTATTGGGTTATACATCCCACCAACAGCAAGAAGTATTTGCTGAGTCAACACTTGAGCTTGAGAAAAATTTTAACAAATGTTTTTTTTATTTTGTTTAATGTCCCACCAACAGTATTTCAGTTATCTGGAGACGGTGTCCACTTGAAGCAGACATAGTGATGCTTTCACTGTGTAGACCATGCGGTGAACACCTGGCATGATACCACACCCAGTCACATTATCCTGACACTGGGCCAATTATCTTCAAATTTGCTCGAGTATTAGCAAGAGATCTATACCGCTATCATTATTTATGACTTTGGTATGTCGTGGACTGGGATCAAACCTTGAGCCAATGCTCTACACATTGCACTACCAGATCTGGTCATTCCTTGTTTTATTAACTATATAGGAAAGAGAGTCTTTAAGCATTACGATTTTCACAAGTTGATGACCATTGAATTTTTTTAAAGGTTTCACATTCTGCCTGCAATATTTTTTATTGTATGGAACATATGTTACGTGCTGCCTTCATTAAGATAATTTTATTGGAAAATTGAATTAAAGTAAGAATCAGTACCTATCTATACATGTAATTACATGAGGTTCATGATATTTAACCTCCACATTTTCACAATTTTGAAGAAATTTTGTGTCCTAGTTATGCATAAAAGCTAGTCACATACTTACACAATTTCTTAGAAATGCTAGTGCCCCTTGAACTCCAATCTCTATCATACTTACACAATTTCTTAGAAATGCTAGAGTCCCCTGTGCTCCAATCTCGATGACCTCCAGTATGAGATACCCTACACAAGACATGCATACAATGATCTCAGACAGAAATCTCACCTGAAATTAGAAGGAAATAATATTGAAAATCTTGTACTTTCATTCCTAATAAAACTTAAAAAATAGTGGACAAAAAAGTTTAAAAAGAGGTAGAAAAAGTTTCAGTCCAGAGGAAAAGATAAATTTGGAGCTCAAATCTTAAAAAAAAATGATACAGAAATAATGATACAAGTAAAAGTTTTCATCAAAATTGTAAAAATACAATGTTTTGACTTTCAAAGATACAAAAATCATGCTTAGAGGAAACATTTTTTGAGACAAATATGGTAAGTTAGTGACATACACCCCTGCCACCATCTTGCATTTGAAGGCCTTTTATCCGCTTCAAAAAGTTAGAAACAAAAAAGAAAGAAAATATGTTGTTTTGCTTGGTATTGACTATAAATACAACTTTAAGACACAATATAACTTTAAACTACGGAAATAAAATGTATTATGCCTAACCTAGGCATTGACTTACTTAATTTATTTGGTACTTTTAGATTTATCAAAGGGTGGTTACGCATGTGCATAAAATGCATAATGGCAGACAGGCGCCTGCCAATCAAAGCATAAATACCTTATTCACAATTTATACTATCGGTATGCGGTAAATAATAAAAAATAAACAGATGTTTATGTTAGAACATATATCCCTGATATTTTTACAACTGATTGCAATGAACTGTTGGTCAGGACTGTTAACATACGCTGTTTATCTGATCAGTACAAGTGTAATAGTTGACCTAATTTGCGCAAGATAATATATGCTGTTTGTTTCAAACAATCAATTAGGGGAAGACTTACAAACAAATAGGGGGAGGAATTACATGCAAATAGGGGGAGGAGCTTCATGCAAATAGGGGGAGGAGTTATATGCTAGTAAGGGGAGGAGTAATATGCTAACAGGGGGAGGAGTTACATGCAAATGGTGGGAGGTGTTACATGCAAATAAGGGAAGCAGTTACATACAAATATGGAAGGTGTTAAATGCAAATAGGGGGAGGAGTTACATGCAAATAAGGGAAGCAGTTACATACAAATATGGAAGGTGTTAAATGCAAATAGGGGGAGGAGTTACATGCAAATAGGACAAGGAGTTACATGCAAATAGGGGAAGGAGTTACATGCAAATAGGGGAAGGAGTTACATACAAATATGGAAGGTGTTAAATGCAAATAGGGGGAGGAGTTACAGACAAATGACTGAACAGTTAGTATACTCACAGCATCCTTAGGTTCATTGTATTCAAGCAGACCTGATGCTGGTCTCAGGTAAACGGCCACGCTGATGAACGATAGATGGATGAAGGCCAGGATTAACCGCTCAAAAAACCTCCGCTAAGGGAACAAATTGTTTTTTTATTGTGAGATATGTAGGGGTGAATTGCTAATTTAATAGGTCATGATAGCTTCTATAAACAGACATACACAAAGTAATTAATGCATTAATTATGAATGTTTTTCCTACCAAAAAAAAACAAGTGTTATGATGTTGTTTCGAATTTAACAAGGTGTCAAAAGCAAGAACATACTAAAAAACTTATTTTTTTATTGACAACAAATGCTAATCAAAAAAGACTTTAGATAAGCATATAATCAAATGTAAACTTTAAAAAAATTATATGTTTTAATTATTATAGATTATGCAAAAAGGTTTAAACTGAATTTCCAAGCAAAGGCAGAGCAGTCATGCAAAAGGAAAAATGTTTGCAATTTTTTGATGAAGTAAATAATATTTAAATATATATTTCAATATAAACATTGAAACCTTTTAATGATTATATTTTACATATGTTCATGATTTTTTAAATTTAAAATTGCCATGGTCAGCAAACATAAACATACAAAAAAGGAAGCTTTTTGATGAAACTGAAATTGCCATGGTCAGCAGATGTACACCTGCAAATACAAACAAGATTTTTTTTATGAAACTAAAAATTCCATGGGCAGAAGACATACTCTTAAAGAAACAAACAAAAAATATTTTGGATGAAAACTAAAAATTCTATGGACAGCAGACGTACCCGTGCAAATGTCTTCCACTTGTCATCGAGAAGCTGTCGCATCACCCCACCTTCCAACATCTCGAGATGATCCGACTCCTCTCCATCTATCACGATCATCAGGGCAGAACTGGTGTCTAAAGGGGCAGATAATTTTTTCACTTATTACAAGGGAAGACCATTGAAATATTAATTATTGCAAGAGCTAATAAGTTAAAGAATTATTACAAGGATAGACAATTCATTGCAATTTAAATTATTGCAAGTATAGATTAATCAAATAGATTAGTCATAAAATAATTATGGAGGTAGAAATCTAATGAATTAGTACATTGGTATATAGTTTATAAGACAGACATAAAAAACAATGAAAAAACAATATGACAAAATCTGGGGGTAGGGCATTTGAAAAGGGGTAGTGAGTATAGGGTTCTTGCTTATATGTACACATATGGCTTGTACACTTATCTTATAAGTTTATGTGAAATAATCCTTTAATTTAACCCAATTGAAATAATGGTGCCTAGTAAATGTTTTGAGTGTCTACTTGGTAAACCTGTGGGATTGGGATTGGGATTTGCCGGCATTTTTGCAGATACTGGGCAGCTATATTTCTATCATTATAGCACAGGGGCTGAACCCGGCCGGTCCATTATACTGACACCGACGAGTCAGGCATAATGCTGTCCGGTTAGCCCGAGCATTAGGAGGGAAGCCAGTACTACCAACTTTAAAGTCTTTGGTATGACCTGGCCGGGGTTCGAACCCATGACCTCCCAATCCGCAAGCCGACGCTTTACCAATTGAGCTATTGCGGCCGGTAGGTAAACCTGTTGGTTGTTTGTTACATCGCACTGACACAATTATGATCATATTTCGACATCCAGCTAATTATTGGTGGAGGATGGCCCTAGACTTTATGTCTTGAAAAACCACACAGGCACCTCAGGTTAGCTGGAAAACCTCCCTACAAAAAGAGTTCTTGCCCCGACCAGGACTCGAACCCATGTAGTGATGGGCTGAGGAGTTTCAAGTCAGCGACTCTAACTGCTCAGCCATGGATACCCCTAAACCTATTGTGGCAGGTTATAAGGATTTACTATATATGTATACCTACTGAAACATTATTTTCAGCCATATGAATGCATCGTTGTTATTGTTGTTGTTATGCATAGTGCCCCTATAGCTAGGTGCTGTGTCAAAGCCCTGCAGGTTATGTCTGATTGCTATAGTTATTTGTCAAAAACCCTGTCTCTCAAATTTATACATTACTGCATTGCCATCATGTATCTGTCAAATCCTATTGCAGAAGTTGCAGTTATGAATATAATTTTCTCCATTGAAAATCACATACCACATATATTTCTGTTTCTGTTCAGTTGATAAACAAACTAGAAAAAAATGTTTTAATATCTTAACCTAAACTTAAATTTGAAACAAATGATTAAAAAATATACACAACCTACATATTTGACCCTGTTCAACTTGAATTATGCATTCTGCTTTTTTGTTGTTGCTATGTTCATAGCAATAAAACATTCAAACAAGTTTAATCCTACAACAGCACAAGACCAAGGGAGACAACTCAAGCTTTTATCACAGTCAATAAAGGGGAGATAATAACATACCACACATTGTAAAATTGTTGTTTTTTTTAATAAAGAATTTAACTTTACTTATTCATAAAAGCTTTTTTAGCTGAATTACTGTTAAACTGAGAGAAACACAGTCTTTGTGAAAACACATACTGGAGTTAATATTCTTCTTTCATCTATTTCGACAAAGAGTGTTAATTTAAATCAATATTACCAAACTATGACGAAATATAAGGCTCAATGTACTTAAAAACTTCAAAATGAAACATAATCTTATGATCTACAACATATTCTAAAATTGTCAAAACATTCTAACAATATCACAACACACTGAAAAACCAATGTCTTCTTTGAAGGACAAAAACCTTCAGAATTACATGCACTACTCAATAAAATAAATTAAAAACCGTTCACTCCAATGGCCAAAGAAATCCAGTGATCACTTTTCAATATTGACTTGAAAAGGTATCTTAACTTTAATATCAATTCAGTTAAATAGTTTCAACAAGGGATTGCTATTCATTTGAGTTATAAAGGAAGAGCTGACAGTCTTTCTTCAAAAGGACAATCTCACGATCAAACACAATCAAAACTGCGTGTGTTGTGTGTCGATTATAAGGAGTGCCCATCAAGCGTTAACAGTCTCTCTTAAAAGTAGATCTAATAATTGTACACAATGAAAAAGCACCTGTCATCCTATATCGTCTTTATCAAATAGCAGCAAGGCATTGACTGCTGCCATTAATTGTGCAGCTTTCAATGAACTTCAAGTGACAAATGCACTGAACACCATCCAATCTTCAGAAAATGCTTCAATGATTTGCTTATCAAAGTTGTACATGAATCTTTTTAAAATATATAAATACCACAGTATAATTGATAAATCAATTACTAAATCAATTCAAAATGCAGGATTTATTGATATTTGAATTACTACTAATTACTTATTACTCATATTGATTGATCAATTACTGAAATACCTTTTTAATATTTTAATGACCGCTAATATATATAGATATGTTTTTCTCTCCAGTCAGTTGGAAGCTTAATTTAATGAGATTAAGGATTCAAAGACACCTCAGATTAAGGATTCTCTTCAGATTATGGATTTAAAGACACTTTAGATTAAGGATTTTCTTTAGATTATGGATTCAAAGACACTTTAGATTAAGGATTCAAAGACACCTCAGATTAAGGATTTTCTTTAGAATATGGATTCAAAGACACTTTAGATTAAGGATTCAAAGACACCTCAGATTAAGGATTCAAAGACACCTCAGATTAAAGATTTTCTTTAGATTATGGATTTAAAGACACTTTAGATTAAGGATTCAAAGACACCTCAGATTAAGGATTTTCTTTAGATTATGGATTCAAAGACACTTTAGATTAAGGATTCAAAGACACCTCAGATTAGGGATTCAAAGGCACCTCAGATTAAGGATTCAAAAACATCTCAGATTAAGGATTTTCTTTAGATCATAGATTCAAAGACACTTTAGATTAAGGATTCAAAGACACCTCAGATTAAGGATTCAAAGACACCTCAGATTAAAGATTCAAAGACACCTCAGATTAAGGATTCTAAGACAAATCAGATTAAGGATTCTCTTCAGATTATAGATTCAAAGACACCTCAGATCAAGGATTGTCTTCAGATTATGGATTCAAAGACACCTCAGATTAAGGATTCTAAGACAAGTCAGATTAAGGATTCTCTTCAGATTATGGATTCAAAGACACCTCAGATCAAGATTTGTCTTCAGATTATGGATTCAAAGACACCTCAGATTAAGGATTCTAAGACACCTCAGATTAAGGATTCTCTTCAGATTAAGGATTCAAAGACACCTCAGATCAAGGATTCTCTTCAGATTATGAATTCTAGGACATCTTCAGAGGTTTGTATTTCTGTAATGAATATTTAAGAGTTTGATTTTGTTCTGCTTTAGTTTATCATAGCAACATCCTTATAGTGATATCCAGGTACTTTTGGTGGATGAGATGCCTAACAAATGTCTGGGTAAAACTACTGGGGCACTGCAGGTCAGCTGGAAAACCTCCCCATATGAAACTTTTCACCTGGCTAAGACTCGAATCCATGTAGCCAGGGTCAAGGACCAAAACTTGTTACTTAATATTATGCAGTTAATTATTGCACAAAACTTCTCTACTACATAATTATTTTTCCTTAAAAATTGACTAAATTGGTATACTTACTAGCTTCACCATTTGGTTTGATGGAATCAATCTCAGTTAGTGGGTAGGTTGAACATGTGACATTGCTGTATCGCCATAACACCTGAAATGATAAAAAGGAAAGCATAGAAAAGTTGAATTTTGTTGTATTAATTTAGCATAAGATTTATGAATAGTAGTTTTTGTTATATTTTTGTGGCTGTGTTTATTGACTGACCTAAATCTTTCAGTTATTCAGAGATGGTGGTCACTTTAAGCAGATGTAGTGCTGCCATCACTGTGCTAGAATGCTGTAAACACATGGCATAAGCGACCAGGCCAACCTGTCATAGAACTACCCTTATATTGGCTTGAGCATAAGCAAGGGAGCTAAACAACAATAAACTTTGATATGTCAGGGTCAGGGTTTGAACCCAGGGCCTAGAATATCTAGAACCAACCATCAAAGATTGGTAATGGTTAATTAAAAAAAATAAGAGCCTCGGAACATATGGAAAACCAACTTCAGATTGAATGAACATTGAACTTTTCTCTCAGTATTTCATAAATATCAATATTGTCCAATAACTAGAATATATCATTATTTATTCCAAAAAAAGATGTGAATTGTAATGTTATTTTTCACCCAGGAAACCAGTTATAAAATAAACCTGCAAATAGAAAGCAGTCTCTATCATGAGAAAAAAGTTGTCTTAAAAATAAACTCTGACCTCCAATAAAATCAAATAATCAGTTGCTACCCCAACAGACCGAATAGTAAGAACACCATTCTGTAATCAGTAAATCAATGGTAAACAAGTCTGCATCTTTACCTGTAACTATCCTTCAATTGATTAGGACATTCATATTGGAGATCTATCAATAAAGTTGTAAAATGTCAACCAATATAGCTGTAATGCTCTTGAAAAAACAAAAGCAGAGTAAAATAGAAGAAGCTTAATTGCTGTGAAGACTTATAACCAGAAAAAAGTCAAAAGAAGAAGAAAGAGCTCTTAGAAAACAAAGCAAAATCTTGAGCAAAGAGATATTCTATGTAAAACAAACGACTGAGTCAACAAAAAATGAATGAATAATAGCTATAACTCTTTCATTAAACAAATTATCAATGCAAGCAAAAAAGAATGCTTCGAAAACATAATTGATCAGACAAATGTTGAGCTAAAAATAACTATAACTATGCCAGTTACGATTTGAGCAAAGAGTCTGATGCTACTACTAAAACGCAAACTGATTTGTCATCTTCGTCACTGCTCAACAGGTCCATTCTGTCATCAAACTCATAAAGAATTAACAATCATTTCTACTCGATTAGGTACATCTCAAGACATGCGGTGCTGCTATCGCTATATCGTCGGATCGGTCCTCTCTGATATTGGTCGATCAATACATCTAGTGCTAATAAACAAACTCAGTTTCCCATGAAGTTAGAAGTGCCCTGATCACAACCTTGTATTTATAATGGTTCTTCGGACACCATAGCTTTCAACCGCTTTGTCGCAGGTTGCAAATCAATTTTTGTGTTTCCCACTATGATGTCAACATAACATGCTGCTATGATCACAATATTCATGGATAAAAAATAAACAGATTCCGAAATAAATCAAACTTCAGGACGGGGACAAGAACAGAAAAAAAAAAAAAAAAATGACAAGTGGCCAGTAAAAGGGTCAATAAAAGGTGTTTAAAAGTTTATGTGCCCTAGTTTCAAAAGACATGTTGTTTGTAGATTGCAGCATGTTGAAGCCAGGTCCGAATCATGTTCAAATAATATAACGCTCAAACGTCTAAAAAGTAAACATATTGATATATAAATCAAAGCTAGAAAATTTACTAGTTACTTGTAAGAGAGTCAATCCTGTTTTGGTTTCAAGGTTTATATGTCCTTAGAATTTAAGGACAGTCTTTTCTTCTTTCTTTTTGTTTTTTGTTTTTGTTGCTGTTGTTACATTGCACAGACAAAATTATGGTCATATTGGCAACGATCAGCTAATTATTGTAGAGGATGATCCCTCAACTTAAGTCTGGTTAGAACCACTGTCACACCGCAGGTAAGCTGGAAGTTTTATTTGCCTATTGTAACATGTATAATTTAATATGCCTATTTAAAAAATGACAAACAATTTTATGATAGTATAAATACTGACAAAATAATCAGTGCAAAATTGATTATCCTCCATATACATGATTACAAAATAAGGAAAAGCTGTAGTTTTTTTTTTTAAATTGTTTTTGAAATACATTGCAGCAACCATTTATGATCAATGTCCAGCTTTCTGTTGGAGGAAGACCCCCATACACATATATGGGTAGAACCACCATTGCACCCTAATTGCAGCTGGAAAACCGTCTCACATTAAGTTCTTTGCTCAGAATGGGATTCAAACCCACATGGTGAGAGGCTAATCAGTTAGAGAAGAAGGTGTTGTTTTTTTTCAATGATAGTGAATTCAGAAATACACATGCTTGTACTTGAAATATCTTAAATCTAATTTTTCTTTAAATTATCATCCCGTCTGATTCTGACATAAAAGAAACTGATGAACATTCTACAATTTCAAAAACAATTCATGTTTGAATGAATTTTTGACTCACTATTAAGGAAAACAAGTTATTATTATAATTTTGTTTCAGAATTGTAACAACTACACAATAATGATCATAACTGCAATGTCTAGCTATGACAAATTAAAACTGACATGTATATGTGTATGATAATCAACATGAAAAATGACCCACAGGCCTCTTGATCATCAGTAAATTGCACTGCCACTACACCAATAAAAAACAGTATCGTGGCCAATTTATAATGTTGACTTTTGATGTTATTGATAATATGCATTTTATGTAATTTGAGTTTGTACTGCACACCAGCACTTTTCAGGTCATACGGCATGGAATACAATGAAATTTATTGTGAATTTTGTATAATCAGGTTAAATTTGTATTTGTATTTTATTACTTAGACTGAATATGGTCTAACTCAATTCAATGTAATAAAATATGGTCAGTGGTGTTATTAATAATAACTGTTTTAAATCATGGTAAATAAATACATGAGTCTGAATGCTGACTGCTGTCTGTAATCATACTTCCATTTAGTGATATCTTTAAAGGCTAATTTATCCTTGAAAAAAAGAAGAAAAGAAAAATCCACTAGTGGATGAATCAGAGGAGAATGTTTACTGATTGGATAACAATAATAGTCATCTAGTAGTTGCACTTGAATATTCTTCTGAGATTTTTGCTTCAATGTTTCATTCTTTATATTATTTCACTGAAACTCCAAATTATGAAAGTTTAAACAATTATCAATTAATTAAAAAAAAACAATATTATAAAACTTTTTTCCATGGTCAAGTTATAAACTGCTAAAAAAAAGCATTCTGAAGTTTTCATAGATAGTTTAATGCATGTACTTGTATGCTGGATGGCAGCGGTTGACACTAACATTTTAGCCAGGTATCCCAATGGGACACCTGCTTTGAAATATAGGAATCCCTTCTGAAAATAGGGAGTCCCTGATAATAATGCTATATGAACTTTTTTATTGTTTTAATAAAACAAAACAACATTCAAGTTTTGAAACATTTATTCAATCAATGGAAGAAAGGAGGCATTTGTATGCCTTCTGCTGTAACAGCAAAAGGTCATGTTAAAAGGTTCTAAATCGCTGTCAAATTAAATAATACTCGGATGCACAGCTTCGCTCCTTTGCGGTAATCACGCCTTTTGGTGGCCCAATCAAGTAATTATACAATGCCTACAGTCGTCCTTAATTGCTTCCGATGCATCAGGATGCTACAAACATGTTTTAAGAGTAAACAGATGCCGATCAATTAAGATTTATTACTTTTCTACATCCTGTCAAAACGCCATATTGAAATTAGTCGCGCACACGAGCAAACGTGTCATCGGCAGAATTAGAGCACTTGTTTCCTAATAATTATGCAGGCTCCGCCTACTGTATTGTTTTTCTCCTAGCAGAACTACAGAAGGTAATCGATGCGCGCGCGTGTGTGTGTTTGTGTGTGCATGTATGAATCTGTTCTCATTAATATGCAAGAATCCGCCCGTTGTCGTCTTTTCTCGCTTCTTATAAAGCTGTAGGCGATTTTGACCGACGCACGGGTAGAAATGACACCCGCTGCTTTATTGATGTGCGTCAGTTAGGGGTAATTCTGAATTTTTGTGCGTCAAAACCCGGGAGCTCAGGTCAACCGAACACCCTGTTTGCTGTTCCAATTTCACCTCTTTTGTTTTTGCTTTTTTTGTCGGTGGTTCATTTACTCCATCGAGGAACCGCCACATTCTGATGATTTATTTACTTTCAACCTTTCTAAAAAAAAACGCGAAAATACGTGACATTTCTTTTAGCAGAACACCGCTTCCGGTGTCATTCAGATACAACGGCTTTATTCTCTTATAAGTATTGACCGTAACCGTGCGATTTTTAGCGATAATAGGTTACTAATGAGAACAATTTTTTTAACTGCTTATATCGGTTTGCGATGATTTTGTATGTTCTGTTTCCTTCTTTGTCGAAAAGTTAGTGTCCCGACGGAACACCTGGCATTTGAAGTTTGGAATCCCTTCCCAATAGTTGGTGTCCTCGGGATCCCGGGACACCGTTAGTGTCGACCACTGGATGGACCACTGTATTATCGTCGTACTTGTTTGACTTATCTATGATGTGTATGCATTACAATTTTAACTTATAAACTTTGAATTTGTTAAGGACAACTAACCTCTTAACCAAAAATTTACCATAAAATCAAATAATTTTTAGAAATCTAGGTCAAAGCCATTCTGTGTTGATTTGCATGTTGAAATATTTAGAATACGTCGGTAATAGAGATGCGTCGATAATACAGAGTTTGAGTATTCATAAATTAATTTTAACTGATTACCAAAAATGAATTCTAAATTTGTTCTGTTCCATCCTTTGAGACGAATGATCTTCTTTTTCTTTTCAAATAAGACAAAGCTGGCCTTCCTCTCATTCAAGTTAGTCTTCCTTTATCCACCGTTGTTATTTACAAATTAAGGGACATGGAAGACAGCAAATGGGGGCATAGGATAATACAAGTTTACGTAAACCTGGATTGGGGGAATTGGGGCATAATTTCTGCAAAAGGTCAAACCTAATTCTTAACAAAAGATGATTTTGAACATTGTCTAAATTGTAAGACACAGTACATGCCCATTATTTCTAAGACTACAAATAAGCATGATTGTCATTTTGGCTAAAAATAGACATTGGCGTCAGAGCGGATTACACGAATGATTATATAAACACCTGGCATGATACCATACCCAGTCACATTATCCTGACACCAAGCCAATCAGCTGTGAAACTACCCTTATATTTGCTTGAGCATTAGCAAGGGAGCTACACCACTACCATTTTTTACAACTTTGGTATGCCCAGGTTCAAACCAGGGGCCTCCTGTACCTGAAGCCAAAGCTCTACAGATTGCGCTACCAGGTCCTTTGCAAATGGATTGTCTTTAGTTCTCTCACACCCCATAAAGAATGGGAAGATGGGTGTAAAATGATGATGATGATGATTATTATTATGATGATTTCTATAGCTTTTTTAAAGCTTTTAGAAAAAGTATCATTTCTAAAGATTTCAATTACATTTCGAGTTCAAATTTAATTTTTAACAGATGATTTTAAGTGTACACGGCTGACTGGACATGAAAAAACAGATTGCAAAGATAAGAACATGTACAACGTGTCAATGTCCATTTGCTACTATTTTTAAAATAATGACACCCATTTCTGTGATTGCCTCGATTAAGATTCTGTATACAGATGGAGACGATTGGTATTGGCAACAAATGTGGGAATTGATCACTACATGCTCACACATCCATCATAACACTTTTCCTGCTAGGGATAAACTGGTCAGGCAAAGGCAACTAGTGAAGGTTCTGATCAGCCTGCTCCCACACGTGTCTGATCAGGATCTATGTTATTTTCTGAAATATGTCCAGAAATATATTATCGTGTAAGCCAGGCAACAACACCTTTAGGAAATAATTAAGATTGTGTATTGTTTATATAAAAAAAAATACAGCAAGCTTAAGGAAAATATTTCTGCTGTAATCTTAACTTGTAAAGAACCAATCTCTCTTCACATCCTCCAATCCTATGGATCAACCATCACTCTGAAAATAGCAAGCAACCAATTAGTCGCTCTCCCAATTTGTTTCAATAATGATCAATTTTGAAGTCTGTGTTGAGACATTTCCTAGATCGGCAATACCAACTCAAACAAAGAAAATCCCGAGTGAGGAAATTTCAGTTTCTGTTTACACTGAAACATAGGGTAATTTCAAGTAAACAAACAGATAAGGCAATAACTCAAACTTCAAAGGAGGGTCAGTTGAAGGATAAGGTTTTCTCTCTATTGGACGACTAGCTAACAAGCATTGATTTTATAGTTTGCCCTGGGTGGGTTTGACTTCGAAATGAAGACAAGCACTTCAGAAGTCAGATTCGTGTTGTTGTTGTTTTTTGTAAAATAAATACAAATATTTTTTTTTATTTTTTAATATGAATGTACAAATCAATATCTTAAGAAAGTCAGATTATATTTTCTGTGCAACCCATTATTACTTCAGTTATATCATGTGCTGTCTTTCTTCACATTATGTAACACCTGAGTCATAATTTTCTCAATTAACATGGACCCTTACAATCTTCATTTATATATCACCTTTTGCAGTCTTAATCTTAACAGATTACATACATCTTAATCAATATAGACCATTACATTATTCTGTCCATATAATCATTTGCAATCTTAATCAACATCAACCCTTACAATATTAGTGTTCCTGTTTATATGTCCTCAACATTGATCATTTACAATCTTGATCAACATGGCCATCTTAATCATTATGACCATTATGTTAATCAATATTACTACTGAATGAAACTTAATTGAAAATTCAACGTAAAACTTTTAGATATATCTTGTACAGTCTTCAGATGGTATGATTTGTAACACATGAGTCAATGTTTTCTCAATCAGCATACCCTTTTATCTTAAAAAATATAATTATTTGAAATATTAATCAACACTGACCATTTGTAATATTTATCAACATGGGCCATTTGCAAACTTTATCAACATGGATCATTTACAATATAAATCAACAGAGAAAATTTGCAATCTGAAAATTTGAAAAAAAAACAACAACTGTCATTTGTAATCTCAATCAACATGGGTCATTTGAAACCTTAATCAAAATTGATCGATTTCTAATATTCCTTACCAACATGGGCCACTTAAAATGTTAATCAACATGTATCATTTAATGTCTTAAAATCTTATTCAACATGAGCCATATGAAATCTTAATCAACAAGGAACATTTGAAATCTTAATCAACATGGGTCGATTGAAATCTTAATCAATATGAGCCATTTGAAATCTTAATACAATACAAAACAATGTTTATTTGTGTATAAAATATTACATTTATAGCCAAGAGGTACATTATAACAACAATGTGATGTATGTAGGGTTAGTACATTTGTTGATGAGACTGTGATTTTTATATCTCTATAAAAACTTAAATTTGGAATATGTCCTTATATTCCATTTAAAGAGAATATAGTCTTCTGACAGTCTGATTTGTAACACATGAGTCAATGATATCTCAATCAGCATGCTCTTTTACCTCAATAAATATAATTATTTGAAATATTAATCAACACTGGCCATTTTCAATCTTAGTCAACATGGGCCATTTACAAAATTAATCAGCAGAGAAAATTTGCAATCTTTACCAATAAGAGTCATTTGTAATCTCAATCAACATGTGTCATTTAAAATCTTAATCAAAATTGATCAATTTCAGTCTTAACCAACAGGAAAAATAAATGCTTCTTAATCAACATGGGCCATTTGAAATCTTAATCAACATGGGCCATTTGAAATCTTAATCAACAAGGACCATGTGAAATCTTAATCAACATGGGACATTTGAAATCTTAACCAACATGGATCATTTGAAATCTTAACCAACATGGATCATTTTCAATCTTAATCAAAATAGATCATTTTCAGTCTTAACCAACAGGAAAGAAAATGCTTCTTAATCAACATGGGTAATTTGAATAAACATGGATCAAGTGCAATCCTAATCAACATGAACAGTTGCTATTTTAGTTATTATTACTCTTTTGCAATCTTAATCAACACAGACCATTGATACAATAATATAGCAATATTAATCTTAATCAGTATCACCCTTATACCATCTTAATCATTATGATCATAGTATTAATCAATATTACTTTTTTATTAAACTTAACTGAAATTGCATCACAACATTTTTTTATATTTAATATTTACCAAACTAACCACTTACAAGCATTACCAAGCAAAATTTAAAAAAAAAATTTGCAAGTCCTTTTTTTCTTCAAGATCCAACCATAAAAAAACATTAATTACTACAACTCCTCTGTTTCTTTCTCTAATGCATATTGCAGTCTTACTTCCATCTTGACCATGGCACGAGGGCGCTCAATGTTGATGCACTGAGTGCTATGTTTGGCATTGACGTCAATGCAAGTTTGTCCCTTAGTAACTGTGTATTGGTTAATTATGCCTATTACCCACTGGAAGAGATGGGGGACTTACTGTGAATGCTGTGGCAGAGACAGTCACAAAAATCAATCAGTGTTTATATTGATTGGATACATCCCTCAGGTTCCAGTAAAACATTTAGCAACATACATGTATATCCTTGCATCTTTGATTTAACTAACGAGAAACAAGACATTTGAAGATTTCACTACTTTAGTTATGGTGGCCCATACAATAGTTTGAGTATTCATGGTTCACTGCATTTATGACAGGAAGGTAAAGTAGGTGAGTTATTCTTATATTGTGTCTTATCATAGTATATATAACACAACAAGTGAAAATTACTTCAAGTGAAGTCATCAATTATGTCACTATTTCAAAATCATGGATCGAGGTCAAGGGGATGTAGGGATGGGATGGGATTAGCCGGCATTTTTGCCGATACTGTGCAGCAACATTTCTATCATTATAGCACAGGGTCACTTATGAGGTGCCCAGGGACTGAACCTGGCCGGTCCATTATACTGACACCGACGAATCAGGCGTAATGCTGTCCCTTTAGCCCTGAGTGTTAGGAGGGAAGCCACTACTACCAACTTTAAAGTCTCTGGTTTGACCCGGCCGGGGGTCGAACCCACGACCTCCCGATTCGCAAGCCGACGCTCTACCACCTGAGCTATTGCGGACGGTTAAGGGATGTAGAGACTGAAATGTAATTATCACTAGTTTGAACCCAGCACAGAGCAATGTGCAACCAATGAAAGACATTCTACCATAGAGTGAAAGAAAGTGGGAATTCTGGTCTGTTTTCTATAACAAATAAAGACAACATAATAAACATGAAACCTACAGATTCAACCCTGAAGCCAACTATCTACTTCATTCCAGAACATTTTTTACCACAACTAGTTTAATGTATTCTATTTGATCACCTTATAACAACCCTTGATGCCATATACAGTTATTAAAGATACTGACCTAACAATAAATCTATAGCCAATTAAATACATTCTTCCATGAAACAAACTACTGGGACATAAAAGATTAGTTCTATACAATAATCACCTGCCAACATGCATTATAAACCCCAGGAGAGAAGACTGAGCTCACTTAAGAATTTAAACCTAGCATCCAGCTGAGTTCACAGGCTCCCAGACCTTAAATTATGTTGTTATTATACGGGGCACCTAAACACAGCAACAGTGTACAACAATATCGTAATCACAGCATCCCATAATAACCAATCACTATCATTGTATACACCATTACAGAAAATGTAGTTGGCCCAGTAAATGCTTTGTCCTCTATTCAACAGGAGGTCTTTATCACACAAAAAAAACCCAGCAAAGATTGTTCTATTTAAAAGGCATAGGTATCGGATATGAGTAATTAATTGTGATTGATGTTTTTTAAAATTAATTTTCATGGTGTGTAATGACTGAAAAATCCTTTCCAACCTACAATTATAAGAATGTAAGATAATTCGTTAAAAGGAAAGTCTATATTCAGAATATTTTTTTTATACAAAAACATGATAATGTGTGCGATGTGGGTGGTGGGAATTAAAATAGAACTTAAATTTTCAATGCTTAGTCATTGGGTAAATTCTTACAAGACTATCAGAGACTGTATATTTTCCATTTTCTGCCAATCAGTGGTTGTTTGAAGAAAGGGTAAAGTCAGAATTTGGATATAAAGAAAATGGGAAGATCAGTTAAACTCTTTTTAATATGGAACTATGTGATTATCATTCTCACAAAAGAATAAAAAATTGTGCAATGTGATGATATGTGCTTTAGTACATGTGGGTTGGTCAGTTCAGTGGAAATAATATGATTCAGTACCATTTAAGGAGTAAATCTTAGGCTATTACGTTTCAGTGCTGTATGAATTACAGTTGTATGAATTCTTCAGTAATTACCGAGAAATGGAAACAAAATACTATTCAGGGGTAATAACTCTGTGTTAAATGGTCAGACGAGAACAAGCACATCTCTTTTTATATTGATGGATCCAATTGCATAGAAATAGCGCAGAAATGAGTGTTACTCTGTATACATACTGCATAACTAATCAAGGGCCATAACTCTGTGTTGAAGGGTCGAACAGGAACATGCCAAAGATATGTGCATATTGTGTTGGTATTAAAAGTCCTCACAAAGTTTCATTCAAATCTAGCCAGTAGTTGCCAAGAAATAGAGCGGAAACAAAATTTGGATGGACCGATAATACCAAAACAATATCCACCTCCCGATTCCATCAGCAGGGGATAACAATCAGCTTCACCTGTAGAAGGTCTTACAACTCCTATATACTAGTTTGCAGCCAATAGATGGCACTTGAAAGTCACTGAAATCCACATGCGTTTGTCCTATTTTCTATGTAAAGATTTCATAATACTGGGTATGCAGTCAACAGATGGCACTGAAAAGTCACAGAAAACACACATGTGTTTTTTCTATTTTTTATCTTACAATTTTCATTTACTGGGTATGTGATCAACAGATGGCACTAAAAATCACAGAAAATCCACATGTTTTCTCCTATTTTTTATCTTACAATTTTCATATACTGGGTATGTGATCAACAGATGGCACTAAAAATCAAAGAAAATCCACATGTTTTCTCCTATTGTTTTCTGTTTTCTGGAATGTCACAGAAAGCAACATGTATTTGTGCTGTTTGCTATGCTACAATTTTCATGTAACAGGTAGACAGCCAATACAAGGCACTGGAAAATCATCAAATACATCTTTTTTTGTGAATTTTCTGAATGACCCAGTCCCTTACAGAAACCTCTTTATACAACATGGAGAATCATGTAAGACCATAATTATTAGGGTAAAATAATTTCAATATTTTTTTGTTTTTTAAAAATCACTGCATCAACGCAAAAATGGTCCGGCAAGTCGAAGAAGACCTACAGACAAATGTTGGAGTAGAATGCATACTGTAGCTCTCTACAAGGACTCTGGAGGACTACGTGAGAGGCAATCTGTTAAGTGTTTCAATACAAAGCATTCATGGCATACCGAGACTAAGATTTTCTTATCACAACTACCAGAAATTAAACTAAATCATTCAGATAAATAAACGAGAATACTTACAATGCTATATAAATGAGAATACTTACAATGCTATTTAATTCTAAAATTTCCTTGAACAATTTATGGCGACCGAGTTTACTGGCAAGAGTGAGTGGCGTTAGCTTGGCATTGTTAGGAATATCTATCTTGGATGGCTTCTTGTGATGTTTCACCATATATTTGTACATCTCCTGCAAATAAAGTATAACATACAATGTAGTGGTAGTAGTTGAGTTGCCTTTCGGTAACTCCTCTGACTGCTTAGTCGATCACCGCATGAGTTCGAGTCCCGTTCCGGGCGAGGAACTTAATGTGGGCAGGTCTTCCAGCTGACTTGAGGTGTGCTGGTGGTTCTACCCTGACAATTTGTCTGGGGTTTCCTCCACCAAAAAGCCATATGTTGCTATAATTATCATAATATGTCGCTGTAATGTATTTAAAAACAAAACAAAACACACACAAACAAACACACACAAAAAAAACCAATGTAGCATAATCCCCTATAGGAGCATTCTGTGGAAGAAAGATCATTAATATAACTTATAATTATGCATGGAACATTTTAAAAATAATCTTTGGTGTTTTTGTCATTATATAAACATAGCCAATTTAAGAAATAATAACTTTATCAAAGGGCATATACATGCTTATAAACACATTTTGAAATTAACATGTAAAATAAACAGGAAGACATTTAGCTATTTAAGGTGATATCCAACAGTTTGGACACATTTTGTCTTCTCTCTCATTCAACCAATTAAATTATTAGACCAAATTTTCTATATCTCTCTTATTCAAGCAAATAAATTATTGGACCAGTTCTCTCTCTGTCTCTCTCTCTCTTTTCTCTCTCTCTCTGTCAACAAAATAAATTGTTATTTATTGGTGCCCTTCATCAATGGAAAAAGTAAAGCATAACACCCCACTTGTCAATACAAAAATGTATTTAAGATCTGGGCCACATTGCAGAGATATCTATTTTTAAAGTGAGAAAACCATGTGACCACTCAACATTCATTTTAATTTCATTATCCAAATCTAATATAAGGCTTTAGTTCCCCAAAATAAAATGAAACTGCTGCAAGCAAGCATGGCGGTATTAATTACTTGTTTTTATTTTTGAGATACAACTCGGCGACCAATTATGATCATTATAGCGATGTCATGGTTTTGGTGGCAGAAGACCCTATACAAAAGTCTGGGTAGAACCACCGGCACATAGCAGGTCAGCTGTAAGACCTTCCCACATAAGGGCAAAGGACGCAGTCAGAGAAGTTACAAATCGATGACTCTACACCACATGTGCCCCATTCACTACTTTGGAAAAGTAGTCACATTTTGACACATTAGATGTGATTGTGTAAGATAAATGTCCCTCATCATAATACACAACTTCCCCTTCAATGTTGTGGACACAAGCAGACGGTAAGGGACAGATCATAGATCAAAATTTAACCCGTGGGAGGAGTTGGTCACTGGCTATATCACACATACCACATTTCACTGGATGTTGTATTACTATGCACTTCAGAGGGTGGTTTAATTATAAATTGATTAATAGGATGTTCATAAAATAATGCACTTAATGACCACATATGCATCTAGTTTACACAGGCTGGGCATACTAATGTATACATTTGAGGATTCTGCTACGGGATTTAAATTGTGTGACACTGTCGTTTGTTTCACATCCTATCATGGCAATGCATATAACTACTTTTTGTTGCGTAGGAGTTGAATTTTGTTAGTTCGGGTGTATAAGCATGAAGCAGTAACACTGTATTCACTTCTAAACAATAGATGCTCACCACTTGATCGGAGATTACAGCCATGTGGAGTGCAGTATTTCCAAAGGAGTCTTGAAGGTTGGGGTCTGCACCATTATCAATGAGGTAGTCATAGATATCCATGTAGCCAAAACATACAGAGAATGCAAGTGGGTACTCGCCATAGTACGCATAGCCTGGAATAGAATAATCAGTATACTAAATATATAATAATTAAGATAAATGTCAATAAAGTAGCTAACATGCAAACATCAATGCAGCCAAAACACACAGAAAATGCAAGTTGGTACATGCCATAGCATAGATAACCTGAACCATGAGGATCTATTATAATGATTATTTAATGAATAGAAAAAAGACAATTGGCTACAAGCAAGTTTATTGGGTTTATCGTCTCACCAACAGTATTTCTGTTATCGGGAGACGGTTGCTACGAACAAGTAAAGACACAGATAGACAAAACTTTTATTAAATACATTTAAGTGCAATTCAAAGTATGCATAGCCTTAAACATGAGGAACTAGATATTTAAACTGATGTCTAATAACTAATAACACTCCTATCTGCTCCCTGTTAAAAGATTTCTCTCTTATATAAACATCTAAAAGAGCTTTAAAAGGGGCAATAACTCCAGCAATGTTTATCATATATAACAAAAGTATAATGTGCACAGGTTCATATGGTACTTAAGACAATTGTGAAGCTTCAAAAAAATTATTAAAGGTAATTGTGATTTTCATCAAAATTTCTGTAAGAAGAATTCCAAACAAGTTATGTTAAAAGTTGGACATACAGACAGCATTCTAGTATTCCCAGCTTCCCTTGCTTTGTTGTTGGGGGTATAATTACAGTAAAAAATAAATATACTTAATTGTGAAAGGAAGTCAATGAAGGGGAGGTAATTCAAGACATCTTTGTATCTAAAACTCTCAGAAACTGCAAAAATAATTAAAAAAACAAAAAACAACAAAATATTGTTTTTCATGCGATAAAAATCAAAACTTTGCCCTTTTACGACTCATAACAATGGTATCCCAGATGACACATAAAATCAATACACAATGTATGGTCATGTATAATTCAGGAACAGGATGTTGCTTATCTCGTATTAACAAAACAGATTGGCCATTCATGTTAGCATAAATGTCAACCTTTTACAGTCATCTAAAAGATTATTGAAAAAAAGATCTTTAAATATTATTTGAAAATAGATTATATTATTATTTACGCAATTAACAGAATATATAAAATATTGCTTTTTGACCAAAATATTTGGCATAAATGAAAATGCTTATATGATTTTGATAACAATCAAAACTGCTTTATTATCCTTAACAATAACAACAACCAATATGACTAGGCTAATAATTTCAATCCGTGACAGATGTTTATATTAAGTTTTATATTTATATTATGGCAGTGTTTCCAGATCAAAAGATTGATTATTAAAACAACGGTTATGTGGTGTATGTGTGGTTATTATTAAAACATTATCTTTCTATGCTTGCATAATTAAAAACAAATAGAATCAATTTCCTTGACAAATATCTTAATTTTATTATCTTCCCAATCATAAATTTTTGCTACTTGTAAAAATTGTAAAATGTTCTAAAAGAGAAAATAACTGTTTTTCTTGATACAAAAAATCTTTTGCTATATCATAAAATTACAGCCCTAAACGTGCAAAACAATTGCTGACAGGTATGTTTTCAAGTTTTTCAAGTGTTTCTGCTTCAAAAGGATAATAATTCAAATCAATGACTATATGTTCAGTTACTATGTCAGTGTTTCCAGTTCACAAAACAATGACCCGAATCAATGACAGGCGTATGGTTACATGTTATGTCAGTGTTTCCACATCAAAATCATTATGAATTAAATCAATGACAGGTGTGGCCATTCATGTTAGCCTTGCTGTCAACCTTTTGCGGTCATCTAATAGATTATTGACTTCCTTGAGATCTTCCCCACTATACTTTGACCTAGAATTTAATAACTGCACACAATCACTGTTTGTTTACACCTCAAATTGAGCTGGTGTTTATACAAACAGCGAGCTTAATGAATCAATATCTGTGTGTATGTTTGGGGTTTTAAAGTCCCCTTCAATAAGCCTTCAGTCATATGGAGACTGTTTGAACTGAAATATAAAGGAGATTTAGTGCTGCCTTCACTGAAATAGCATGCTATATACTCCTGACATGTAAAAACCACCAAATATATCATGCACCTTACTAAATTAGATTATTGTAAATATTTGTTATTTTCACAGAAATATAGTCTAAACTTAAACTAAGAACCATTAAGTTTGGCACTTGGAATTTGTACATAATGGCCGCATAAACTTATACTTATGTAAAGGCTGTTTATAACATGCCCAACAAATGTTAGACAGTACAAATTGACAAATATTTCGCTTTAAATGTCCATTATTTACAAATCTATAAGTAAGCATTATTGTGATTTCTACTAAAACAGACATGGCCCTACTTGCAGAAAGATTTCTCAGTTATGATTTTGTTCAATCTCAAACTTTTCCTCCCAGAAAACTGACAAATGCTGTTACAATTCAAGTATGTTATACTTCATTTATCTGGCAAGGTTAAGGTATTGCTGTATTACATTGAGGTGTTAGAGATATTACAGCAGTAAACATTAAACAGTCAAAATTTGACATTGAGAAAAATCTCAACTGAGAATTGACTCTGAATTTGGCACCTGGACTTTGTGTGGTATCATGCCAGGTGTTCAGGGCATGTAAGACAATAAACCTAGCAAAACATACTGAATTTTGCCTTTGGTTTATCTACTTCGAATCAAAATAAAATATCTGATACACTTTTCCTCTTTTAAGGTAAAAATCTTTAATCAATCATAGGCCCCTCCAGAATTAAGTGGACTTTATGAATATTTTTTTTTACCCTTTGGAAAAGCTTAGGTCCATATTCACCAACTATTCTTAGGCCTAAGTCATGACTTAAGCTCAAGTCACAATTTTCACAACCAACAAAAATAAGATTATTTATGAAGTTTTAATGTGATTTTAAGCTCAGAGTGCAAAAATACAGACATGTAGATAAATAAAAAATTAAGACATTATGAATAGAAATCCATGACTTAAGCAATTCATGCTTACAACCAGTGTTGGTGAATACTGGACCAAGTTATAAAGAATAGAACTGGATTTGTATATTGAAACTAAAGGGAATCTTATCATAGTTTTCTCAATTTAACTTAGAAATTTCCCTAACTGTAAAAAAAGTCCTAAAAATGACAACTTAAAATATGTTCATACATGTGAACTTTCTCTGAGGCCAAAGTGGGAAATTTTCTCTTGCGAAGTGGCAGATTTGTTGATTTTATACAAACAAAGTAGGACATAGGGAGACTTCTGAAAATATGTAAAACATTCCTCATTTTCACATATTTTTTAACCTTAAAAGTGGGAGTCTCCCTCCAAAAGTGGGAGAGTTCACATGTATGTATGTCAGGTGATCACAGCATGAAACAACACAAAGTCCAGGTAGTGTTTGAAACTTAATGATTCTTAGTTTTAGATTACGCTATATTTCTGTGTTGTCTTCATACTAATAGTGATGATTTTAATGACTAAAATAGATATTAAAATGTTATCTATATGTCCTCAAAGAGTGTCATTACGCAATTGTACTATCTGTCTGTGTGTCTATATGTTTGTTTGTTTATTTGTTGGGTTTATTGTCTAATTAACAGTATTTGTTAGCTGGAGATGGTGTCCACTTGAAGTAAATATAGTGTTGCCTTCACTGTGTATAGCATGCTGTGAACACCTGGCATGATACCATACTCAGTCATATTATCCTGACACTGGGCCAACCAGCCGTCAAACTACCCTTATGTTTGCTTGAGTGTTAGCAAGGGACCTATAACACTAGTATTTTTCATTCATTGATCACAGTCAGGCATTGAACTTAGGACCTCCAGTTACTGGAGCAAAATGTGCTACCAGGTCCGGTCTCTTTTTTGTGTAGTGGATTCAGTTGTTTCCAAGACTCAGCTAAGACCTCCATGATTTTAACAGTACTTTAATCATACATAAACATACAACAGACATTCACCTGAAGGTGTGTCACGCAAAACATTTAGAAGCACAACCATTAAGGTCAAGGTCATATTGAAGGTCAAAGCATATGGAAGATGCATCTTTGGGGGAGGTTTATGTCATTTAAAGAGACATCTTGTTTGTCACAACAACAACAACAACATTAACAGCAATAATCATAATAAAGATTGTGTTTACCTTCATAATTTGTAGTTTTGGTTCTGCCATTTTTCTGGTCCTCTGGAAGAAAGAACCGTCCAGTGGCTCTCTGATTGATGTATGCCCCGTTGGAAACAAGCAGTTTCACCGACTCAAAGTCACCGTACACAGTAGCCAGATGTAAACAACTTTCTCCTGAAATGAGAATGTAAAATTCTTATTTCCATTTGTAAAATTAAACAAAAGCTGTCAGTACACAGCCAACTCCACCTTTCTCAGTATTGGTTTATGTCAGCTTTTACTAGATTTCACAAAAACCTTAACACACCGAGAAAATTCTTAGTCAAAAAGTTGACATAACTAAAACCAAGATTGGTTTTAGGGTTTCCAACCATAATACAATGAATTCCACTTTAAATCTTGAACAAACTTCAAGCCTGAAGTGAATGCCTTGGACAGTATACTAAAACTGGACTTTAACAAAGGCCGAGGTCGGTGCAAAGAAAAGGTCATTATAATAGCTCCATATTCTTCTAAAATTGAAGGTAAAAAGGTTTGATTACTGATAAAATGAACCCAATTTCCTAAAAGAGATTGATTTAATGGGTCTAACAAATTTTAAATAGCCTATAAACTGTCAGTTCTCTTTTTATTATGCCACTAACCAGGTAATCATCAATGTATTGATCAAAAACACAAATACGATAAAGTTCATAATTGATAACCCATAAACAACACACTCCAAAAATAACACTTATAAATTAGTTATTTGTTATCCCCTGTATACACAAATATAAGTTGACATATATTTCTTGAAACTCAGTAGAAAATGGTGGCAGATTTTTATCCGAGAGCCCTCAGCGGGAGCTGGCTAAACTAAACCCAGACTGTTTGCCAGTTCAATGGTATCCTAAGCAGTTGAACCCCTAGCTTGCTACATTAATTTTAAAAACATGCTAAATTGTCTGTTTGTTTGTTTTTTTCATTAATATTATACAGTAAAATCTTGCGTAAGGACTACTCTGCTAAGCAGGGTAACACACTATGCGAGACATTGTTTTTATTCTTTATTTATTTTAATATCTCACAACCTCAAAAAGTGGGGCAACCTGCTACCAGGAACATTTAATTCAGAACCAATTAACAAATTTACACCTTTCTAAATCCTTGCAATGCAGGGCAGAACCAGGCAGTCCAGTTTTAAAAGTGTCATTAATCAGTTGATCTTGTGTCAAACATCGCTTGAGTAAACAAGACTCTTTGCACACTTTACAACTTCAAATTACCGCATTGCAAATTCATTTACGGCACTTGTAAAGAAATTGGCCATTTGTTTGAAGTTTACAAACTGATACTGCATTATAAGTTGTATATGATAATTTTTAAGTTGTGTTTCTTCATTAAATAATTGTTAAATGAAACATTAACGGGTAGTTGATGTCACTTCTGTTGAGTAAGAAGCTGGAAGTATAAATCTTTGAAACCAAAAACATCACCATCATATCATAGTGAGTTGTGAAAGAAAATTCTTTGACTGAAAAGATCTCTCTATTTAAAGAGTTCTAGTCAATCTCAGTGCATTGTAGCTGAAAACCATGGAATTGTGAAAAATGACTAATGTCTAATATTATGTAATACACTGTAAAGAATAAAAAATAAATTTAAAACAAATAAACTATAACACATATATTAAATTCAAAATAAAGAAAAGATCATTTTTTAAACTTAGACATAAATAAGCAGCAGTATAATTCATTGCTTTGTATGAACTCCCTAAAGAGACCACCTTGCTAAGTGGGACACTTCAAAAAAGAACCACAGGTGTCCCCCTTAGAGAGGTTTTACTGTATATGTTATGCATCAGAGTTAATATACTCCTAAAAATACATTGTGCAGCATAGAGTGCAGATCTTGATCAGATAGCTCCCAGCAGGAGCACTTTATGCATAATTATTGCATAATTAGCAGGCTAAGGGTTTTAACAGTTTAAACACAAATTTGAAACACAAAGAATTAAATGCTTCAAGAGGTAAAATTGAGTTGCACAACAAAACGTACCTTTAGAAAAATCAATTAAAACAGTTTAAAGGAAGTAAAGCTTTTATAAAAATGGAACAATGCTGATATTAAACATTTAATATTGTGCAGATAAAATCAATAAGTATTCACTCTCTAATATGGAAGATACAAACAGTAAAGTACTAAATTGCTCTGAGAGCATATGCAATAAATAGGGCACTACCACTGGATCCGCCTACAATTTTAAGCCTTACTGTTTTTAAACAATCTTTCTTAGTTGTAAGTAAGTGTCAGACAATCAAAGAAAGGGTCACAAATGGGTATTTAAGTGCTTTGCATGTCAACACTTAATATTGCAAGAGTTAAAACATGTGAAAATGTTTCAAATGTAAAACCTTGAAGCGTGTTAAGCCATTAACAAATAACTTATGTGACATCAATGTAAATTAGCTGTTCTTAGACTTTATTTTTTTCTGTGTTGGAAAATATTATAAAAAGTTGTAAAAAGGCCCATAAGTCTGCATAATTCAATTGTAAGGTTTCCTGCCATTTTGAAATGGGTTCGGTTTTTGGTAGGTTAACAATTATTTTAAGTCACATCTTTGATTTTTTTAAAAATGGACATTTATAAATAGGTTAAGCCATGCCAACTTCAACAAAATGGTCATGACAATAGCTTCACTTTTTCTTCGAAAAGTGGACCTAAAAAAAATGGAAAAAATTGGTTATCCTCACCAAAGTGATTTTGGATACAGGAACATTAGCCAATTAAAAACTATAATTTTAATTAAATATCAATGTTCTAATTTAGAGACATGTCTTTGAACTTATGGATGTAAACAGTAAATGAGGGGCACCCGTGGCCAAGCGGTAAGAGTAGGCAACTTGTAATGGGTTTGAGTTCTGGTCATGGCAACAACATTCATGTGGTAAGGTTTTTCAGCTTACCTGTGCTGCGCTGATGGTTCTACCCAGAAAAAAATCTGGCATCTTCCTTCACTAATCATAAGCTGGACATCAGCAATGTGACCTCTAATTGTGACGTAACAAAAACAACAACCAAATACAAATACAAAAAAAGTTATGGTTCATGTGCGCTACTTCCAATCTTTTGGTACCTTTATACTGAGTTTAATGTAAATCAATCTATTACAACTTTTCTCTTACTCTCCTGACAAGCAAGTTGAACAGCATTATTCAAACCCAGGTTCACTCATAGCACTCTGCTTCATGGTGGCCGTGGGATATTAGGTTGGTAATAATTCGTTTTCATGAATATTCATAGAAACCAGTGGTCCAATGAAAATGAGTGTTACATTATTGCTACTCTTCACTGAAGTTAAAAAACTACTTGTCAGTGTCAAGGTGGCTTGACTAACCTGCCACACATGTTGTTTACAAATTGTAATTATTTCATTGGCTGAATATCTGTGCCGATTTGCACATGGAGCAAATCAAATGCTTTATGCATATATTCATGAGGACTAAGTTTTTCTGATCAAGTAACCCATGGTATTTGTATTTAGTGATCACGGAATGTTTACTCTGAGGTCGACAATGGTCAAAGAGAAACAATGGCAGATACCAGATAAACAAAGTGTACCTATATGCTTGCCCATCAGGGAGCATTAACATAATAAAAGACCTCTAAACCAACAAGATAAAAGCAATAATCACCATTAATCGTACAAAAAGAATTACTGCCAAACAACAACAAACATTTTATCATTAAAATCTGTCTTAGATACGACATTATGCACAGTGATGATGTCAATAGAAATCCTAAAAATATCCGCTATTAAATGCTCAATTATCTGTCAATATTTCATTGTTTATAGTAAATAGGGCTGTAACTGCCCAAACGTTATCGATTACCGTGTACACCCACATCAGCTAAAACAAATAGCTTCAAAATATGGAGTATGGCAACGGGCATAAAACAATAGTTCATTCAAAAATGCATCAAAAAGATGCTCAAAAAACTGTATTAGAGTAAAGAAAATTCATGCCTATATTTGTAGACATTGTTTATTGTAGAGAGTCACGTGGAAAAAAATTATTTTAATCATCAGGAGATAACAGTGTTTTTTTTAAAGCAGATTCAAAGTGCTGCCTTTCACTTGTTACTGCCTTTCTTTCACACATGTGATGATGCCAAAACCAAAAATTATCCTGACTACCACCATTTTGTTTATTATTTATAATATAAGACAAATAACCAATTTCAGAAGAGAATCCAAGAACCAGACATTACTTTTTTTATTGGATGGAAACTTAGTCTCTTTGAGTCATATACAGGTTCTGGTCAATGACATAGGGAACTCGGCCTGGAAGTTGCCAGTCCTATAAAGTTTCATCAAAATCTCACCAATTATAGCTGATAAAAAGTTCTGTCATATCTTGTCTGCAGACGGACAGGTCTATCTATATAAATAAAGGTGTCTGTGGCCTAGCAGTTAAGATGATGGAATCCGGATTAAGGGTTCAGGGTTAGAACCCCAAAGCTGACCATGTGATGTTATTTCTTTAGCAAGACTATTTATTGCTCATTGCTCTTGGTACTGAGTACCTGAGTACTGGTTTTACCCAGGAAGTGGGCAGTAAAGAGGGATTTATATAATTTGAAAGAACTTGTTACCCAATTCAATTATAAATATATAGGTTTTAACTTGAACTAAAATAAAGCCCTCATAAACTTTATGTCTTGGGGGATTGCTACTTCTACTTCATCACTTACCATAGTACTCGTCTGCTTCATAAAAGTCCAAGGCCAGCTTGGGATACATATTGAGTAGTATTTTGGCAGTTTCCACATGTTCGGCACTGTCCATAAGATAGAGAAGGTGAAGGGGCGTTTCTCCAACTCCGCCCCTTTTACTGAGGTCCCAGCAGGCTTCATGATCAGTCACTTTGTTGAAACTGTTTGCCTCATGAACATTCCATTCATCCAGGAGGTCCTTGCCTGATTTAGTGTCTGCTGCTGATGAATGCTAAAAAATAGAATAAAATGCTAATGTTATTGTCTGTTTTTGTGTCTGCTGCCTACAAGTTCTGAAATAAATTAGAATGCAAATGTTACAGTCCTTGTCAGTTTTTGTGTCTGCTGCCTACAAGTTCTGAAATAAATTAGAATGCAAATGTTACAGTCCTTGTCAGTTTTTGTGTCTGCTGCCTACAAGTTCTGAAATAAATTAGAATGCAAATGTTACAGTCCTTGTCAGTTTTTGTGTCTGCTGCCAAAATAATTGACCATCCATTACATGTATGTCATTCAAAATTGATTTCACACATTTCTCCTCTTGTTTAAAATTGCATAGTTTCTTGATTTCTGCCATTAACCACTATCTGATATAACCTAGCAGAGCAAAATGGCACAAAAAATTAGAAACATTAGGCAGGAAAAATCTAAAAATGTTTAATAGAAATAGAAATTTCATGTCACAGTATCGATTTTGATTTTAATCCTCTAGGAGACCTACGACAAGTGCTACATCTTGATAGAATCACTAGTGCAGCATATGCCAGTTGAATGTCAATCACATTAAAGTTTGTGCATGGACAACGACGAACACGTCTGATTCTTATCATTCAGCTACATGACTTAAATCTGAATTACCAAACATAGGTCTTGCTATTAAATTGCTTCAAAGTGACTTCATCACAGTTTGTAAAGTTCCATTTTTTAAAGTTTTGTTGCACCAAAATAAATAATGGAATAAAATATGCCTCTAATCTCTTGATTGCATGATCATATGCTCTCCTTAAGAGAGGAGAGAATTCGAAATGATGCGACACTTTTAAACTATTTGTAAGCCATTTTCAGTGCATACAGTAATATATCATAAGTTTGTCAGTGGTAAACAATGCACTGCTAAGTTTGATACTGGCACCATAATTGAAAAATCATATGAAGTATTAAGTGTGTGGCATTATGTGTCAAGCACCTATGCAAAACCTTATATGTGAAAGTCATTTTAAGAGATAGACCTAATTTTAGGAACACTTTTCTTCACAACCATCTGTGGTCCTTTATGGAGAGGTCTGCTTTAGCCTGACTTATTAATTTACAGTAAGAATTGAGCTGGTCAAAGCTTAAACAGGTCATACATGTACCTTGTAGAAACATGCTTTCCCACAAAGATTATATCCCATATTTAAGGCTGATTTTTGTTTGTTTGTTTGTTTTCGAAATACAGCAACTATTTACGATAATTATTGCAATGTCAAGCTCTTTGGTGGAGGACCACCCCAGACATGTAGACTCATGTCTGGGTAGAACCACCCACGCACCGCAAGTCAGCTGGAAGACCTTCTCACATTACATCCCTTGGCCGGACTCGAACCCACGTAGTGAGAAGCTAAGAAGCCAGAAGAGTTACAAATCGGCGACATGAAGGTTTTCTTACCAACCAGAACATGTAGACAACCGATGAAGGGCTGAGATGTTACATGCCCATTTCACTGACCATTTGGCAACAGGTGCCGCTAAAATGTTCTTTTCTGGGTGATATCTTGCACCCAGTGCTGAACACCTACCTCAGTTGACAATTTATCATACAATTTTATGGACTAACATTTCTTCAGCAAAGAAATACATATTTGCTAGTGCGAACACTGAGAATAAATTTTGGTTCTTAACCCCAATGCATTATCTTTAATTGATATGTGACACCTATGGCCAAACTGTCAGAATTTTTGCTATATTTATTTGGCCTGTGGGTGCAACAGATTCTTGCCTTGCATTTGTCTGGGGTCTTTCTAATGGCCTGACAGTGCCCTAAGGATTGACCTTTTATAGAATGCAATTTTTTTACAGGAACGATAGTGTAGTAGGCAATAACAGAAATGTTCAGCTGTTCTATAATACCTTTTTCAGAGAAAAAAATAAGTTTTTAACAGAGTAACTTACAACAATAAAGAGTAGCTTGCAATTACAAAAGAGCAGTAGGCATCAAATGGAATTTGCAGCTGTTTGGCGATGTCTTGTTTTTTGTTTTGTTTTTGAAATACATCACAGTGCCCAATTATGATCATTATAATGGCTTAGCAGTCAGAGGAGTTACAAATCAGTGACTCTACCACTACGCCACGAGTGCCCCCTTGGCAATGTCTTGATTAACATAAGAAAAAAAGTATATGCCGATGTTAACAATGCAGCATGTTGTAGCAGACAACAAGGAAGATGGTAAAGGTACAGACGTTCTGGTTCCAATCAGAGGTATGCTTTGTTACTCTAAAATGTTTTTTCAATGAATCAACAGGGTAAGAGAGCGTTAAGTTCCCAGAGTCATCTTCTTGTTTAAAGCGCACACTTTCTGCGGCCCCTTGCTATTGTTATTGTGCAGTGTTTAAACATTCAGACAAAAAATAAGTTCTATCACTGTGCAGTGTATCAATGCCATAAATCACAGATAATCTTTATGATCTTTAAAATCCAGGATATGCATTGCTTATCATATTGGAAGGAGGGGGTGGGGTGGTTTCCCTTGTTACAATTCAACAGACTGGTTTATCTCTCAACAGATCAATGAACCAATTTATGTTGCAATAAAACCAGTCAAGACTATATATCTCCCACGCAAGATTACTTAACCTTAACACTTAGCCTGCTAAGTACAAAATAAAACTTAGACATAAAATGTAGATCTAAATCCATTTCCTGCTGAGAGCCATTTTATCAGGGTCTGCACTATTCACTCACGATCCAGTCTCCAGTTTAGACATTACTGCATGTCATTTAAAGAAGACATCTAAGAAAAGGTTATTAACACAAAAAAAGCATTATAAGGCTTATAATACTATGGTCTTCTATAAACGGGAGCAAAATCCATCTCCCACACAAAATTACATAACCTCAATACTGTAATCTTTTATCTCATTTTGCAAACTACATCCGGTTATATCCAAAACACAACTGGTTTGACACTTCATTGTGAAGTGCTTGATAAAAGCATCAAAATATGTCACAGAAAGAGGATTCAAGATCTAGACCCCGATATTTTATTGATATGTCCTGTAGAAGAAAAACCAACCAAGCAACCAAAGCACCAGGCCTTAGTCTATCTTTGTACATGGGAATGCCAAGAACAGAGATAGATGGTAAGCTGCCATTGTTGGAGCTAAGGCTTACCTAGGACAACTGGGACCATAATCCCAATGATGATGGTGATAATACTATTGATAATAATGATTATCTTGATGGTACAAATAATTATGATGATGATTTTGATGATGCAAATGGTGATTACTATTTTCTCATTTTTATGCTTTGGGTGCTTTTAAAGATGATGGTGATGATGATGATGTTGTTTATGATGATGATGATAATAGTGATGATGATGATGGTGATGAGGATGAAAATGAATGATGATTATGATAATGTTTATGATGATGATGATGGTGATGATGGTGATGATGATGAAAAGGAATGATGATGATGATGGTGATGATGATTATAATGATGTTTTATTGCATTGTATCATTTTTTAAATCATAATGATGATAATAATGATCCTGATGATGACAAAGAAAAACCAGACAAGAAAATATTTGACACCAAAATATTGATGTAAATCAAAGACAAGGTGAGAATGACACAATGCTGCTTGTACAACTTACAGGAAATGCCAAAGAAGCTTACGTCTAGCCGAATAAAGGTCAGATTAATATCCTGTATAGTGTCAATGTAGTATTTCAATGCATGCATGTCAATCTATCAATGTACAGTCTGGGGAGGGGGAAGGGGTTCTTTCTTCTTTTGTTTGCTTTTAACTCTAAGTAGGCTTAAGTTTTTCTAGGAGACCGTTTAAAAAATGGTCTCATTTCCTCAATTCAAATTTATATTTTTAATGTATTTTTAACCTCAATATATTTTAAAGTAATGTTTGAAATGAGCATTGACTAACATTCTTGACAGAAACTAAATACAGCCTTTATCATATCAGCAACATTTTCTTTTTTGTTCCAATTTGTACAACAATGGTTCTAAAGAAATGACAAATTTGTAGTTTATACAACACTGGTTCTAAAGAAATGCCAAAATATGTAGCTTATCAAACAATGATTCAGAAAGATTCCAAAATGTGTAGTTTATCCAACACTGGTTCTAAAGAAATGCCAAAATTTGTAGTTTATCCAACACTGGTTCTAAAGAAATGCCAAAATTTGTAGTTTATCTAACACTGGTTCTAAAGAAATGCCAAAATGTGTAGTTTATCCAACACTGGTTCTCAAGAAATGCCAAAATGTGTAGTTTATCTAACACTGGTTCTAAAGAAATGCCAAAATTTGTAGTTTATTCAACACTGGTTCTCAAGAAATGCCCAAATTAGTAGCTCATTAAACAATGGTTCTCTTGTATTTTTTACAACACTGGTTACCAAGATAAACTTAATCAGTGAAAGTTTTTGCCCATCTTATGCAAGACATAAATGTTAGGGCATTGATGGGATAATGACACAACAACAACTGACATCAAGTCCTTATCGAAGTAACAAATAATCTTAATAAGAATCAATAACCTCCAGACAGAAATAAGCCTTTCCAAACACTATGCAGTGGAATATTAAGCTGTTTATGTCTGCAGTCAAACTTATGTAAAAGATTGCCTTACTGCCTATTATGTAATGAAAAACAAACTTAATCATTAAGTTATTGCCTGAAAGAATTCATTAAATTGTTGTTGTTTTTTGTAGTATTTGTTTGAACATTGCTCAGACACAGTTATGGTCATGTTGATAATGTGTACAGCTAATTATTAGTGGAGGCAAATTCTAGACTTATGTTCAAATAGACCCACTTGCACATCGCAAGTTAGCAGGAAAACCTATCCACATGAAAGGTCTTGCCCAGTGACTGGGACTCGAACCCACGCCGTAAGGGGATGAGGTGTGAAAGGTTGGCCAATGTAACCATTTGGCCACAGATGCCCCCAGCCCCAGCCTCTTTCCAACCCCCACCCCAGATGTAATTCCAAAGTATTAAGGAAATAAGTATGCATATGAAACACTCAAACAATTTAATTCAGTATCTTTTCTGCAATTGGTTCACATACAAGACAAATAAATAATGCCAAGGTCATTTATACATATTCACACTTTTGTCTTCCCTTCATATGTATTTAAATTATTGTACTATTCAATCAATCAATGAATTGTTTATGATAAAATTACAGGATGTGATTTCAGACAGGTTTAAATGGCTAAAAACAGTTTAAAGCATTGTAATTCTCCCAACCAAAAGACAGCCTGTTTACATAAAATCTTTTGCTTGGAAGTTATACTTTTTTCCAGATGTCATTATGGTTCGAGAAAAGTTTGCATTTTTTTAAAGTTTCTAAAAAAATATTAATTTGACCAAGTTACTTTAAATCTATTAAAGGTGGTATTCGACAGTTTGCCTATATTAAATACATGAACTCATATCTAAGCACCACTTTGGGGAATTTGGTCATACTTTAGTCATTATAAAAATGAATGTCCAGTCGTAACAACTCTATAAAAAGTCTGATTTGGTCTATGCAAAAAACAGATAATGACATCAGAGCAGATTAGACGGATGACTATATAAAAGTAGGTGGTCACATGGTTTTCTAGGTTTGAAAATAGCTATCTCTGCAGCGTGGCTCAGATAGGAAACACCTGTTTGCAATGACAAGTAAGGAACTATCCTTGACTGTTCACACAGAACTAAGGCATCAATGAACAGTATTTTGCATGACCTTTTCAGGTACCAATGACTTATTTAGTTATTTGAGAAAAATGGTCCGGACCCAACTGTCAGATACCACCTTTAAAATAAGGATTACATATAACCATATTTTCTTACTTAGCAAAAAGTACAAAAAATCAATAAAGTTCAAAAACTACACCATTTCCTGCCATAAATAACCTAACCTTTAATTTTCAATTGTTTGAAATCATGACAGGTTCAAAAGGTAAAAGCTTAAATGGATTAAACCCTTAAATAAAACATTCCTTTCTCCTGAATCAGCCATGAGTAAGAATGTAATCTTGTTTGTCATAATAATAATGATTTAAAAGGCAAACAACAACGAAAAAATGTAATCTTGATATATATGAACTTTGCAAAAGTCAAAATACTTAATTAGCCTTTAGACAAAAGTACATTACTACAATCAGATTAGTTAAGAAGCTTGTACTTTAATAGATCTAGTTTATCTCGTTGTAAAATATCTGCAAACATGTGAACTCTCCCGCTTTTGGAGGAAGACTCACACTTTTAAGGTTCAAAATTACTTTAAAATATGGGATGTTTTACACATTTTCAGAAATCTCCTTATTTGGAAACAGATAACTTTTTTCTCCGTTTTTATGAAAATAGCTAATCTCCCACTTTGCAAGTGAAAATCTCCCACTCTGGCCTAAGAAAAAGCTCACATTTATGTATCTGCTATGTTTGGACCATTCCATTATTTTGTACTTTATGAATTGTTTGGTTTGTTTCTTTTAGTAATTATATTAATAATGTTCAGTGAAAGAAATGTCCAAAATAAGATTTAAGATTTAAAATTGATCCTCACAATCATTTGATTTCAACAAGCTAATTTGTTTTTATATATATTTCTAAATACACCATTGTCATATAATTATAGACACTATAGTGACATCTAGATATTTGAATATATGAAAAATATAACACAAATTTCTACGAAGAACCACCAGTATGCTGTAGGTCAGCTGCTATAGACTACATGACAATTTATTAACCAAATAATAAAAAAAAAAAAAAGTTGACATCTTATCCTTCAAAAGTTATTTCAAGTAAAATGGCTAATATTGTGGTAAAAATACATGTCAGTGTACATATTTGTGTCCTTTATAAAAGACAGCCTATAGATTTTAGATTTATCTATAAATAACACGAATAAACAGGCTGAACTAAAAACTGAGATTATTTCAAAATGGTCCAATTACAGTATTATGTTTCAACGTATGAATGGCCAAAATATTAACCAGAACTGGAATAGAGCAGATTTTATAAATGAATCGTAGAATCCTTAATACAAGTACATTCTTTTCTATCTTGTGCGATCAAATTTAACTTTTGCATATTCAATCACCTTGTTTATTTTTGAAATATGACAGACATCTTAAACCAGGATAATATTACAATAGGTTGTGTTGTTCTCAGCCTATATCCATTGTAGGACAGTTTTTCTTGGTTAAAGTTAGGTCTGGCATTTAATGTCAGGTAACTAAGTAATTTTAATCTTTCCTATCATACCCATGAAATCCTTTATAAGTCTTAAACGTCCGAATTGAAGATACAGTGTGTGATATGATTTAGCAAAACATCCTTTTATCTCATATTGTGTCATAAAGTAAACAGCCATTTTTAGACAATATTGTGCAAGGAATATTGAGGTTTAGGGAGATGAAAATGATTAAGCAGTAATGCCCCATTAAGCTGAAGGCTGGAACAGTACCGATAGATTGAACTATATGTAGTGCTGCCTTCACAGTTATAGCAAGCTTTAAACAGCTAAAACGATGCCACATCCAGTCATATAGTCTTATTGTCCTCACACTGGACTATCCTGTTGTGCAACTACCTGCGCACGACAAACTAAAGTCTCTGATTTGTAAATCCACAGTAATTCACAGCGTAAGTTCCAGTCCAGGTCTGGGCGAGAATTTACATGTGGTGAGGTCTTCCAGCTGACCTGTAGAAAACAAGTGTATCTTCCCAGACACGTGTCTGGGGTCTTCCTCCACTAATGAACAGGTGCACAGCATCAATATAACCAAAATTTGTGTCAGTGGGATGTAACTAAAAAACAACAACAAGGGAGCTTCAACTCTACATATCTATGACCTTGATTTGTCTCGCTGGGGATTCCCGGACCTTAAGCCTTTAATACCAAGATCAATGCTCTAACAATCATATAATAATTCCTTTTGACACACCAAGACAGCCGATGCACCTACGGTGAGGACCGCGAGGCATGGGCTCAAGTCTTTCCGATACGGGGCACCAAGAATCTGCTATGCTCTGCCACAACATTTTCCTGATGCAGGTAAGTCTCAGACATTTTGAAAGTATGCTGAGTGTGTGGGATGGGAAGAGCTGTACTTGTGCCTTGTGTGACACCAATTGATATATTATGTTGCCATAACAGTTTAGGTATATATACTTCAACACAGCTTCTATGTCTGTTATAAAGGTCAAAATAGATTAATGAAATATTAGTAAATAGCTTTTCTAAGCTAATGTTATTTGTTTATTTTTTGTTACATCACACCAACATAATTGTGGTCATATTGGCGACGTCCAGCTAATTATTGGTGGAGGAAGACCCCAGACTTACATCTGAGTAGATCCACCGGCGCACCGCAGGTTACTTGTAAAACTTCCCCACATAAAAGTTCTCACCCCGAACGCTTGTAGTTTGTATTGTATTGTATTATATTGTACTGTATTGTATTCTACTGTACTATATTGTATTGTACTGTATTATATCATACTGTATTGTATTGTATTATATTGTATTGTATTGTACAGTATAATATAGTTTTGTATTATATTGTACTGTATGTATTATAATGTTTTGTATTTTACTTAATACTTTGTACTATACTGCATTGTACTGTATTATATTGCATACTATTGTATTGTATTATTTTGTACTGTATTGTATTATATTTTACTATATTGTATTGTACTGTATTGATACCATTGGCAGACATACAATGTTGGTTACCAAGGTGTCAAACATTCAAACTGGCTGCCCTTATTAATTACAACATCATCCATGGCAATTTTATTGAATGAACCCAGCAAATATTTGACAAAGGACTGGTCAAAATGCCACGACTGTTTGAAAAGTCGATAACAATGATAAACTGCAAGCTTTCAAAATTAACCAATAGACGAATAGAGTTCATGAAGATGACCCCGAAGCTCTAATGGAGCTTTAATGTTTATTTATGGAATAAACCGATGACGGATGTACTTCATGAGATGAGGCTTTGACGTAAGTTTTGGTTCAAAAAACGTCTTTTTTCAAACCATTGTTAACTGTGAACAAGAATAAACAAAACTATCCTGGTGTTAATTAAATTTGATGTTTAAAGTTACTTTGTCTTCAGTGTGAGTGTTGTTTTTTTTTACATGTTTGTTTATTGGGTTTATTGTGCCACCAACAGTATTTCAGTTATCTGGAGATGACCATCTGGATTGTCCATTTGAAGCAGATATAGTGCTTCCTTCACTGTGTATAGCATGCCATGAACACCTGGCATGATAACACACCCTGTCATTTTATCCTGACACTGGGCCAACCAGTCGTGGAACTACCCTTATATTTGCTTGACTACCATTTTTTTTAACGACTTCGGTATGTCGCGGCCCGGGATCCAACCCGGGGCCTCTAGTACCTGAAGCCGATGCTCTACCGATTGCGCTACCAGGTCCTGTTTTATTTTTTATTTTTTTTTTAAATTTTAAATGAAGTTTAACTCTTATTGTAAACTAGTAACAACCCTAAACTGGAAATATCTCATAATTTGTGAAATATTCTGTTTGAGCATACAAACCCCTCAACAATTAGTTTAGAAGAATGTTGAATTTCAGTTAACAGGATGATAATAACATTCTTTTTTATTGCATGCTTTCTTTTATCACATGATTTTCTTTGTTTTCCATTCAATACACTCATTACATATTTTGTTATATCACACTAGTGTAATACAGCTTTTTGGCTGATGGCGTTGTTGACGTTATCATAAAGCAGACTATCTCATACCACTATTTCACTTGGTAACACTGTTAAAATTTCATAAAATTGTATACTGGCTACTAAAATCATGTGATAAAAAGGAAACTAAAACTCGTTATCATTTAATACAAACATTTATAAAAAGCCTTCCAGGAAAAATGATAGTAAGCACGCAATAGGCTCGCTTACTGTTACATTTCCTGAACATATTTAATAAAATGTTTGCATTAAATGACAACTTGTGTCAGATCCACTATATCTTTATTGTAATATCATTTTATACACCAATGACAAGACATAACAACACACTCAGTTGCATTATGCAGACAACTGGTCAACAATGGGGCTGACCCGTTGTAGGTCTATCCCCATAAGCTAAGCAGAAACAAGAGACTTTTTTCAACGCCATTTTTTCAGAACTTGGTATGTTTGAACCTGGGGCATTTCATGCCTAGAGCTGGCATTTACCAGTTCTGCTAACAGAGCCAGTCCAGGTAATGTATGGGACATCTTCCATCTGTGTTTAGATATTGTCATGCTTGGATGGCAACTGCCTTGCTCAGTGACAAATGAGATTGATTTTTCTTGAAGAGCCTGGTAAACACTCAAACAGACAGCACTCAACTCAAGCTTTAATTAACAGGTAAATCCAGGTGGTGTGATGACCAAAGTTGGAGGATCTCACACTGATGGAGAAACCGTGGTGAGAAATGATTTCTAATGAACTGAAATGATCACAAATATGCTCAAAGGATTGCAAATATTGGAAAATAATCTCAAATGATTTTGAATAACCTCAGCCAGTTTAAAGAAACCTCACCATAGTTGGTCTAGTTTGCATTGTTTTTTTGTTTTTTTTTACCTTTTGCACAAAAAGGTACACCTCCTGGGACATAAATAGCCAACTTTACACTTGTTAATTTTATTTGCTCCCTACCCCCTCCCACAAAGAAAAAACATGTAATTGTAAATCCAATATAAAATTCAGCTCAAATTATAAATGTAACTGGTGATAAATTGTTTAAAAATATGTTCTCAACATCCCTTGGATTAAAAATTTTGTTCTTATTTATTATTAAGTTTATGTGGCACTGACACAATGTTCAGATCATACAGGCGTAAAAAAAAAAGAAACAAATATTTAGTTGTTTTTTGTTTGTTTTTTAGATATATTACGCAGTGACCAAAATATGGCTATTATAGCGATGTCCAACTATTTTGGTGGAAGAAGACACCAAACAAATGTCTGGGTAGAACCACCGGCTCACTGCAGGTCACCTGGAAAACCTTCCCACAGTAAGTCCTTCACCCAGAACGGGACTCAAACCCACGTGGTGAGAGGCTAAGTGGTCAGAGGAGTTACAAGTCAGCGACTCTACCACTGTGCCAGGGCAACACCAAATGATTAGCTAGAACTACTAGTGCACCACAGTCCTCTCCATATAAATGTTATTGCTCTAAATTAAACAAAAAAACAGTAGAGCGTCGGCTCCAGGAACGGGACGCCCCGGGTTCTTTTCAGGGCCGCAACATACCCAAGTCGTTAAAAATGGAATTGGTATAGCTCCCTTGCTAAAGCTCAAGCAAATATAAGGTAGTTCCATGACTGATTGGCCCGGTGTCAGGATACTGTGACTGGGTGTGGTATCATGCCAGGTGTTCACGGCATGCTATACACAGTGAAGGCAGCACTGTATCTGCTTCAAGCGGACACCATCTCCAGAAAACTGAAATACTGTTGGTGGGACGATAAACCCAATAAACAAACAAACAAACAATAAATAAAAAACATTGGAATTGTGGGCTTAGAAGTTTTAGTTTTTTCTGGAAACTTACTTATTTTCCAGTTAATTTAGCCATTATAAAGCACTTTATGAAATAGCATTCATGTATATTTGTCAGTCATAAATAGCATAAAGACTGACCTGGTAGGGAAACTTTCAATGAAATATCCCTTGCTGTTAATTACAACATACAGACATTAATTAATGTCTGCCGTGACTGCTATAGTGCTGTAATCACAAGATGGTAAATATTTAAAATATGTTTTGTGCGGCGAACCACTTATTATGGCAAATATTGAAGGGAAAGTATGAATCCACGATTGTTACTTCGGTGTCCCATTTTAAGTAAATAATTTAAGCACATTATGTTGACATGCAATGTGATAATCATGCCATTGTGTGAATGTGCAGTTGTTTGTTTGTTAGGTCTCATAGACATTTCAACCATCAATTTTCAAATAAAAAATAGCAACAAATAAATAAATAAATAAATATAAAACAAACTGCTAACTGCCAAATTTCCATAAAATGACTATTTCAGCCAAGACAAAGACTAGTTCTTTCTTTTTTTCCTTTCTTTCTTTCTTTCTTTCAAAAGGATTTGTTAATCTTTTTGAAAATTATTGTGAATGACAACATTCTCTTTGCCAGGCGAGTTCTCCTACATGCAATTCACTTTTGTAAAAAACAAAAACTTACTTTTGTTCTTTTTCACAACATTATATTTTAACACTGTCTTTCTGCATCTTTGCAAAATATGACCAATTTTATGTTATTCTTTTTTTTTTCTGCATCATTTTTGCTCTTCAAAAAAGGAGGTAACCAGAACTTTTGCCACCATTTTTATATTATGGGGCTCTTGTACTCTACCACAGATAAACTCTATTGATATGAACTATAATTCTGAGAGTGTTTTATGCTATGTTTTTGTAATCACTAAGTGAAAATTGTTAAACAAATATAAATTTTTCATACAAATAAATTGGCTGAGGTCGTTTGTTTATTCTGACATTGATCAGAGTATGCATGTATATATTTCAAAGTGAGCCCAAACACAATGGACATTGTGCCGTATTGTCCCCAACCTAGAACAGGTTGGAAAGTGACCCACTTCTTTCAAGTGCTGATTGTTTAATGTAAATAGACAGTGCTGTCATTGTCATATTTATTTCTTATGACTATATTTTGCTTGTTTGTTTTGTTTGTTTTTTTGTCTTTACTGTGGTTATTATCAATGTACTGCTTTAGAGAGAGACCTGAAGGTTCCAAATGTCCAAATTTTCGGAATAACTACAATTTTTTTGCCTGTCTTTTGTATTCAAGATTTTTTAGGCTTTAAGTTATTTTTTAACCATTTCATTCACAGTTCATCTATAATTTTGAATATTCACTTGACTTTGTTGTTTTTCTTAAAAAAAAACTAAAATGATTTTATTAAATGCATGTTTAACTTGTAATAATAGATTTAAGTCTGCACCAGTCTACACATAAACCCTTAGTCATGCAGATTCTGCTAATGATTGTGAATTGTTTGTTAAGGCATAAAATGGCATTTGATTGTAAATGTTCGGGTAAGGCATAAAACGGCATATACATGGAGGAAAGGAGTAATAACAACATAAAGATATCTTGGCAAACGGACATCTGATAAGTTTACATCTCACATCAGATGATGTAAATGACATAGAGGACTAGAGAACAGCCACGGAGGACCATCACCCCAGAATGCTGGAACACAGACATTAAAGGACTGATGATTATGATGATTATGATGATGAAGATATAAAATGATTATGATGGTGATGATAGTGATGATGATGATGAGGAGGAGGATGATGAAACTATAAGAAGAAAAACAAAATGTAAATGATAAATATAAGTTTCATTGTTGCAATCCATGTTTAACTACCACACTTAGAATAAATAATACCATAGAAATAAATAAATAAATAAACTTATTCTATTTACCAAAAGGAAGTTATTTCACTTAACTGGGTGTTCTGTAGAAGTATATGACACCAGGCAGCTATTGATATCACTGACCCTTCAAGGAATATTTGATAGAATTTGCAAATTTTATGCTGTCATTCAATGCAGACTTAATGATCTACCTCACAAACTGTAGAATTTTTTTTTTGAAAACTATCATAAAAACAAACTTACAGAATCTGATGGTGATTTACTCTTTCTCCATTTGATGTAGTCTAGACGCGTTACCATGGCACCTTTTCCTCCATTGTACAAATAGGGCCCGATCTCCCGACGCGCTATTTCTTGCACCGCCACAACGCCCCCTTTCCTGTATGCATCCACAAGGCGCCCCTCCTTGTTTAGGGCTGCAAACTTGTAGATGGGGTTGCGTTCGATCTCCTTGTTCTGTTCCTGCCATGCTGAGTCGGGATCGTCGGTCGGTCCACGATTGAAAATATTACCCATGATACATTGAAGCGTACCAGGGCACTCGCACAACCGCAAGAAAGCCTTAAAGGGAATCTTGACTGGTTTAAGATGGTTTTCTAAACAACCTTTACCTAATTTTTATTTGTTTATGGAAAAACTTCATGTATCCGGTAAAAGGAAAAGACAAAGCAAAATATTAAAAGTTTTGATGACACCATTTTTAGCTATAGCGTCAAATGGAGACATTTTGACCGTTCACATCATGTTTCCCACTGGTCTACTTATTAAAAAAAAACACTTTTTAGGAATATGAAGAAAAATATATCACATCAAATCACTTGTCACTGAGGTTCCTTTAAAATCCAGACTGATCCTGAAAATAAAAGATAATATAAATACATTAAGAAACATTATAAAATAATAGAACAAATCTGGAAGTGAACTGGAGAAAAAGAAATCTAAAAAATATATATATTCTATAAATTAAAACTGATTCATTGTTTCAAGGGTTTCCATTAGTAATGAAAGGTGACATAATTTTGACCAGTAAGTTTGTCATTATATTTTATTTGTTTCACATGCAATGGATACATAATCTCCATAAAAACAACAGTTCATATTCAATGTTAGCAAAAAAACTAAAAATAAATAAATAAATAAAAATTCTAAAACAAAAATCCAACAAATGAGAAAAAAACAACAACACATTATCAAGTAGTTTTAATTTCTGACAAACAAAATGTTTATGAAGTTTCAACACCCTTTTCAATGTTATTTAAATCTGAAAAAGACTTGCGGACTGAGAGCTCTTCATTTTGTTAAAGGCAACATTTTCTATACCAGGCACACATTGCATAGAAAAATCACAATCTATCCTTATTAACTCTCATTCACAAGGCTACAATAATAAGCCAAGTTATTTAAACAGTAATTTCCTATTATGGTCAGCCAGTATACACACACCTCCAACAAAGGTGAACGCAGGTATGTTGTAATTGATCACTTGGCACTTAGCAGCCACAGGTAAATATCATAACAAATATTGTCCACAATCTTACAACAGAATCCATGTAAGTTAGTCCCCTATGATATGAATAATCAACCAAGCCAAGCGTGAATTTAAACAGATATGGACCCAGTGCATGCCCCCCACCCCTAAAGTTCCTGAAACATACACATAAACTAATATTATACATGAATATAAACTTAAGGTAGTAATAAATGCCAGAAGTATTTCTGACATTCCAGAAAGATCATTTAGCATGCTCAATGCATCTACAGAAAAAAAATGTTAATAAAAGTATATATAAGGATTGTTCTACGCTGGTCAGCTCAGTGCAAGGATAATTGAATGGCTGTGGTATCATGCCAGGTGTTTACAACATGCTATCCACAGTGAACACACCACTGTATCTGCTTCAAGAGGGTACCGACTCCAAATAATTGGAACACTGTTAGTGGGACCATGTGGATACGGTCTCCAAATAATTGAAACACTGTTGGTGGGACAAATTGGGTACCATCTTAAATAATTGAAACACTGTTTGTGAGACCAAGTGAGAACCATCTCCAAAATAATTGAAACACTGTTGGTGGGACCATGTGGATACCATCTCCAAAATAATTGAAACACTGTTGGTGGGACCAAGTGAGAACCATCTCCAAATAATTGAAACACTGTTGGTGAGACCAAGTGAGAACCATCTCCAAAATAATTGAAACACTGTTTATGAGACCAAGTGAGTACAGTCTCCAAATAATTAAAACACTGTTGGTGGGACCATGCGGATACCATTTCCAAATAATTATAACACTGTTGGTGGGACCATACACCTAAACAACAAAACCTTTTTCTCCAACAGAGGGCAGCAAGCCGTGGACTCCACCACTTCACCTAGAAGACCTCAAGGTTGGCAGTCATCATTTTGTTTTGAAGCAAGCTATGCCCCTGACTGCAATTTCTTTTAAAACTTTGGTATGTTTCTTTATGTTTATTGGGTCTATCATCCTACCAACAGTGTTTCAGTTATCTGGAGACGGTGTCCACTTAAAGCAGATATAGTGCTGCCTTCACTATGTAAAGCATGCCATGAACACCTGGCATGATAACACACCCAGTCACATTTTCCTGACACTGGGCCAACCAGTTGTTGAACTACCCTTATATTTGCTTCAGCATTAGCAAGGGAGCTATACTACTACCATTTTTAAAGACCTCGGTATTTTATGGCCAGGGATTGAACCCAGGGTCAACCATACCTGGAGCCAAATGTGCTACCAGGTCTATTTCCTTTTTTGTGTAGTGGATTCAGTTATGTCTGTCTAATGTCCATGACCTGGAGCTGACACTTTATCGATTGCGCTAACAGGTCCAGTTACTTTGGTATATCAGGGGCTTATGATTACAGGTTTCTTTCTTAAAAACCAACATTTGTACTCTTTCCTTCTTAGTACTCAACAGTTCAGTGCTTACAGATTTTAATAGCCAGTGAGACATTTCGGTGTAGGTATAAAGTACTTGCAGATTAATTGCCTCGATCACAAAAGCCCCGATGGTAAGAGCCAGAAAGATAACGCTTGTAGACATTTGGCAGAAATATCTGAAGGACATGGTTTTAAAATAGAGTAGAAAGCAAAGGGAAGACATTATGGTCATGATGTTTGTTACTGTTAAGTTTTTAAGTACAATCAAATACTAAGATCTTTGAATAACTGTAATTAATGATATGGTGAATAAGGCCATGATTCACAATGTAGACAGAAATATTCGTGACATTGATTTTAATTTAATGTATATAATTTATGTCCTTAGCACTGACCAAATTATTGGTTAAATATATATATTAAATATATATATGGATTTTCATAATAAAAATAAGTGCAAATAAAATTTCAATTATACTATATGACCTATATTATGATTGTCAAGAGTTGTTAACACTTTTTCATTATATTACAAAAATCATATGCCTAAACAGCCACAGATGCATTTAGCATGAGACGACACTAATAAGCCAAGAGATTAAAACAGAAATTTCCAATTATGGTCAGCCAGGACACACACACCTTTTAACCAAAGTGAACACACACTAAGGTAAATAATCTTCCTCTATAACTACTTGGCACTTAGGAGTCATAGGTAAATAGCTTAACATTAGCATTATTAAGTCATTGGTAAATATCTAAGCATTAGCATTATTAAACTAGTTTACTAATCTTTCTTCATAATTTAACAAACAAACTACACAGTGATAAAAAGTGGAAAGTACTACCAGAGCAGGAATCATACAACTACATGTACTGCCGGTATATATCTTGCAAAACTATCTTTTCCACAGATTGGTACTTATTAGTCGAGTTGTTTGGTGCTCGAAGTTTTAACATGATCCAAATGTGCCCTTGAGTTACAGCTAAATGTCATTAAAAATAATCATAAATTGTTTTAAAATAATCATAAATTAAAAAAAAATGTTGTAGGACTCCCCAGTCTCCCAGTCATTTTAAATGATTTCAGGTATACCCTGATATTGGCTGATCAGTTTCGAAGGCACTTGAATTATCCCGTTTTCTTTCTAAATGATGCACTTGTTATAACCAAATAATGACATACTAGGTAACATTCGAACGTGTAACATTTGGAGATTTACTGACCCATAACATATTTTATGTGCCACAATTTTTCCAAAACAACAACAATAATGCCTTTTTAATGCTTATTCTTTGTTACTGTACTGTAATTCAAAGCACCATCTGGGCATAATCCAACCAATATCTCTCTGAACTCAGTTTCAAGATTCAGAAAAGAACAACACTCGCCCATCGAGAGGCGAACTTTATAAAATTAACATGGCCACTCTTAACTTTAGTTGCCATGGGTGATGGGACATGTGTTAATTTCGATGACTGCTAATACATGCAAATTTCTCATTAAATACTGGCTAAAATCTGTTTTGCTGTATCATAAATATCAATGGATGATTTCATCTTATAACTGACACTATTTCCCAACAAATACATTGTATACATTAAAGTTTTCAAGACAAATGGTGCTGAATAATTAATTATCAATGCTACATGAAGCATGTCCTTTGTGAGCAAAACTTTTCTTGTCCTTTACATACAAGTATAGATAAAGCTAAAATCTAATAAATAAATTACGCTCCAAGATTCGATGAATTTGTAAGTAAGTGATAAATCCACATGCTTGACAACAGTCTGGGACCTTCATTCTTAGCCTGCTAAACCCAAATTGACCAGGCCTGGGCAAAAAGTGTAGACCCAGTCAGCGACCACTGAAAGCTGTCTAATCATGCTCTATGTGTATGTCATGTGTTTAGCAATAAGTTCAATTTAAAGTTAAATCAGTTGTTTGCAAAAAACTAAAACTTAGTAAAGATTATATACTAAGTTAGAAGGCAAGGGGTTTAAGAGTATCATCAGGTATCTAGAATAAAAGCTTCCATGTGCATATCTAGCCCTGGGAAGTTTGATAACATTGTTTATTTATGCTGTAACAAATGGTATAAAAGATAACAGTTTCAAGGTTTCTTAAAACATTTTTTGCAGCCCAGAAGTTAAGTATGTAATTACCATAGATCGTCATGTATAGCGCACACTCTTGTAAAGTATGCACAGATAAAGTGTGCAGCCATATTTAATGGTTAGAATCCAAGGAAGAAAAAATCCCATATTTTATTGCAGACAGTATTGAAACCAAATCAGAAATATAACAGAAATATGCTATTTTTTTTCTAGTCAAATGCCAAATTTAATATTTAGTAATAAAAAAATAAAAATCAGAAAGCTACAAGTTTTATAATAAATTTGAATTTTATATGATAAAGATATTATATCCAAGATCACTGTTTGCTTTTATTTACCTGTATGATCTTGAAGACTGCCTCTTAAAAAGAAAAAGTCAATAAAAATAAATTATTAACCTAGAAAAAAAGATGTAAAAATCACTACTTTTGCTTTCATTTCTAATCACATCCGCCAATGCCGTCAGAACAAAATAAACACTTTTCTTTTTCGAAACAGACAGAAATGGGTTAATAAATTTTATTAACAGGTTTATTATGATATATCATGGATTTCAATAAGAATAAAGTCATAAGAGCATAGCAACATATACCTAAATCTGAATTTCTCAAAATCAAGAAATGAAAAGAAAACTGATCTATTTAAATACATCCCATAGTTCATCACTTTAAACCATTTATGACTTACAAGTGTATTCACCTGAGATAAACGAAGTTAAATTCATTCATAGGAGGGTATGTTTTCTTTCTTCATAAAATATTAAATATGAACATGACACAGTAATTTTACTGATTCATTTGTCAAAGTTTGCTTTGTGATTAAACATTTAATTTTTCAACATTTTATATACTTTTAAAATTTAAGCAAACTTCCAGATTTCCTTCCGTTCGCTTTTTATGACTTCACTGAATGACTTATCCGTTATGATTCTATTGAAACTGTTTTCAACTTTAATATGTGTCAACTTGTTTTAGCTTTACATTTAACACATAAAAGGTAACATTGATTTTATTATCAACTTTAATCTGTAACACAGTAAATCAATGTTTTTAATCAATACACTAACTTTAAAAATGTATATGCATATTGTTTAACATTGATCTCCAATAAAAAATTAACTTTTAAAAATGAAACTGACTGTACCACAACTTAAATCAATTCCTTATAAAAGCTTTTTTGTGTGTTTGTGTTATCTTAAGGGTGGTTTATAATGAAAAGCAAAAAATGGCCAGAAAAAAAGGCAAGAGATGTGTTTATGCTTAAACTTGCTTGTTTTGTTTGTTTGTTTGTAAGGTTTATCATCCCACCAACAGTATTTCAGTTATCTGGAGATGGTGTCCTCTTGAAGCAGATATAGTGCTGCCTTCACTGTGTATAGCATGCCATAAATAATTGGCATGATACCACGCCCAGTCACATTATCCTGACACCAGGCCAACCAGTTGTGGAAATAACCTTATATTTGCTTGAGCATTAACAACCATTTTTACGACTTTTAATATTTCACAGCCTGGGATCGAACCTGGGGCCTCCCGTACCTGGAGTCGCCACTTTACCAATTGTGTTACCAGGTCAAGTCCTGCTTGTTTATTTCATAGATGTTTGTAGAATTATAACTAAAACAAATGCAATAGGGTGAAACATGTATATATAATGATAAGCTAATTTTACATCACACCAAATCAACTATGGTCATATTGGGGATGTCCAGGTAAGTGTTGGTGGAGGAAGACCCCAGACTTATGTCTGTGTAGAACCACAGGTGCACTTCAGGTTAACACAGACACAATTTTGGTCACATATGCGACATCTTTCTTACTATTGGTTGTGGAAGACCCCAGACTTATTCCTGGGTAGAATCACTGCAGGTTAGTTTGAAAACCTTCCAACATCAAAGTTCCCATCCTGACCCAGATTTGAACCCCCGCTATGAAGTGCAAGTCAGCGACTCTACCGCATTGGCAACGGGTGCCACTAGCCACTTATAGAAACAAGCGACAGGATTCATGGCACCACATGGCCATAAATGAATGGTAAAATTATCATATTATGTGGATATTTGATCCCTTTTTGGGCGGTAGGTGACTACATAAAACTCTCAAGTTGAATTGTGGGTTGCAGTATTTTCATGGTGTTTCTCATTTATTAATTTCATTATTTTTTATTTATGATTTGTATATACTGTACTTATTAAGATTATTATTATTTAAATGCTAGTATTGTTTATATTTTTTTTGTTAATTGGTACAAAACAGTTCAAAAGTACATGGAAGAGAAGACTGACTAAAAGAAAAACCAAAGAAAATATAGTTGAAAACCAATGTTGTTGTTTTTACATTGGGGGGTTAATGTACAGAGAGGTCATGTCAGGAGGGGAAAATTTTGACATTCAAAGGTCATTAGGAGCAGACCTGAACAATAAACAATACTATATATGTCACTGTAATTATTGTGTGTTATAACTAACACAATTAATAACAATTTGTAACTTGTTTTCTATTTGTATTAACAGCATATATGGAACAATAGAGCTGTTCAAAATTAAAATAAAAACAGATTTTTTTCCAAAATTTTAAGGGAGAATATAGACAGTTTAAAGTGGTAAAAGGTAACCGCATTATCAGAAGGAAATCAGGCTGAATTTCAGCCTGATGTCCAGGCCTTTAAAACAGTTTGGTAAGTTACAGCCTTTGATTAAACCCTGTGATTTTTATACTTGGAGCCTTAGTTCCTACTGCACATCCAGGAATGATTTTTGTCACAAAAATTATACACAGACACAAGCCTTTAGTGTAAATAGCAAGCAGCATTGCATACGTTTGACAGTCTTATAAAGAACATATAAGAGGGGCATTTATAAAGTATTAATCAGTGTGATTTTTTAACGTTAATCCGAGCGTAATTGGTACATGTTATACATGTATGGAAAGATTAGACTCTCCTCTACAGTTACATGCATGAGGAAACCGGGAAAAACCTACACAGTGAGCGCAATGTTCACTTGAATCGACTACGGTCAGGTAAACTGCAGTTAAAAATGGCAGATAAAGAGAGCAATTCCCAAGATGAGCAAAGAGCGTATTGTAAAATACATGCATTGCTTGGCGTTGCTGCACCTGATATTAAATCAGACTTAGACAAGGTTTATGGGGACAGTGCCCTATCGTATGCCACAGTAAGAAGATGGGTCCGTCTATTTACCTCCTGTAGAGAGGCGATAAAAGATGAGGCCCGTCCTGGCCGTCCAGTTACAACAATGACTGACGGAAATATTGCCGCTGTTAAAAAAGCTGTGGAAGATGATGCCTGCTGTACAGTGGAGGAGATAAGTAATTTATGTGGCATTAATTCGTCATCGGTTTTTCAAATATTGACTCGCGTGTTAAAGCTACACAAGGTTTGCGCCAGGTGGATACCCCACCTTCTCACTGAGGACCAAAAACGGGAGCGTGTGCGAATTGCGTCACAGCTGCTTGATATATACAAGAATGCTGACAAAACCGCATGAATGAAATTGTGACTGGCGATGAAACATGGGTATATTTTTATGAGCCTGACAGTAAAGAAAATAATAAGGTGTGGGTCGGTGAAAATGACGAACGGCCCCAAGTTGCCTGTAGAGCTCGCACCTCAAAACGCATTATGTATGCATTCTTTTTTGATTGCCAGGTAATGGTGGCTTGAATTCCTATACCAGAAGGCAGGAGTGTTACTGGAATATTTTACGGAGATTCCGTTCTATCTGCTGTTGTAAGACACTATACTGCAGCACGTCCCCGTACCGGCATACGCAGAATCAAGCTCCTTCATGATAACGCACCTGCCCACAAGTCAGTGGTGGTAAAGTCATATCTTAGCGACAACAGCATTGACACTTGACCACACCCTGCATATAGCCCTGATCTTGCTCCGTGCGATTTTTGGTTGAATCCTTATATCAAGAACTACATGAGAGGTCGACGTTTTGAATCTCAGCATGCCGTCGGCAGCGCGCTTTTCCAGTGTCTAAACACTATACCTAAAGAGAGCTACCGAAAAGCATTTTCCGATTGGATTCATTGCTTGGAAAAGTGCATCCAAGTCAAAGGGGAATACTTCAAAGGGTTGGTCTAACAATTTCTGCAGAAATATTACGTATACGACTAAAGCGCCACACTGATTAATACTTTATAAATGCCCCTCGTATTTTAAAGCAAAATGGTCATAGGTTAGTTTAGGTAATTGGCACATATTACTTCATAATCAATATTATATTTATTCAAATTATAATTATTGAGCCACTCATTGCATTATTTCCAACAGATGGATACACATAAAGTCCTGTATACGTAGTTGGGATATGAACATGGCTAAATATAGTTGAAAACCATTGCTATGCCTCTGATTCTCCTAACATACTAGCACTATTTTGAGGAACAGCTTGTCCATATATAATCAGGTGATCAGGATATCATATTTAAATCCATTATTCAATGAGGCTTAACAAAGTTTTTAAAACAAATTTTAAGAAATGTATAACTGACTACATGTGACCTGGTTGCTTCAAACAACTAAAGTACTCAACCAAATGAATGATCTTTTAAAGGTGGAACCTGAAAGTTTGGACCAAAATTTATGTTCTCAAATAACCAAATAAGACAGCATTACCTAAGAAGGTCCTTTAAAATATTGTTCATTTATATCCTAGATCTGTGTGAACAATCAAGCATCAATCACCACTCATCATTGCAAACAGGTATTCCCTATCTGAGCCACGTTGCAGAGATAGCTATTTTTAAACTTAGAATGCCATATGACCACATACTTATTTGATCACATTATATAGTCATCAGGGTAATGCGCTCTGCATGACATCGATATCTATTTTTAGCAGAGACCTCTATTGAGCCTTGTACATAGTTGAAACGAACACACATTTAAAGGTGGGGTTTTATTTCACGATTAGTTCTGTCTAACAATTCACTTAGTGTTTAAAATGGTATTAATTAAAGTTTGTACAAAATGTATGCCTAATTCCTCAAAGCAGTGGTCGATATTGTCATATCTACCTGATATAAGCAAACTGTCGGATACCACCTTTAAAACTTGGTCATGTACCTGGTTATCAATTAGGAATCATTTAACCTATTTTACGGCCTGTGCTAGGTCTTCTGGTTCACATTTTTATCAGGGCTTCATTTTACCCCAGATCATTTATAAATTCCTGTCGGATACCTGTAATCTATTATCAATTACTTTTAATCAGGAAAGGAAAGGTCAAGCAGGACCAGAACACCTCTCGAAGAGAACCTGGAGGGATAACTCTAAACCGGCAATGTATGAATTTGATACAAATCACGGTAAGTAGTGCAGATTGTGATCAGACTACCTTCCAGACGGTGCACTTTTTTTTGCTGACGTGTATCTGTTTTAATTATAAGTATATATGACTTTTTAAAAATATTTTTGTGCAAAAAATAATGAGAATAATAAGGGAAATAATGAAATACAGCAGAAAAAGGGTTAAAATCAAAACAAAGGCGAGGGTTGATAGTAAGGCATAAAGGAAAGCGAATATACAATGGGGACATTGAGTCATTCGATAAATGGTTGGAATGTCCAGTTATTAACAAATGAAAAACAAGTAACCAATACAGACCTCTACTCGATCTGCCTAATGACCTGTTAGTGATATATATATTCTCATTTCAGACAGTCTTCATAAACTCATGGTTAATACATGGCATAAAACCCAAAATATAAAAAATCAAAGTACATGTATTCATAACCAAGTTGAGATGAGTTCATGTTAGTTTCCACCTAATTTTCAGGCAAACTGTACCCCATGTGATAACCTGCCAACAACAGGAACAATTTTCATGTATGGAAATCAAAATAGTTTTTCTTAAAAATAAAAGTACAATGTCATGCATCTGAATAATATAAAATAATATAAAATGCAAATATAATATAAAAAATAAAATATAAAAATATAAAAACAAAATCTCACTTGATTTCTAGAATAAAAACACCATAGACACTATACATTTAAGTGAAATCAATTGGAACACCGCAGATAATTCACAAATCATCTTTCCGATGTATGATGGGAAAATGTCATGAAAACAAACATGTCAATGATTAAGACATGATCAAAACAATACATCTTATTTTAAAAGTTAGTTATGCGATAGTGAGCATATTTTTGTGCATAACTAACATTTAAAATAAAATGTAAATTTTCTCTAGGATAACTCATAGATTCACCCCAGATAATCTAGGATTTTTTCAGAAGACTTTAGTGAAAAACTTTCACTTGCTACTCTTCAATTGGGAGGAAACTAATAAAAACTATGAAAACACATGACAGGTTTTTCAATGTAAGAGCAATGAGTTAATTTCAACAACAAAAATCGATTCTGGAATATTGGAAATACATTGTGAGGTCATATGTTTACTTATATAATTTTACTAGGTTATTAAATTTATATATACCTTATGTTTAGTTCAGAAACTTTAGCAATCCACTCAACTCCAAAATATGCCACTGTCTTGAGATATCATTGAAGCCTAATAATACCGAAATATGAATCTCAGTTTTCTTTTTTAAATTATATATTGTATGGATCTTTGAGATTATGCAAATGAATAAGTAAATAGCCATTTTCCTCTTGTTTTTATAACTACATTGAAAAATATAATTTATTATAATATTTTATGGTTTATTTATAAAATTAAAGAAGTTTCAATATATGAATATAATGAAAATATCAAAAAGAAAAATTAACAAAATTTAGAAAATGAACCAAATTCCGCTATGTTTATTGAAACAAATGATTTCTTACATGCATGTAATATAAACAAGAAAAAACAAACACTTTCAATACATCTTTTTGCCAGCTAAATAAAAACTGATAGTGAAACATCTACTTTTATCTATTTTACACTATATTTACCATACAAATCATCAAAAAGTGCAAACTTAGCTGAGAGAAAAGAAAGTCAAATATCCATTTATTCAACTTGTTCATGGCTTAAAAGAAAGAAAGCACTTAAAAGGTAGAAATGAAAACACAAGGCAAGAGTTGATTGAAAATGGGCATTTCGAGGAATACCTGTTTTAATATTTTCTTTAATGAAAAAGGGGCATACCAAAAAATATTCAACTATTTGTGATATTTATAGCTGTCTTTATCCTAAGTCTCCTCCTTTTTAATACAAGTGCAAGAAAACAACAATTGAAATAACAAAAGCAAATAATAAAATTATATTTTTCATATGTCAAACCTACTTTTCCAATGGTATCCAAATGCATGTTTATAATCACAAAACATATCCAAATGAAATTCTAGTAATCTACCACTTTGGGCTTGTGTAATAGTTAAATTTCTCACAGTAAACATACATAACACCTTTTGTTTCACCGATATTATGCCTGTTAAAATTTTCAAAACAAAGTTATTTTATATCCGCTTTGTTGTACTGAAAAGAGGTCTAATCAATTTTTCAACAAACTCTAGTTCTCTCTGCAGCGTCGATATCAGACCCTGATCATCTGTTATTCATATATCTCATCTGATCCCGAAAAACTTTCACTTGCTACTCTTCAGTTGGGAGGAAGCTAATAAAACCTATGAAAACACATGACTGGTAGAATGTTGTTTTTTTTGTACCTACATACTGCCAGAGTGTCATCAATAACTTCTATTTACATTTCACGGAAACGTGTTTACTTTCTGGTGCAGTCAATAAAGAGAGGGTATATGAGGAGAAATCGTTGACGTATTGACTTCGGAGCCCAGGTATTGTAGACTGGACAGCCCAGGTAGCAGGCTCCTCAGCTTCCAGTGAAAGCAATAAGTTGATAACCCAGTCTGATATTTGTCAATGTTGACACAGTAAAATATTTGTTAATATCATTGAATAGACCTTTCATCCCTTGTTGCCATGTCCCTGAACATTTATGTTAAAAAGTGTGATAAGGGTAATGAGGATGTCATTTAAATTGTATCATCAGGAAAGATGATATTCTCCAACCAATGCATACTTTTATAGCTGAAAAATTCAGATAAAAAGCAAAAATCACTTACATATTGACTACAGAGCTCATGTAGCGAGGACTGGACAGTCTTTGGTTGCAGATTCTTAAGTTTTTAGGGAGAGAAATTAAGTTTATTACCAGTCTAATATTTGTCAATGTTGACACAGTAAAATATTTGTTTATATCATCAGTATACCTCTTATCCCTTTTTGCTTTGTCCTCTGATGGAACAAAGTTACTGTGGCAACCAAAAGTTTGCATAAAATGATGTTTTATTTTGGTGTCCATTATTGCATCCTTCATCCTTTGTTGCTATGTTCTCTGATGGAACAAAGTTGTTGTGGTAACCAAAAGTTGGCATAAAATGATGTTTTATTTTGGTGTCCATTATTGCATCCCTCATCCTTTGTTGCTATGTCCTCTGATGGAACAAAGTTGTTGTGGTAACTAAAAGTTGGCATAAAATGATGTTTTATTTTGGTGTCCATTATTGCATCCCTCATCCTTTGTTGCTATGTCCTCTGATGGAACAAAGTTGTTGTGGTAACCAAAAGTTGGCATAAAATGATGTTTTATTTTGGTGTCCATTATTGCATCCTTCATCCTTTGTTGCTATGTCCTCTGATGGAACAAAGTTGTTGTGGCAACCAAAAGTTTGCATAAAATGATGTTTTATTTTGGTGTCCATTATTGCATCCTTCATCCTTTGTTGCTATGTCCTCTGATGGAACAAAGTTGTTGTGGTAACCAAAAGTTGGCATAAAATGATGTTTTATTTTGGTGTCCATTATTGCATCCCTCATCCTTTGTTGATATGTTCTTTGATGGAACAAAGTTGTTGTGGTAACCAAAAGTTGGCATAAAATGATGTTTTATTTTGGTGTCCATTATTGCATCCCTCATCCTTTGTTGCTATGTCCTCTGATGGAACAAAGTTGTTGTGGTAACCAATAGTTGGCATAAAATGATGTTTTTGTTTTGGAGTCTATTGCAGAGATTTGATGAAGACTATAACATTGTATAAATGTGTGGTAAGAAACACCTGCTCACCACACGTCACAATGAAAGTTTCGCACAGACCAAGACTTAAAGCCACATGGTTTAGAGACCCCCGAGCACTGAAGCTTTTATTTAAGCATAATACTGAACAGCAAAAAAGCATCTTAAAATGCTTTGACATTTTTGTCTAGACAGTTTTTAGCAAGGCCATATCCATTCACAATCCGCACAAAAGTCATGTTGACATTTTCCTACTGTTCACTAACTATATTAGAAAAAGATTATTTCCCCCTCCCATTAGTATTCTATAATCAACATAATCACCTTCACCATTTCCCTTTTATCATTATAATTAATTTTATATAATGAACATTATTCTCTGGGCAAGTTCTTTCATCAGTTAATTATTAATATTTACGTAATTACAACTTTGCCTATTTCCCTGCCCATCAATAATGAATAATTAATATAATGAACATTATTGTTTTGACTTCTCCCCTCACATCAGTTATGAATAATTTATATAATGATCATCATCCCTTTGACTACTTCCCTCACATCAGTAAAGAATAATTTATATAATGAACATTATCCCTTTGCCTATTTCTATGCCCATCAATACTGAATAATTTATATAATGAACATTATCCCTTTGACTTCTCCCCTCACATCAGTAATGAACCATTTATATAATGAACATTATCCCTTTGATTACTTCCCTCACATCAGTATTTAAAAATTTATATAATGAACATTATCACTTTGACTACTTCCCTCACATCAGTATTTAATAATTTATATAATGAACATTATCACTTGGACTACTTTTCCTCCCATCAGTAATGAACTATTCCATTGACTAATTCCTTTCCTATATCCATAATGAATTTATATAATCAGCATTTCTCCTTGACCAATTAATTTTTATCATTTTTATCAAGACAAAATGCCTTATTTTAGATGGACAAAATTTCTCTCAGATGTTTTCGTTAAAAAAATATTTTGTTTATGGAAGAATATAACAAAATAAAGCTATGGTACCTGGTCAATGTGACAAGTTATATGACATGATGTAATTGTCATTTTTTCATCCCAATCAATGTCACACTGATCTGATCACCAAACGGTCCTAATAGCAGTAAATGATTCATATGTCAAACAAACGGAAAGGTTCAAGAAAACCACATGCCACTGTAATTTTTCAGTTACCTTCCTTTAAGCTGTACTTTTTAACTTCCTTCACTTAGTTTTAAATCATTTAAACAATAAAATTAAATGACATGTGAATGTGGCATTTACATGTACCAGTAGTTATATGCTAGACTTGCATACTAAATACCTACTGATTGAAACCAGCATGCTGCCATTTTTTAACTTTTATCATAAATAATGATTTTTGTTCACTAGCTTTGTATTTCATTTATATTATGAAAATATTTGATTATCTTGTCCGTTTGTAAATGGTTCAGAACTGTTAAAAATTTAAAACAATTACTGGTGGAAAAGATATTTAAGAAATATAATTAAGATCAGATTATCTGACTGTAATTGCAAAAGTGTAATGAAAAATAACTTGTTTTTATGTTGAATGTATATTTCTGGAGAATGCATGCTTTCTTTTTGTTTTAAGTTATGAAAAAAATATTTATAATAATGTCAGATTATTATTATTCTTGAATGACCAATTACTAATATTTTGAGTTACATCTGCGGGTAGAATCCTGGACCCTCATATTCTAAGATGTACGACACATATACTGGTTCACAAAAATGTTGTAAAATAAATTATTGCCTACATCAACTGGCGACAGAAAGGTCAGTCACTCGATACATCAATACTTCTTGCCAATTCATTGTACACAGACGATTTAATGTAACGATTTCCAAGTTTCGCAGTAAATAGTTCCAAGTTTTATCTAAATGTGTAGAATGAATTGCCTATACAGTATTGATCCCCCTCTACCATTTCAAAGCCTCATATTGATGAAACAATTAATAGCCAATCACCAGGCATCTTAAATCTCGACATAGCACTGAACCATGTTGCAACATTTACTGAGGCTCGTTTCAAATAACTGGAATCTTAAATAAGTTCAAAACACAAGACTGGATCCACAAGCCCAGCAGGTCATTTTTTGTTTTATAAATTTATAAAGGATTAATAGGTGCCTGTGGCCAAACAGTTAGTTAGCCCCTCTGAGTTTACGAGTCCAAGTACCCGTCATGACAAAACTTCCCTTTGGAGAGGTCTTCTAGCTGACCTGCAGTGCACCGAGCTTGTTCTACCAAGACACACGACTTGCATCTTCTTCTACCAATAATTTGCTAGACATCACCAATATGACCATAATTGTACATGTAACAAAAGCAAATATTTGATTGGGCTTCACAAAGTTTTGATTGCAAAAGTTAAAAAAAAGTTGAAACGAAACTGTCTCCACGGAGAGAGGTACTTAGGATTTAGGATCTATAAGTCAGCGGGTCTAACCACTTGGCCACAGCACCCCTTCAAATACTAGACTGTCTCATCATTGCAGGATCAAACCCAGGGCCTCCCCTACCTAGAGCCATCGCTCAACTGATTGTGCTGCCAGGTATGGTAACATAAAAATGGTTGAAAAGCATAGCATCATTTGGATTCTCCCAACCCTTCGACAACAGTCGTTTTAAAAATATGTTCATATATTTCCATTAAATGTTAAACAAACATTACTCTTGTCTTGTCTGTTGGGATTGCATTCTAGTGAGAGTGAGACTTGAAATAGGGGAGACATTGTATATAAACCATATCCAAATATTAGTGTTGGATGTTGCCACCTAAATCTTGGGATTGGGATTTGCCGGCATTTTTGCAGATACTGTGCAGCGACATTTCTATCATTATAGCACAGGGGCACTTATGAGTTGCCCAGGGACTGAACCCGGCCCATTATACTGACACTGACGAGTCAGGCGTAATGTTGTCCCCTAAGCCCCGAGCGTCAGGAGGGAAGCCACTTCTACCAACTTTGAAGTCTTTGGTTTGACCTGTCCGGGGTTCAAACACATGACCTCCCGATTCGCAAGCCGATGCTCTACCACCTGAGCTATTGCTGCCGGTCCTGAATCTTGTTCATTAAGCATCATCATTCAGTAAGCATCAATCTACAATTTTCGATGTCAATTGTTTTATTTTTCAACCGCTACTAAGAGTAAAAATTAACAGAAATTAACTTTCGTTCTTACAACTGGTAAGTAGATTAATATTATGTATCATGTAGCATAGTTGTTATTGTTTGTATTGAATGCATTTAATTCTATATTGAATTAGAAATTTTGGTGCACTGTTTGAAATGCTGGTTGGGTAAAATATGAGCACTTTTTTTCTGTAATGTTTAAGTTTTACTTTGTAACTTAAATTATGAATAGCTGTTGAATGTGGCTAAATGAATGTTTATAATTTGCTGGTTCTTTCTTGCGTATTCTAGAAATAAATATTGACTTCAGAACTAAGTTTTGGTCATTGTCTATCAAACACCTGCATCAGCAGTGATTGTTTCTAGTTCAGGCAGTTACAATCTTTGGTGAGTTTTATGTCACACTCACTTTCAGGTTTAGGAAGACAATGTCCACTTGAAGCAGATGTTATACTACCATCTCTATGAACAGCATGCTTTGAAAAACTGACTTGTTACCAAAACCATGTCACATATTCCTGACAACGGGCTGTTGGGTTGTGAACTTTTATTTGTTTCAGATAAACTATAGCACTACCAATTTGAATGACCTAATTTTGGTTTAAAAATTATTAGCAGCGATCAATCATTTGTCATTATAGTGACATCCAGCTATTTTGGTGGAGGAAGACCACAAACAAATGTCTGGGTAGAACGAGGGGTGCACTGTAGTTTGCCGGACGACCTTTCCACATTTAGTCCATCACCCGAATGGGACTTACATGTAGCCCTATGACAAGCAGCTAAATATTCAGAAGTTACAAATTGGTGACTCTACCACCACCCCATGGGCGACAAGCATTTAATGACTTTGTTATGACGCCAACTGGGACCGAAAACCAGGTCTTTGCATAACTGATTAAGACAATACTCTACCTACTGAGCTGCCAGGGTGATATTGTGTTGATGTGACATTCTCAGTGATGCAATTATTTAAATAAATAAGAAGCCTCGAACATATTGTTTAATGGCTCATGTGCATTATGCTAAGCTGTGACCAAGTTAATAAAAATTAATGGGCAATAAAAACTGTAATGAAAAGTGTATCCCCCTTTTTAATTTGAATTTTCTATTTTGCATTTTCATTATCAAACTATTCCTTATTTATGACACAAATTTAGCAAATATTTTTACACTTTTATTACATGTCAACAAATATCCTAGTTTGTATTACTTGAACTTGGTATTTATGAATATTGATAGCAAATAACAACAACAAAATCTTTCCAACATGTGTACAGCAAGTCATTTTAAACTCCCATATTTGTGTTCAAGCCAATGTGGTCTTTAGCAAACATGCCAAATATATATTTATTCAATAAAGTCAATATTTAACACAGGTAATACGTCATTTCTGGTGCTAAATATACTAATTTATGGATATTTTGGTTAATGTACACTAAATAAAAACAAAAAAGACTTAGACTGTGTTACTTTCCCTGAAATACCAGGATTGAACAGTGATTCGTCCATTTAAACTGTTGAGCCCCTCAAATTATGGGTTCAAGTACTATGCCTTTAAAATTGTGGGTTTAAGTACTGAGCCACTAAAATTATGGGATCAAGTACTGAGCCCCCCGAATTATTGGTTCCAGTACTGAGCCCCTAAAATTACGGAATCAAGTATTGAGCCCCCCAAATTATGGGTTCAAGTACTGAGTGCACCCCTAAAATTATAGGATCAAGTACTGAGCCCCCCGAATTTTTGGTTCCAGTACTGAGCCCCTAAAATTATAGGATCAAGTACTGAGCCCCCCGAATTATTGGTTCCAGTACTGAGCCCCTTAAATTACAGAATCAAGTATTGAGCCCCCCAAATTATGGTTTCAAGTACCGAGCCCCCAAAATTATGGGTTCAAGTACCGAGCCCCCAAAATAATGGGTTCAAGTAATGACCCCCTGAAATTGGGGATAAAAGTAAGAAGCCACTAACAAAATATGTTCAAGTAGAAGAATGTGCAAAGACATATGCATACTATAATGTACTCTACTTTGCCTGGCATATTTCATTGGTTTTGCACACATGTTTGTCTGGAGATCTTTCTAGCTGTCCTTAGATAGTGTGCTTCATTTTTCTTAGTAATGGAAAGTGAATTTTTTTAGAAAAAAGGGGGCACAAATCTGCCAAAAATAATTTAAGGGTTACATGCCTTTTGAAAAGGGTTCCCCATGGCTTTCAAGTTTGAAGTTTATGTCTTTGAGGGTTTTCTAGAAAGCCGCCATAACACATATGTTAACCAATTTCAATGCTGATGAGATGGTCATGTCGATAACTCCAACTATTTTCTTTGAAAAGCGAAGATGAAGAAAAGCTAGAATTTGTCATACATGTTTTATTTTGCATTTGCATTTTATATTAGCAAATTACATAAAGGTTATATCCCATTTATTAGACAGTTTCTTATCTTCAGCACATCTCATGTGATGAACATGTGTGATGACCTACCACAATCATTAGAGAAGCTTAAAACTTCAATGTGTTCAATAGACATTTTGATCAGCATTAATATATAAAATGAAACTATATCAATGGAATAACTCATAAACCCTAATAAATAAACAATAGTGAAGTATTTAAGAATATATGACAAAGTCCTATGAGCATTGCAATGTATCCCAACATTTGAAAATCCTCATATCTGTATCAATATATATATATATATATATATATATATATATATATATATATATATATATATATATATATATATATATATATGTAATGATAAAGAGTAAAGTAGAGAGTTTGTTTTGTTTTTAGTTAAACCACAGACATAATTATGGTCATATTGGTAATGCCCAGCTAATTATTGGCAGAAGAAGATTCCAGACTTGTGCTTGGGCAAAACGACTGGCACACAAGGGATTGGGACTTTGCAGACATTTTTGTGGATACTGTGCAGTGACATTTCTATCATTATAGCAGAGGGACATTTATGAAGGGCCCAGGGACTGAACTAGGTCGGTCCATTATACTGACACCGACGAGTCAGGTGTTATTCTGTCCCCTTAGCCCGGAGCGTTAGGAGATAAGCCACTACTACCAAGTCTTTGGTTTGACCTGGTCGGGGTTTGAACCCGCGACCTCTCGATCCGCAAGCCGACACTCTACCAATTGAGCTATTGCGGCTTGTCCTACATGAAAGTACTCTCCCTGACCAGGATTTGAACATTCATGGTGAGGGGCTAACGAGTTACAAAATTGGTGACTCTAACTGCTCTGGCACAAGCGCCTATTAGAGTAGCAAAAAAAAAGTATTTTAAGAAAAACATTCCAGATGGAGGGTGTTGCATAAGGTGTTAACTTGCTTCTATTTTATAATCTTAAATGAGTCCCAGAAAATATACAGGTATTCTTCTGCCAAAACAAACTTATGTTGTGCAGGTCTGAACCCAGATAGCCATGCCATGTCTGATGGACCCTATTGGAAATATGCTAAGTAGCTTTAAAGGTTGTATCGTACAGTTTGGAACAAACATTTCTTTCGCAAAGAACAAATTAGTCGTTACCGTAAAGGCTATTTTGCAGCTAAGAAAACCACCAGAAAAGTTACTTTTGAGATCACGTTATATTATCATCTGGATTGTCCCCACTGACATCGTTATCTATTTTCAGGAGAGATCATTTTCATGCTTATTTATAAATTTGGAAAGAATGAACATTGAAAAGTGATTTGTTTCGCAATGAGTATTGTCTTACAATAAAGGTAGTGGTCATAATCAACTTGACTTATACTAAATTATGAGTTTATGCAGAAATTATACATAAATTCCCTGAAACCATAGGAAAATATTGTTACATGTGTTTGACATAGAAAAACTGTCAGATAGCAACTTTTTAAGAAATGACAGATGTTTCGTACCTGGTGGTCCAGGTAGTTTATAATTGAAATAACAATGCTAAAGGAATTGTTGTGTATGCTGTAATCTTTGTATTATAATGTAATACTATTACAAATGAAAATGTCTTTTTTTGTCATTTTACACAATGGTCTTTATGAACTATTTATAAAATAAAAAAAATCTTTGTTGTAATTTTCTGCCATGCCCTTCTTAAACTATAACAGACATATATATTTTGAGTTATTATTAGATTAACTTGAGAATGAGCCTAAAGGAAATGCATTAAATAAATGTTTGTTAAAATTTTATTTTTACATGCAATTATGTGTATGTTAACACAAAACTAAAAACAATTTCACTAAAACTAAAGCCTGTTGTTAAGTGATTGTCACATTTAAAGTGTTATTGTCTGGCGATCATTGATATTAACATTATAACAATATGCCAACATACTGACATGAGTGCATATAAAGTTATAAATCTCTGTAAATATACATTTTTATGTTGTTGTTGTATACAAACCATTAAAAACATATACAGATAATTTAATTGCAAAAACATTATATGCAAAACTAAGAGAAAATGTGTATCCAATAAAATAACAGGTAGTAAACATATGTAAATCGCTTAACAGGCTATCCTAGGTTTTAAGATCATATTTATTTATTCATTTAATTTATGAAATAGTTAATTACCATATTGCATACAATTCTTCTTCATTCTATTTTAATATCACAATATTTTTTTTAAAGTATGGCTATTGTCACCATGGAATAATTAGTTGTTTTGTTGTTATTCTTATAACTTTTCATGCAATGGTGTTTCAGATCACTGAGGTAGCTTTTATAATCACTAAAAAGATAGTAACCGACAGTTTGGACCAAAATTCCTTTTCTTAAATAACCAAGTACGTAATTGTTACCTGAAAAGTTCCTGCTAAATGCTGCTTATTGATCAATGTGAACAGTGTAACATAAATCCTCACTCCTCATTGCAATCTGGTATTTTCTATCTGAAGCCACGCTGTAATTTTAACAAGAAAAGCCATGTGACAACTCACTTTTGAGATTACATTATATTGTCACCTGGGCTATCCGCTCTGACGTTGGTATCTTTTTTTAGCAGAGATCACAATCATGCAAATTTATAGATTTGGATTAATTAATTGAACTTTTAAGAGTGTATCGCTATTCTTTCTGTTTAACAATGGAGGCTGTGTTCAAAAACCTTTTTACTTATACTAAAGTATGATTTTATGCAGAAATGATGCCTTAATTCCCCAAAGCAGTGGTAAGGTATTGTTACATGTATTTGATAGAGAATGTTGGAAGTGGTAAGGTACTGTTACATGTATTTGATAGAGAATGTTGGAAGTGGTAAGGTATTGTTACATGTATTTGATAGAGAATGTTGGAAGTGGTAAGGTACTGTTACATGTATTTGATAGAGAATGTTGGAAGTGGTAAGGTACTGTTACATGTATTTGATAGAGAATGTTGGAAGTGGTAAGATACTGTTACATGTATTTGATAGAGAATGTTGGAAGTGGTAAGGTATTGTTACATGTATTTGATAGAGAATGTTGGAAGTGGTAAGATACTGTTACATGTATTTGATAGAGAATGTTGGAAGTGGTAAGGTATTGTTACATGTATTTGATAGAGAATGTTTGAAGTGGTAAGGTACTGTTACATGTATTTGATAGAGAATGTTGGAAGTGGTAAGGTACTGTTACATGTATTTGATAGAGAATGTTGGAAGTGGTAAGATACTGTTACATGTATTTGATAGAGAATGTTGGAAGTGGTAAGGTATTGTTACATGTATTTGATAGAGAATGTTGGAAGTGGTAAGATACTGTTACATGTATTTGATAGAGAATGTTGGAAGTGGTAAGGTACTGTTACATGTATTTGATAGAGAATGTTGGAAGTGGTAAGGTATTGTTACATGTATTTGATAGAGAATGTTGGAAGTGGTAAGATACTGTTACATGTATTTGATAGAGAATGTTGGAAGTGGTAAGGTATTGTTACATGTATTTGATAGAGAATGTTTGAAGTGGTAAGGTACTGTTACATGTATTTGATAGAGAATGTTGGAAGTGGTAAGGTACTGTTACATGTATTTGATAGAGAATGTTGGAAGTGGTAAGATACTGTTACATGTATTTGATAGAGAATGTTGGAAGTGGTAAGGTATTGTTACATGTATTTGATAGAGAATGTTGGAAGTGGTAAGATACTGTTACATGTATTTGATAGAGAATGTTGGAAGTGGTAAGGTATTGTTACATGTATTTGATAGAGAATGTTTGAAGTGATAAGGTACTGTTACATGTATTTGATAGAGAATGTTGGAAGTGGTAAGGTACTGTTACATGTATTTGATAGAGAATGTTGGAAGTGGTAAGGTACTGTTACATGTATTTGATAGAGAATGTTGGAAGTGGTAAGGTACTGTTACATGTATTTGATAGAGAATGTTGGAAGTGGTAAGGTACTGTTACATGTATTTGATAGAGAATGTTGGAAGTGGTAAGGTACTGTTACATGTATTTGATAGAGAATGTTGGAAGTGGTAAGGTACTGTTACATGTATTTGATAGAGAATGTTGGATACCACCTTTTATAATAAGAACTAGGCAAAAAGCCAAGAACTACGCTTCTTTGTCCGCCTTTCATGGCCTAAACGACAACAAAAAAGATTATAAACGCAATTTATAACAATATTAACAATAAAATAAAAATTTATATTTAGCCGAACGCGAATTCGTTTCCATGGTAATTATGCAAACATTATTCAAGACATGTTGAGGCCTCGAGTGAAGATGGGGTTAACTCGCTACCATTTCAAGAAAATAAAGAGCTATATTTGTGACACTGTACACAAAATTTACAAAAAATAAAGACATATAACTTACCTTTGCGAGAAAATGCTCAAAATATTCACAAACAAAACCGAAACAATTGGCTAGCAAGATGTTCTATTAACTCCCTCAGGCTTTATTCAATTGACATGTCACGTGATGTAAACTTATCAAGAGCGGAAGTAAGGTGCGCTGTGTCGTGCTGGTGTCCGACAGTAAGCAATGGTTCCCGGCGTACTTGATATGGTAATTAAAGGGAGGCAACACCGTTTGTCTTTTCGTAGCTTGTTAACACAGTTATTTCCCTTATATATGAGGGTATGTGAAAAGGTTGTTTTTATTTTGTATGTTGTTGTTGTTTGTGTTGTTGTTGTTTTTTGTGTTTTTTGTTTTGTTTTTTTGTTGTTGTTTTGTTTTCATATATATATATATATATATATATATATATATATATTCAGATATACCGCCACTGCCATTATCATCATCACCATCATCCATGCTCATCACCATCATCTCCACCACCTGTTTCAAGACTGCCAACATTATTACCTTTATCACCATCATCACAATGACTACTATTATCATCATCCCCATTAATATTATCGCAAAGAGTTTTGTTTGGCAGAGAATTTAGCAACATTACAATGTTGTTGTTTTTGTGTGTTTTTTTTAATATTCATAGATGTTTAATCTTCAATCAAATCAGACTTGCATGTTTATACATCCAAAAGGTCTTTTTATGATATATTATGTGGATAACATCATATTATCAAGCTTTATACTTGCAAGCATTATTGATATTGACATGCTGGTGTGCATGAAGTTTAGATAACTCAGACTGCATCAATAATTACAGAGTTATTGCCCTTTATTGTTTTTTCTCAGCAAATTTTTGTGCAAACTCATTATTCCTTTATCATTCATACTTGCATTGGCGATTTCTACTGGTGTAGTTAAAAAAGTGAGATAACTTAAGAGTCCTTAAAAGTGAGAGAACTAACTATTGTCCTTTATATTTTTTCTGTGAAAATTCTTAAATAATCCATTGAAACTTCTTCATACTGGCATAAATGATTGATACTGACGTGTAGTTGTGAATGAAAATAACTCAGATTGCATTGTCTGTTCTGAGTTATTGCCCTTCATTATTTTTCTTGTGCAGATAACTCCTCCTTTATTCTTCATGAGAATTTCTTCACGCTTGCATAGATGATTGACATTGGTATGCAGCTAAGTGTATAAGGAAAACTCACCCAAGGTGAAATAACTCAAGATTGCATTGGTCATTCCAGAGTTATTACTCTTTGTTATTTTCTTAAGCAACTTTTTGTCTGGCTTACTCCATTCATTCTCAGAAATTCTTCACAGATGAATCTATCTAACCTGCACTTGTGGCTTGACCTAAGGGCGTATAATACCCCACATTGCGGTGCTCTTGCTTGTTTGTTTGTTGGGTTTATTGTCCTACCAACAGTATTTCAACTACTTAGAGACTGTGTCCACTTTAAGCAGATATAGTGCTGCATTCAATGTGTAAAGCATGCCATGAACACCTGGCATGATATCATACCCAGTCACATTATCCTGACACTGGGATGACCAGTTGTGGAACTACCCTTATATTTGCGTGAGCGTTAGCAAGGGAGCTACACCACTACCATTTTTCACAACTTTGGTATGCCGTGGCCAGAGATTGAACCCAGGGCCTCTCGTAATTTGAAGCTGACGCTCTACTGAATAGGCTACCAGGTCCGGCACATTACCCTTATTTTTTTTTTATGGGTCAAACATTGATGGAACACAACGTAAGATAAACTACAAGAAATACTTTTCTATTATTCTTTTATTCACCTATACATGTGACATATTGTATAATAACCCAAGATGTTTTAACAAATAAACTTATAAAAAATCAACAGGTAGTGAATCAGTTCAATGGGCAAATATGTCAACTGATAAAGTTTTTCTCCTGTGAAACATTGGTTTTTTTGTGTGAAATATAACAGGTTAACAGTCAATTTTAGATGAAATGTAAACAGTACAAATGTTTAACAATATGCCTCAAATTATATAAACACTTTTTGAGTGTATAAGAATCTATCAACAAGATATATAATAACAGAAATATTTTCATCTTATTTTATACAAGATAAAAACTGAAGTATAAAAAATGAATGAAAAATGAAATTCACAATTTTTGTGGGTTTTGTTGAATTATCTATTAAAAATAAGAGGCACATACTGGGGTATGTGTATATTCGACATACAGAATGAGAGCATTAAATGTTTATCGAGTTAAAATCATCATTTATTGTCATCAACCACTGAACATGCTGTTTCCATGTCCTTAGGTTTCGCAATGTTTGATTGCAGCCCTCACTCCAAAAATACTTCTTTTGTGAATATTCTTTACAAGGCTTATTTCTTCACATTTATTTAACCATTTACTTGCTGGAAACACTATAAAACATAACACACCTAATGGTGTTTCCAGCAAGAAAGCGGTTAAAACAAACACATACCTAAACATCAAGAACAATGTTGTTAAATTTAAATCAAGTGACATTTTAAATGATTGTAAAAAAAAATGCCACAAAAAAGTGCAAACAAACATCTTTTATCAAAATAGAAGGGTATTAGAAAGAATATACAAGATATACAAGAGAACGTATTTAATTGAAAAAAAACCCACATTTTTTAATGCAGAACCAACAAACTTTGGGCTGTATTTAATTAAAAGATTTAAAAAAAACCACCAAAAAAAACCACCAACTAATACATGTATCTTTTTTATTGTGAGCGTCAAAATCCAAACATCTCAACCAGGGAGTCGATGTCGGAATTATTTTTAAGATTACTCTTTCATCTTACAGGCACAAAGAAATTTGGATTGTCAAAGACATTAATTTTGTGCTACAATTAACCTTTTATATAATTTTTTGTAACATGAAAGTCTTAAACTTCAAAAACTTGCAATGTCACTGTTCTCCAATGTTTAAAATATTCAAGAGAAATAATATTTTCATGTTTTATAGTCTATTAAATATGAGATATGCATAAAAATTTGTATTGTTAGAGAGAAATGATTAAAGAAACTAATTAATTAAAAAAGAAATACTACCTAAATTTACAAGTGTACTTTTTGCACTGATTAAACTGATAAAAAAAGTTATGTATTAATTTTTCTGGAAGGCAATGACATGTAAAATCTTTCTGCACCAAAACCATGAATTAAAACCAAACAATAATCCTGACAGTAATGAACACCTGCATTTTAATTAGAACTTGCTATCCTAGCCTCAGATCAAATTTATAGCAATATATCCCATATTTTTTTTAAAAAACCCTTACCAAGTTGGTACTCATTAAAATTGTCTAATTGAGACGATGCAAATGAGTACCTGGTATAAAAGGTTTGGCAGAGAAATAAAAGAACGCATAAATATATATAAATACTCTCCACAAATCTGGAACTCTGCTAAAATCTTCCAACTTTGTTATATATTTTGAGACAACTTGTCTCTAACAACTGTATGGCACTTGGTTAAAAAATGATTCTTAATACATACAAATGATCCATTTTTTCCTATATCAAAAGCGCCAAAGGCTCGACACAAGTATTCGACAATAACTTCAAATATATTTTTTTAAACGCATTTGTTCAACAACGAAAAATCATCCATGCACTTAAGTGACAGTCAAAATAATGTTTCTAGTATGGGTGTATGTAATTTCAGTCATAATGCACAAAACAAGAGAAATGGCAAAAGTTAATAGTCACTCTGATTAAATAACATATTTCAATACTTTCTGTCAACAATTTGAGAGCAACAGAGTTTAAGGAGAAGTTGTTTTCATTTGAAACGCTGAGACCTTAAAATCTTTATAAGCAGCAAAAGTTGCTGTGAAAAAAAAGGAAGAAGAAATAAAAGGAAAATATAAAAGGATTTTTTTTTAAATAAGAGTAAGCAGGATAATGATTAAAAATAATGAGTAAAAACAGAAAATAAAATTTAAAATTAAATAAAGCCCTTCATGACTATAAAACAAATTTCTGAAAACTAATAAGTATTATATACTGTTCAGAAAAAATGGCAGCAAAACAACCCCAACTTTTATCACATGTTCTTATTATGATAATTTTTCTAGTAATGACACCTTTTTTGTTCTTTTAATATGATAGTTGTGCTAGAAAAACGTGTATTTTTTTTTAGCCAAAAAAAAAAGAAAAAACAAAGAAAAGAAAAAATGAAGAAAAGAAAAAAATTGTCAGAATTAAGCACAATTTAGCACAAAAAAAAAGAAAAAAAAAAGGGAAAATTGTCAGAACTAAGTATACATATTGTAATTTTTCCGTCAAAAAGCACAAACAGAATAAAAAAAGGTGTGGAAAGTGTTGCCCGCTTTTATGACATAGTAGAAGTATAGAATTCAAAAAGGGTGTTGTACTTATTACTATTCTTTATCAAAGAGAGCTGTGATCATTATTTTGCTTCAAAGCCGTGATAGAGTGACGAACCATTTATTAAACAAATTGAGGAAGTGGTGCCTGGTGTATTACCTTCAACTCAACTATCAGCTACAACAGATAGACACAATTGATTGGCGAAGCAACAATAGACACTGTTACCATGGAAACTAAGAGACATTTAGAACTATTACTAACAATCATTTTGTCAACATGAGCAGTCATACCTAAATCAAACTGCTACAGTCTCTTTTTGATTAAATATTATGGAAGAATTCCAAGGATAACGAGGTTTAACAAATGCTTAATATTTGTATTTTTGGGATTTTATGGCATACAAATAATTTCATCTATAATTTGTCAATGACATAATACACAAAAAATTACCACTAACTAAAGATGCTTAATTTATTATGACGCATTTAAATACCCCCAAAAAATAACTTTTATTACAAACATTCTGAAAGAATTTAGTATTTCACTTTTTTAGTAACTCTATCAAATTCAATGCTTAGACCAAGTTTTGTCAGTTCGCAATTTTTTTCTGAACAAAAAGTTATGACCTTTGACTTCAAAATTAAAACCTTTTGAAAGCATCTTATTGGTCAAACTTAAATGTTATCTGAATTGTGACCAAACGGATTAGATAGTTTCATTTTTGAAGGATTTAACAGGAAACTCGACCAATCAAATCCTAGAAATTATACTTTTTAAAAGTATCTCTTTTAGTTTCATTAAGCTGTAATCCAATCAACTTAGGCATTATATGCATAAATGACATTTTCAAAGCATTTGAGTTTAACCAATCAGAAAAGACAATTATCTTTGTATGTGAGGCATAGTAACAGAATTGAAGGAAAAGCAGTCAATAAAGATAGAAGTAATTAATGTGAAGAATTTGGAGATCATTTAAACTTATTTGTTTATTAGGATTTGTCAATTTGGAAATTAGTTCCAGCAACCCCTTTCTTCTTCCTAAGTTCCTGGGTAGAACCAGGGGTCATATTTCTAATGGATCTTATTTTTTTCTGACTTATAAATTTCTCTTAAATAACAGGACTTTACTAACTTTTAATGGTTTTATGATAATACTTTATAAATTTTCTTATATCTAAGTGAATAAAAACACAACATTTTTTTAGGACATTTCTTAGTCAAAGTTTCTTAATTTTATTTTTCTTAGCAAAAGTGAGAAAAATGATAAAAAGCGCCACCTGGAGCAATGTGCTGTAAATAGACTTGAAATTGGAGATGCATAAATATACCATAATATAGGACGAACCAGGACAGGTACCTAACTAAACAGTGCCTGTGATAATGAATGCATGTTACATGTACATGATTAATGTTATGTACACTATTTCAATATGTCTACTCTGATATAACATATAAAGCAATAACAACTATTAAACATATAAAACATAATGTTTTTGTACAAGCAAAACTGGACAAAAAGTACAAAAAAAAAATATAGCACACAATGCAGCATACAACAAAAAATTTGGCATAAATGAAAACTTGGTGTTAACAACAACAACAACAAAAGGATATATAACTAATTGGTTTAATTTGCAATAACATGAGCTCACAAACATTTTAGTTGTTAAGTATCGATTTAAGTTATAGTACAATCTCAACCAACAATTCCACGTTGAGCAATATCAATATAACTGGTTGTTACACTTTTTTGTCATATAATGACTGGTTACAAAAAGGAAAAAAAACGAAACATTTTTAAGCAGTAACTACTTAGTTCAAACTGTGTCATTTTATATACATAAGGCCTGGTCGAGCAACAACTGACAGTTGCTTACAAGTATTATTTTATATTCAGTTTTATGGCAAATGCTTAAACAAAAAAGGGCTAATATTTAAAAAGTAGGAAGTCAACATACATTTCTTTACTCACACACATGTATTTTCATTAAAGGAGAACTAGTAACTAAAAGCAAAATAAGTAATGTAGTTACAAAATAGTAAGCCAATAATGAAGATACTTATCAGATAACTGAGTATGGAAATACAGATTTTTAACTTGGAAAAAAAAAAACAAGAAACTTAACAAAGAACAATAGAACATTTTGTTTCCTTGTAACATCCTTGTATTTTTAAAATCCATGATTGGTCAACCAGGGATAAACCGAAAATGAAATATCCTGATACAGATACTTAGATTTTACAACAATCCTACAAACATATTTCGGATGATAAAGTTTTCTTTAGATTGTGTATTTTTAAATGTATACATGCTACAATTGTAACAGACCAGTTTTTTGTTGAAAAAAGTGCTAACCCTAATCAAACAGCTTCCAGGGGATCTGGATCTACAATATTTACCTAACCCTGATCAATTTCTACTTAGCAGGTTAAGAACAGGCTAACAATCTTTCCGTCATCTAGAGATGTTCCAAAAATAAGCATTTTTATTTCCGCTGGATTGTCAACATTCATTTACAAACAAAGAAGAGGGGGAGGATATCATGACCAACTTCCGCACTTAGGTCCCAACACAAGGGGCATGAACAGAATGTATATAGGAATGGTTCAAAATGGGATCAACTAACAATTCCTTGGTCAAGGATAAGTGGATGAGTCAAAAGCTAGTCTTATTTAAGGACAAAAGATGCTATGGCATGTATATTACATTTTCTTAACGTTCTGGGCTTTGGTTTGGTTTGTTTTTAAATATATCATAATGACTCAATTATTGTCATTTTGACACAATATCCGGCTATTATTGGTGAAGGAAGGACTACCGACACGTGTCTGAGTAGAACCACCGTTGTACCAGATGTCAACTGGAAGATATCTCCTCCCGAAATTTCCTGCCGTGGCCACGCCTCAAACTCACATCATACGAGGCTAAGGAGCAACAACTCTAAATTCTGGTGCACAGGTTCTTGTCAAATGATTGAATTTATAATATTTATTGGTATTGTTGGGATGCTGACATTTCTTTCTAAATAATTGTAGTCAAGCTGTTTTATTTTGTGTCATTCAATGATATTTATCAGTTCACCTATATCAAACACATGTATCAATATCTTACCGTTGGGAATTTTGGTATAATTTCTTCTTTAATATACATTTTAGTTTTAGTAGAAGAACTAAAACTCTACCTCAAATGGTTAGATAGACCGATTCATGAAAAATGTAATGTTTATTCTTTCCAAACATATAAAATAAGCATGTTTGGAATTTGTGCTAAATATAGATATCTAGGTCGTAGCCATGACCCCTTTGTTTACATGCGAGCATTAAGTGGTCGTGTTTCAGTCAAGTTCAGTTTTAAAAATACCTAACTTTGCTCCATATATATAGATAGGACATGAACCCATTCTACGGTGGCAATTGAGATGTTATGCTACACTTTGCACAAAGATCACAAATGAAGAGCACTGAACTTTCTCAGGTAACAAAAACTCCTTTGGATGTTTAAGAAAAAGAATCCATCCACAGTTGGAAAAGGTGGTATCCAAAAGTTTGGACCAATTTTTTCTCTCCAAAATAACCTAATAATTCATTGTTACCTGAAAAAGGTCCTGCAAAATGCTGTTTAGTGATGCTGTAGATCTGTGGGAAAAGTGAAGCATTACAAACATGTATTTCCTATCTGAGCCATGCTGCAGAGAAAGCTATTTTAAAACCACCTGACAAGTTACTTTTGAGGTCGCTTTATATCATTATCTGGATATTTCGCACTAACGTTGGTATCTTTTTTAGAAGAGATCACTTTCGTGCTTATTTACAGATTTTGGAAAGAATGAACATTTAAAGATATTTTTTGCAATGTGTACTGTCTCACATACAGGTAGTGTTCAAAATCATCTTCACTCAGACTGAAGTATGTGTAAGTGCAGAAATTATGCATTAATTCCCAGAAGCTAGAAAAATATAGTTACATGCATTTGATATAGGTAAACTGTCAGATACCACCTTTAAGTAGAACAAGAATGGAAAAAGGTTTAGGTACGTTAATTAGAAAACAGTGTTTTAATTAGACTATTTATTTCATTTACAAAATTACCCAAAGGGAAGTAACAAGAAATTATGTTTTTTACCTCCCTTGTGAAGTTCAACACCCTGCATATTGTCAATAATTATTTGTTTTATTAAATGTTGTTTAATAATAAATTTTATTACAAACTTCATATTCAAAATATAATCGGTGCTACTTAATACTTCACATTCTGATAGCTTCAATAAAATGAAGGCTAACTAATAATAAAATGAATTCGCAAATATTTTAATTTAAATTTATGGAGATAATAAATATTCCATGTTTCATCATTATTTCAAGGTAAATGACAAGACCGTTTAATTACCTGTCCTAATGGCATATATATTAAAGACTCGGTTGTTATTTTTAAATGAAGAGATATCTTACAAAATAGTTTTATCAAAGCTTTGAACTAGAGAAATTTTATTCTCTAATGTTTGATCAAGCATTTCAGGGACAGTTTACATGATTGTTTAAAAAAAAAAGCTTTAAGACAAATTCACATGATTGTGTTAAAGGAGGTATCCAACAGTTTGCCTATATTAAATACATGTACCAACATCTAACCACTGATTTTGATGAATTAAGTCATGCTTTTTGCGTAAATCTATATTTTAGTAGTCATCAAGATGCTTTTTTATTGTTAAACTGTATAAATTGCCAAAACAATACTCTAAATGTTCAGTCTTTCCAACTATAAAAAGCATGATATTGGTCTCTGCTAAAAATATATATCAACATCAGAGCGGATTACATGGATGAATATACAAAAGAAAGTGGTCATGTGGTTTTCTAAGTTTAAAAATAGCTATCTCAGCAGTGTGGCCCGGATAGGAAATACCTGTTTGCAATAATGAGTGGCGATTTATCCTTCACACAGATTTTTGGCATCAATGAATAGCATTTTGAAAGACCTTTCCAAGCACCAATAAGTTAGAAAAAAAATTGGACCAAACTGTCGGATACCACCTTTAAATCAAGTTTACATGATTGTTTTAACAAAGCTTTAAGGCGAACTTTACACGATTTGTTTTCACATGCTTAAAGGAACATTTTACATGATTTTTAAGGCATTTTTTTTACATAATTGTTTTGATAACACTATAAGGGACATTTTACATGATTGTTTTAACAAAGTATTAAGGCATACTTTACAAGATTGTTTTAATTAAGCTATAAGGAACATGTTAACTGATGAAAAAACACAGATAAGCTGGAATACATTCCCACTTGATTGTTTTTGTCCCCACTCGAAATAGAACTGTGTGGTGAGGGGCTATGGAGTCAGAGGAGTTACTAGGTAACAATTCTACCCCACCCCACAATTATGATGGTGATACTTAGCTACTATTTGTGGAAACACACCACCTAACCACTGTGTTTCGTTTGATACCTAACTCTAATTAGAAAAAGATCTGGGTCCAAGATGATACTTTCAAGCTCGAGTCAGAGACCGGTTTCAGGCATCTGATTGGTCATAATTTGAATACAGTTCAAAATATGACCAATCGGATGCCTGAGAATAATCTCAGACTGAGCCTCAGTTTTATAACCTCGGAACCAGGCAAAGGCAAATAGAGTAGGTCCAGTCCAGATGATTTAACTCCATTTGGGTCCTTTATGGTAAAAAAACTTCTGGATGAATGTTGGTTTTGTTGTGAAAAGTAAATTTCACCAACATATTTATTATCATTCTAGCAACTTCGAGCTACATCATTGTTGATAAAATAAGATTCAAGATGACTGTCTGGGTAGAACCACTGATGCTCAATACATGGAATTAAAACCAGATGCACCAAATGCCATGTCTAGCCTAAGCCTACATCTATATAACTATAAAACTTATAACATTTTCACATGACTCTAAATCCTCACAATTCCAAGGTATCACTATCCTTGATTATGTCAAAAATTTGACAACAATCATAGGAAGTCAAGAGAAATACTTAAATATTATGTGACTTTTATAATAATTCTATGACACCTTTGGAGCGTCTTATTTAATTTCCAATAGAACCCTGTATGGCAGTATGTATTTTTTTAAAGTGAGTTTAAATAATCGAATCCAATCGCTGAGGAGTTACAAGTTTGCGATCTTAACTGCTGAACCACAGACTCCCCATGTCAATGCAGGACAAGAGCTGTCTGTAGACAGTGTGCTCCACTTTTTTAGTGCTGGACAAATAAATGAAAATTCCAAGTCGAAAAAAGGTACATAACTCTGCCAACAATTATTTTAGGTTCACCTGCCCCTTTTTTTGAAATCAGTTTCTTTCTTGACAGAGTGCAAGTATTCTAAGTTTAAAGAGAATATCTTTTGACAGTTTTCAATAAAATGACTGTAAGAAAAAGGTTAGCCAATCCCAATGCAGAAAAGAGGGTCAAGACAAAACTAATTCTTTTCTTTGGTAAGAGGAGCTAAAAAATAAATAAATTCTGAAACCTTACCTAAAATAAATAGAGATTGTAATATTTGTATATTTATGAAAGGATAAGCTGGAAATTTGATTTTTTATATTATTTATGCAATTGTTTAGCTATGTTCTATCTATTTAAGACAACCTGAGCACTATTATTTTTTGTTAAAGATGCATTTTTATTTCTGCTAAAGATGAATTGCTGTTTTGTTTCCAATTATGATTATAAAAGCAACGTCCAGTTGTTTTTTTTGGAGGAGGAAGACCCCAGACACATGTCTGGAAAGAACCACCGGCGCACCACAAGTCAGCTGGAAGACCTTCCCACATTATGTCCTTTGCCCCGAATGGCACTCGAACCCATGCGGTAAGAGGCAAAGCAGTCAGAGGAGTTACAAATCCGCGACTCTACCACTATGCCACAGGCGCCCCACAAGGTGAATTGCTACTTCTGTAAAAGATGTATTGTAATTTCTTTAAAAGATTCATTGAATTTAGCTGTTTAAGATGCCCTGTAATATCTTTATAGAATTTATTTATATTTGCAATAATTTTGTTGGTTAAAATTATTTTACTATTTTGGTTAAAGAAAATGTTTCCCTTGTTTTTTGTTTTATTTCAGTTTTGGAAATACTTGCAATTTTACCTTGTGTTATCTGCATTGACATCAGACTAATAATAACACTTATATTATCATATATTTGAAGAAAAAATAAAAACATAAATTTTTCTAGCAAAAGGAAGGAAACTCAAAAATTGGAAATTAACATATTTTTTACTATTACATAAATTACACAACATTTGGTAAAAAAATATGATAATTATGATTAATTACAAAGTTTTGATTGACATGTACATTTAATACCAGTTAATATTTATTTATTCATTAAATTTCTCAAACTATACTTTTCAGCTTGTGACGGTAGAACACACCATATTACAACAACTTGATGAGAACCAAGATTGCACAGATGTCTTATCGTAGAAAGTACTATTTTTTAAGTGGATGGTTTAAATAAGGGTGTTATTTGTTTCATTTTAAACTACTTGCTCATAATTCTCTGCAAGCTTTCTGATCAATAAAGTTGATTTACTGGCCAGCAAAATATAAATCATTTTTTGTATAAAAAAAAAGAAAGAGCTCGGAAACTCAATTAGAGACTGCAAGTGTCAACAAAAGACTGGTTCACCAGACAATAAATTATCCCTTTATTCAAAGTATTATGTGCCAAAACTAAAGTATATCCTAAACTGTAACTCCATGCAAATGGCCTAGGTTTTCAGCAAAATTTCCTATTTTAACAGCTTTAGAACATTTTTCAGGGGCAGTTCCAGGACTTTTTTGGGCGGAGGGTCCAAAGTGAACAAGCACAAAAGGTGTTAGTGGGGTCTGGGGGCATGCTCCCTCAGAAAACGTTTAAAATGTAACAGCCAAATAGAGCCATTTCCTGCATTTTGAATAGCTGCTACAACTTTTTTTGAGTCCAAACTGTTTGTTTTATTAGTGATACAGATAATCTTTTATCATATTTGTTCAAGGCGAGCACCATAAGGCATGAGTAGCATTAGGGGGTCTGAAGGCATACTCCCACACAAGGAATATTGACAATCAGAAGCCATCAATGTTTTTAATACATTTTAGGTGCTTACTGTTTTTATCTGTAGTACTAGACACATGTTATGGTAAAAATACCTTCATGGAAGGTATTTTCTGAAAATTCCTGGAGTGGTCCAAACCTCCCCCACCCCACACACGATCCGCCCATGTTTTCTCATTTCGAACCATCAGTCAGGGTGTCTAAATAAAGATTAAAAAAAACCTTCCAGGAAGAACAAACACATGTATGCATGAGACATGTTAGGAAACATTTGTTTGATAGGTAATTTGTTAATAACTCTCAGCATGGATAAGTAATGTTCAATATAACAAAATATTAATTAATAACAAAACTTGTTATCTGAAAATCAGTTGCTTACTTCTGTGACTTTTTCAAAACTGAAATATTTAAAATAAGTTTTTGCCTGCCTTTTTCATGACCAAGTGCATTATTTTATTTCAAATTCAGAAACAAATTCAATTGGCTCTGGGATATGCTTAATTACATTCTGATACAATGTGAAAATGTCAGCTGTACTAAAAACTCTAAATTTTCCCTAACAAAATGCACTTATTTTTGTGCCCGAATAATTATTCAAACTTAATTCTATATAAAGAAAATGGAAGATATGCATCATTTCTTTCCAATTCATTTTGAAAATGTCAGTTTTATAAAAAAAAAAGTAATGAACCCTGAAGACCAACAATACAAACCCTTTCTGTTTCAAGGCCAATAGAAAGTATTTTCTCCATACTTTAAAACTAACATAGAATTCAAAGAAAATGTTTTTTAAAACCAGCTGGGACAGGTCTAATCTGAACCAAAATTGGTCTGAGATAATAAAATTTTAAGCCCTAAGTACATCCTTTCTTTGTTTAACTTTAAAAGCGACTCAGTCCCGTGTAGTCAAATTTGCATTTTTTTTTTTTAAATTTCATAAACAGAAACTTTGTTAATCCACAATGAATAATTGAAAATTAGATTATTAGAATAAAAAGAAGAGATTAAGTTCTCCTGAGGTTGGGAGAATTAAAGCGGTGTGAAGCTCTGAAACTATTTTTAGCCTTTTTTAAACTCAACAATCTAACTAATATATCACTGAACTGTGCATGCGACAACATATACCAAGTGTCTTTATTAGTCATAAACAATAAGCTAATTGGATTGATAGTGATGCAACTGTGATGCAATATTTTAATACAAATATAAATGTGCGGGATGTGTGGTTCTATGTTTCTTGTACCTGCTCAAAACTTTGACCAAGTTGCTTTTACTTGCATATTTGTGCATACACCTACATCAAGTGCTCGTATAAATGCTGAAATAAACATTTGAATTCTTAAAGACCCTTCTTTGTTTTGTTTTAAATATGTGATGTCATTCTCTTGCAAATGATTGGTCAGGTTTAAAGAGAATTTCCAAATTCCACCAATCAGAAGTCTTCACTCCAATTTCAATCAATCAGATGCTTTAGATTGGTCTTAATTCATAATTCAACAAATCAGAATATGGATGCTTGAATATGGTATCAGACCTGAGCTCAAAAGTTTATAATTTCAGTCCTAGTTTGGTCTTATTCTCTAAATGATCTTAGACTGAAACATCAAATATTTGAGTCTTTGAGTCAATGTATACAACCACAAATAATGGAAGCCAATTTTCAAATAAAAAAAAAGAAGGCAAAAACTAAAAACTGATCAAAGGCCACATTAAATCACATTATTTACCTCAGACAAACAATAGTAGGAAGAGCTGTAGTTAAGTGAAATTATCTTATTTAATATAGAACTATATCCCATAATTCTCAACCAAACCCTATAGTGCAAGTACTCATTGAAAATCTTTCATTGAGACAATCCTGATGAATACCAGGTATACTAAGTTTGAAGGAGAAATAAAGGATTTAGAATGAGAAAAATTCCCATTGACAAAAAAACCTAACAACACAGCACTTTTGAATCTTCAACTGTACAATGTAGGTAATGAAAAATCATGCATTTTCCAAAATACTTCAAATAAGAGCTGCCAGTATCTCGTCTCACATGTTTTTCTTTTCCCAAACTAGTTCCGACTTAATCCAATATAATGATCCACAATCCGAGTATGCACAGATCATTAAAGCTCCACAATGCAGCAACATTTCTGCCATTTAAGACCTGTGTTGCAGCTAAGCCAATCACAGAGCTCAAATTTAACTCCCGAGTCACCCAGTAAAGATTGGAACAGGTTTTAAGTGTACTTTTACTCCTAGACTGCATGTATTATGCACTGCATTTCGAGTGGTGAGTAACATTACCATAAAAGTACAGAGTTACTCTTCAGAATTATTGGTTATTATTTAGCAGATAGTTGTCATCTTTAGACAGATTTCTGCAAAAGGGTACAATGTGAATATCTTGGAATATTTAAAGATTTGATTTTGGTCGTACATTATTCATATGTACTTTTACACATTTTCTGTATATAGTTTAGATTTAATGATCCTTCTCATGAAAGTACTTGTGACAAAAAAAAAATCCTATTTCATTTGTAACTATTTTTTATGCTGTATCTGCAAGTTCTTGTTTACTTAATTATTTCCTTGAAAACAACCAATTAACTTCCAATTAACAATTAGTTTTTTAATTGAATTTCTTGGACACTGAATGTCAACTAAGAAATCAAATTACGGTAGGAATATGTATAAAATAGTTGTACCAAGATATGTTTGTTCAGAACAGTATTGCAAATTAGATTTAAAAAAAAACCATTAATTAAAGGATTTCTTACATAATTTTTTATAACTTTATTGCTGACGTAATTGTAAGAAATGGTCTTTCTGAAATAGCCATAATTTAAAAAAAAACAACTCTGTCTGAAACCATCCTCAAGGTTCTGATTAGTCACATTTGGATTACTGATATGACCAATCAGGCACTTGAAAATGGTTATAATCTTCAGCTTTTAAATATATCATTTCAATTGTGACTGAGTTTTTCTTGCAAACTGACTATGTTGCTAACTGCAATTTATGGGAACGTATCGCAGAACTCTCAAGAAGCCCATATTAAAAACATTTGTTAATTGGAGCTTTGACCTTGAACAGATTTTACACAACATTTCTGAATGGGGATGGAGATGAGCTAGAGCGGAGACACGATGACAACAAATTGTGGAGATCATTAACAATCGTTGGTGCAGTCTACCAGTTATGACATAGGGTTGACCATCATGTCATGTTAAGCCACACCTCCATGAAGATTGGCCACACCCTTGTGATGTTTTATGACCATCAAACTGTGACGTCACTTTCCATTTGAAGTGAGCTCCACTCCCTCATGAAGTAAGGCTCCTCCTTTGTGAAGTTTGGCTTTACCCTTGTAATTAAGTGCTTCTTCATTGCAAAACTGGGCGTGCCTGTAAAAGTGAGGCTACACTTCTTGAATTAAGGCCTTCCCTTTGTGCATTTAGCTTCATCCTCATGAAGTTAAGCTCCTCCCTTAGAAAGCTTGGCTTTACCACCTGATGTTGAAAATGGCCTCTTCCAGTTTAAGTGACGCAAACCTTTATGAAATAAGGCCCACCCCTGTAAAGTGAAGCCACGCCTCTGCCATTTTCTTTTGTTGACTTCAGCCACTGCTAAGTAAGAAAGTCATGTCTACATCATGAGCGTAAGCATGTCAGATGGTCCTCAAACATTGAAGCCACACCCTCTTGAAATGAAGTCCCTTGTTTTTTAAGTAAAGCCACACTCCTGCCTGACGACAAAGCCACATCCTCTTGAAATGAAGGCCTTTCTTAGTGAAGTAAAGTCACACCCCTGCCTGGCCTGAGTCATGCTGACATCACAAACTACAACCACTATGACCACTACATACACAGGTGCTCAACATATTTCACATAGGTGTGCCAGGGGGATCATCATCGTCATCTGTAACTTCATTTGTTATTGGCAAAAAATTGCTTAAATCTGAACATGAACACTTGCCTTCACATCGACACTTTGGTGTTAAACCTAGTGATTTTTGAAACTCTAATAGCTGTCCCATGAAGTTGAAGTTTGGTGAAATGTTTGGTTTACACGTTTTCACGTAGTCATATGCCTCATTAAGGGAGAGGGCATTCCGCTTCATTAGATAAGCCACAGTGATGGTCACAGAACGACTGATGCCGGCCAAGCAGTGAACCAATACACCCTGTTCTGAATTTCTACCTTCATCTGAAATAAAAGAAAAAAAAGAAAAAATAAATGATATTGTTAAAGTACAAAAAATGTCTAGGAACATATTAACCATGATGTGAATATCTGTACAATGTCTAAATAAAATTGAAGAAACAGGGGTTAGGTATAATTTAACATCATTAAGGGCACAGACAAAAAAAAAATGTCTTTATATAGTACATGCATTTTTTTTCCTTTCATTGGTAAGAAGAAACATGGCTTACTCAAAAAGAATATAATAACAACAACAATAATAATAATTATAATAATAACTGTAATAATAAAAGTAATTTTAGTTGTTTTTTTTTTGTTTTTTTTTGTGACATTGCACCAACGCAATTATGACCATATTGGCGACATCCAGCTAATTATTGGTGGAGGAAGAATTCTGAGTAGAACCACTGGTGCACAGCAGGTGAGCTAAAAAACCTCCCCACATGAAAGTTCTCGCCTTGACTGGGACTCCAGCAGACGAGGTGAGGAGCTGCCGAATTCCAGATCAGCCACTCTAACCGCTCGGCCATGAGTGCCCCCAATGATAGTTATAAATATAAAATTTTATGATGGCAATAACAATAACAATAATTTCAATAATCATAAATATGATAACAAACAACTCCTAGTTATAACTTTATTTTAATGAATTAAAAAACAAATGTAGGTAGTATTGCTACTCATTGGGAGTTCTGTAAACTTAGTCTAACATACTTATTAGAAACTTGACTGACATGGTGAATGAAAAAAAAGTTTATAAAAAGAAAATTTATATTAAAATTTATATTTTTATTTTTAAATCTGCTCAGATAACAAAATCATGTTGAAATGGGTCATGGTTGCTGAAGTGATGTTTGCCTAACTAAATTGATATATTTTATTAATATATAATATCAATTAAATATTTTAGGATTTTTGTTTGCTGTACTTCAAATTATCACCCAACTGAGGGAGACAACGCAAAAGTCAACAACGGCAGAGTTATGGTTCTTTAGCTGTGCACTTTTTCTCATCACCAGGTACCTACCATCACTAGGTACCTATACTAAGTCTGAAATGAATCCATACAGTAGTCTTCAATTAATTTTGTGCAAAGCACTTCTGCTCATAAAAGTCTTACCAACCCTTAAAGGTGGTATTCTACAGTTTGGACCATTTTTTCTCTAAAACAACTTATTGTTGCCTAAAAAATCACACAAAATGCTGTTTATTGATGTCCTACATAAATGTCAAACAAGAGGCCTTATACCCTAATCGTCATTACAAACAGGTTATTCCTATCTGAGCCATGCTGCAATGATAGCCATTTTTCACCACATTACCCCTTACTTTCTGGATCATGTTATATCATCATCCAGATATGTCCCTCACATGTCAATACCTATTTTATGTAGAAATCCCCATCATGCTTATTTAAAGATTTGGAAAACAGGAACATGTGGAATGATTTCTTTTAACGATCTGTACATGAACATTTGGAGCCATATCTTTAACAATTTGTACAGTCTTTTAATTAAGATTACATCAGACATGTAGAGCATCTGCTCCAGGCACGGAATTCCCCGAGTTCGAATTCAGGCCGCGACAAACCAAAGTCATAAAAAAATGGTTGTGGTATTGGTGCCTTGCTAAAGCTTAAGCAAATATATGGGTAGTTCCATGACTTGTTGGTCCGGTTTCTTGATAATATGAATGAGTGTGGTATTACATCCAGAGCGGCAACTTTATATCCCCCCTTTGGGAAGCAAAAAATTATCCGAAGCTTGTGGTTTTATGAAACATAAATAACTAGCGACCTCATTTGAACCCTGATCTGGTTATAACCTGACATAAACTGCCAAAGTTGAACATGCAATCATGTCATTAAAACGTCTTCGCTCTTAAGGTTTAAATGACAGCCAATCATGAACTAAAAGTACTGAATTCTTAATGAGGCTCTCAAATTGCCCTCGATACTTGGTCTCAAGATTCAGTCTGTCTTAATTACTTCTTAATGATTTACATACAATATTAATTTCCTCTTCATTATTGACAGGAAAAAGACATTCATGCGATATGCATGTATGCATGAAAGGCAGTAAAGATAGACAGTTTTTCATCCATAATGTGCGAGTTTTATTGTGTTTGTAGTAAGCATTTTAGGACAATCTAACTGAAATGGAAGATATGAAATCGTTTTAAGCTTCTGGCTGTTTAATTTCAAACAAGACAAATATATAATTATTTGATTTCAAATGATGTAAGATAAAGACTGCATTAAACATAAACAGTTTAATTTCTTAGCAAGTTTACTATTCTTTTAACTCTATTATGTCTGATTCAACAAAGATTTAGTCTTATTTTTCCCTTTTCACAAAGAACATACTTAAAGTATAATATTTATTATAAAGAACAGATTTTATGTACATTTACAATAATTCATTTGTTTGTTTATCGGGTTTATTGTCCCACAACAGTATTTCAGTCATCTGTAGACTGTGTCCCATTAAGCAGATATAGTGCTGCCTTCACTGTGTACATCATGCCATGAACACCTGGCATGATACCACACCCAGTCACATTATCCTGACACCGCACCAACTAGTCATGGAATCCCTTTATATTTGCTTGAGTGTTTGTTAGCAAGGGAGCTATACCACCACCATTTTTTACGACTTTGGTATGTGGCCTGCATTCAAACTAGGGGCCTCCAGTACCTGAAGCCGACACTCTGCGAACTGTCCTACCTGGTCTGTTCTAATTCATTTGAAGTAGATAAAATGCTGCCTAGAATTTAACAGCATGTGTTAAACACACAACCAAGATATGAAGGGTACAACACTCTCTTTTTCTCCTCCACACACCATATACACAGTACTCATTTGATGCGCCTTGATATGGCAATTCTAAGGAGTACCAGCAATACAGGGTTTCATTGAGAATTGTGGGATATGTGGCAACACGAAATCTTATCTCTCTTACCTGGAGCTCTGGATAAAGTCATACTATGCAATAAAAGTGCCATCAACAGTTTCAAAGTGAAATGATCCTTGTAGTGCTTAATTGACCAAATCGATGCCAATATAAAAGTAAATTTTCATACCTTTTACTGTGAAGACTAAATAATTACAAATCATTATAATTCAGCTCAAACTTGGGGCATTGTTTTTTTGCACAAATGGAACAAGTAAGCAGCCTTTGCAGAACACTATAAAATTTATATCTTTATAATTATAAATGTTAAATTTAAAGATGCTGTCTGACTGATTGGAAATAGAGTTTTGGTTCTCAAACAACCAATAAATTGTCACCTTTGTCATCTGTAAAGGCCCTGACAAATGCTTTTTATGGATGCCATACATCTATGTAAAAAATGAAGCATAAGCACTCGTCATCACAAAAATGTATTTCCTGTCAAGCTGCTCAGGTATTTTTAAACTCAGAAAACCAAGTGACCACTTACTTTTGAGATAACATAATATCGGGATTGGGATTTGCCAGCATTTTTGCCGATACTGTGCAACAACATTTTTATAATTATAGCACAGGGGCACTTATGAGGTGCCCAGGGACTGAACCTGGCCGATCCATTATAGTGACATTGACGAGTCAGACATTATGCTGTCCCCTTAGCCCCGGGTGTTAGGAGGGAAGCCACTACTACCAACTTTAAAGTCTTTGGTTTGACCCGGCCAGGGTTTGAACCCGCAACCTCTCGGTCTGCAAGCTGATGCTCTACCACTTGAGCTATTACGGCTGGTTTAACATAATATCATCCATGTTATTCGATCTGACGCTGATATCTATGTTTAGCAGAAATCCCTTTAGTGCTTATTAACAGACTAGAAAAGAATGAACATTAAGAATAAATTATTTTATGATTTGTACTGTCTAACAACTGATGTATCGTCAGAGATGTCTTTACTTAGATGCAAGTATAAGTTTATAAAGAGATTATGGCAAAATTCCACCATACATGGTAAGATATTGTTACATGTTTCCGATATAGACAAACTGTCGGATATCACCACTAAAAGAGAAATTAATTATTCACCAGAATATAAAAAGTTCTTTTTCTTTCTTTCTTGATTCAAGTTTTTTCCATTCTTCAACTTGCGGCTCATTTTACCTATCACCAGAATATACTGATTGCTTATTTCCTCAAAGGAATCCCTTCTTAGTTATCTCTGATCTCTTATCTTAAAAAAAGAAATAAACCTGCGGGTAAAAAAAAATGTACAAAATGCACTCAAGGAATGTAAACTTACGCTCATAAAACACATCAAGTTTGAGACATAAAAAAATCCTTTACCAGCGGATATACCAGCTTAAAGCATGGGTCATTAAGTAAGGAGATAGCTTATATTCTCATAGGTAGCGTAATTCTAACAACCTGCCTAGCACAAATTGACCATACCCAGGCAAATAATGCTAATAGCTGTCGGATTTGGATCTGCACTATTAACTGTCATGTTTCTAGCAGTGACTCTATTGACCTTTCAGCCTTTCTTTTCATGATTTTGGGGAAGGATGACAGGACCTTCAGATTTTTTAATTTTGAATAAAAAATAGGCAGTAATGCACAGATGTACACATTTCAATAGAAATGTTTACATAAAAATCAAGCAAGTTTGTTTTGTGGAAATTTTACCAAATATCAAGGGTGTGTGGGTAAGAAAGGTTACTTGTTTGCTTGGGAAATGGGGCTGATTGGGAGAGAAAAAAGGTCCTGCCTTTGCAGATATATGAGTTGGAGTTAGCAATTACTTGGAAATAGAATTCATGTACGTTGTGGACAAATTGTAAACAGATAAGAAATGAGAATTTTTAATCTAAAATTAAAGTGTTCTGTTTCTTTACATTGCACATGCTTAATAATGGTCATAGTGGCAACATCCAGATTATTATGGGTGGAGGAAGACCACAAATAAAGGTCAAAGTAGTAACAACAGGGCAAAGCAAGGTCAAGCTGAAAGGCTGCAGCAGGTGAATTTTTATTAATCAATCAGGATTCAAACCCCACTGGAGAGGGACTAAGGAATTACAAATAGAGGATTCTAACCAATCAGCAAAGGGCACCCCATATACAATAATATATATACTTAGATTCCAGTTAATAAGCACAATATTCGACCATTTAAGGTAAAAAAATAAATTTTATTTTGTTAAACTAACAATCAATTAATTAAATAAAGTAGATTAAGCATTGGGATATTTTTTTAAGATGGTGAAACTAAACAGAGGAGACAGTATTTTTAAGACAAAAAGAATAATAATGGGGTACATTGGTGAAATTGAAATTGTCTCCCTTGTTAGTTAATATCCGAGGTACTTCAAACAGTAAGTAGGTCCTTGTAGTTGAAATTCTTGGACTTTATCGCCTGTTCTTTTGTAGATATTGCAATAACAAACAGTGAATTTCTTACTTTTGCTTAAATATAAGCTTAAAGTCCATTAAAATACTTATAGATATATGTTATTTAAACAAGAAAATGGCCATGTTTATTGATGATGGTTAACCTGGGTATCATAAGAAAGGCAGAAAAGTCAACATACAAGTAAGAGCACAAGCATAAAAACTGAGTTAAACAAATGAAAGGACCTACTTGCATTTAGGCATTATTCAGGGGAGACTATTTATTAACGTCTCTCATTTAATAAACTAATATTTTGTATAGGGCATTTTGTTAAAAAATTGAATTTTTTCAAAAGAATTTTATTTGAAAGAATGTATATCTACTTAAAAAGAAAAGGATTGTTTGAATATATAATATATATATTATAACAATAAAAAAAAGCTGACAATGAATTTGCAAACAAAAATTAAAAAATATCTGTTTGAATTGTTAAACTAAGTATAAACAAGAGGGCCATGCTGGCCCTTAATTGCACACCTGAGGACAAGGGCTTTTAGTAGGCTCATATCTAGTGTCAAGTTATTAATAATTATTTACTTTAGAAATATTTAATGCAGACAGGGCCATAAATGTGGCCTCAGCAATAATCACAACAGTCTTCCAAAATTTGAACTTGTGACCTACTTTCTGATCCTACGAAATCAGTTACAACTAGTCAAAGAATCAATGTAGACAAACATTCTGGCCAAGTTTGGTAAAGATTGGGCCATAAATGTGGTCAAGGTTTTTTTTCCTAAGATTTGACCTAGTGACCTGCTTTTTGACCCAATGTTACCCAGTAAAGAACTCATCCAAGATTTCATGCAGGCTAAAGTTCTGGTCAAGTTTAGTGAACATCAGACCATGAATGGGGCCTCTACAGTGTTCACAAGGATTTTCTAAGATTTGACCTAGTAATCTACTTTCTTTACTTCACATGATCAAGTTATGAACTTATCCAATCATTTTGGCCAAGTTTGGTAAAGATTGGATGAAAACTGTAGCCTCTAGAATGGTCACGAGCAAATTGTTCACATGCATGCCGGAAGAAGGTGTATTAGAAAAGCTCACCATGTGCTCAGGTGAGCTAACAATGTAAACAAAATCCATCAAACTTCCAAACATTTAAAAGCTTAATATTCAGGTTTAGTACATAAACCCTAATTTTTAAAAGTCTAAATGCTATAATCCAAGTATGACCACAAGCAACTGATATTTATTTTTAATACACATACTACACCCCAGTGACATAAATCAAATTCCAGGAACTTCTGTAACTGCCTCCAGAGAATATCAGAGAAGCTGTTTCCAGTTCTTGATATTTTTGATAAATTCTAAAAACTAGAAATCAATTATGATTACCAGGAAGTAAAACATGTCATGTGACTTGTTCAAACCCACCAACTGAATAAAATCAGTGTCTTGTTCAAACCAAACAACTAAATATTCTCTTGGTTTTGAAAATGGATAAAAATATGGAAGAACAGTCATTCATATTTACAACACCAGTATACATTTTAGACACTTTGCACTTGGTGCAACAATAAACAAAACACCAACACAATGGACAACTTGAAAATGATTGTGTTCACATAAAATTGTACATAGAAAATAAAAATACATAGCATGTTTAGATATACCAATTAATCCAATCAGTATATTTTTTTGTTGTTTTACTGGGTTTATTGTCCCGCCAACAGTATTTCAGTCATCTGGAGACAATGTCCACTTGAAGCAGATATAGTGCCACTTTCACTGTGTATAGCATGCCGTGAACACCTGGCATATTACCACACCCAGTTACATTATCCTGACACTGGGCCAACCAGTTGTGGAACTACCCTAATATTTGCTTGAGTGTTAGCAAGAGGTCTGTACCACTACCATTGTTAACGACTTTGGTATCTTGCAACCCGGGATCGAATCAGGGTCTCTGATACCTGGAGCCAGTATTATGTTTATAACCCACCCATTTACCTATAACATGATATATTTTTAGCTTATTTACACTTGTCTGATACAGTTAGACCTGTAACATAGAAATAAAAATACATATACTTGAGGCCATGAATCTGCAACCTTGGTTATCAAGTATCTTATCAAGTAACAATCTTAACAAGCTAAAGTAACTAGACAATGACATATAGATGTACATCCCTATTATTTCAACACTATTATTTCGCTCTCACTGACATTGAAATATGACCTTGAATTACACTTATAAAGTAGTTATTTGATGCAGAACTTTTACAACATCTGTAGGTCACAAGAAGGGTATGGCAATCACAATAAATACCTGGCAAGCCAAAAGTTAGCTAAGAGGAGCCTGTGGGGGAGCGGTTTGAGTAGCTGACTTGAAACTCCTCAGACCCTCCCCACATGGGTTCGAGTCCCAGTCAGGGCGAGAACTTTCGTGCGATGAGGTTTTTCAGCTAACCTGCGATGTGCCGGTGGTTCTACTCATACATAAGTCTGGGGTCTTCCTCCACCAGTAATTAGATGGACGTTGCCAACATGACCATAATTGTGTCTGTGCTATGTAACATAAAAAAAAGTTAGCTTGACATCCTCCCAAATACACCTACTAAGGTAATGGGTCACATTATCTCTATAATTAAATCAACTAAATAGTACACTTCACATGAACAACCTTGAATCTTTGTCTTCAAATTTTCCTTTATTAACTAATTACTTTTGCCTGAACTCAACTTCTGCATCACTCACTCGATTATAAACCCAATTACAATATAAAACAATTAAATAATAAACACTTTGTGAAACAATTATTTTTTTTAACTTTTTGGCAATTTGAATTTTAATACATTTATTTCACAGCAAAAAATTGCAAGGACTTTAATTATAAAATTGCATATTTAAGCTATGTATCTAAGACAAAGGCATTTAAAAAACAACAACAAAAAAAAAAAAAAAAAACATTGAAAAAACAATTGTGGTCATTATAGCAATGTCTGGCAATTATTTATAGAGATTAACCCCAGACGATTCTAACCAGGTCCATATATTACCACAGGCGCACCGCAAGTCGTCTAAACGACCTCCCAATTTGAAAGTGTCACCCTGACCTGGACTGGAACTGGAACCAAAACAGAAATAGGTCATTGGGCTTAAAGGTGGTAACCGACAGTTTGGACCGAAATATATTTTCTTAAATAACGAATTAAGTCATTATTACCTAAGCAAGTCCTGCAAAATGCTGCACATTGATGCTCTAGATCTTTGTGAACAGTGAAACATAAACACCCATTCCTCATTGAAAACAGTTATTTCCTATCTGAGCCATGCTGCAGAGATAGCTATTTTTAACTAAAACAACCACGTGACAACTTACTTTTGGGGTTACGTTATATTGTCATTCGGGTAATCTGCTGTGACGTTGATATCTATTTTTAGCAGAGATCAGTATCATGCTTATTTCTAGATTTAGAATGAATACACTTTTAGTGTTTTAACGCAATTTGTACTGTCTAACAATATAGGTAATGTTCAAAACGGTCTTAAAATATACAAAAGAGTTTATGCAGAAATAATGCAGAAATAATGCCGAAATTCCCCAAAGCAGTGGCAAGATATTGTTACATGAATTTGATATAAGCAAACTATGGAATACCACCTTTAAGGGGTTACAAAAAAACTACTCTGTCTTATTCAAGTCTGTATTATCATTATTCCCCACTCACTAGGGCCAAAACATAACAGGACCCTTTCTGTATAATCCAGTAACAAGGGCTTTAGTAGATGGGACATTTTGGTACATTCATTTACATATAATATTTTTATGCAAACTAGTAGGTGGTGCGCCCGTGGTGTAGTGGTAGAGTCACAGATTTGTAACTCCGGTCTCCTCAAACTGCTTAGCCTCTCACAGCATGGGTTCGAGTCCTGTTCGGGGCAAAGGACTTAATTAGGTCTTCCAGCTGACCTGCAGTGCACTTTGTTCATTTCGTAAATTATACTTTTCTAATGTACCTTTACGTATTTGATATATAAACCAATGATCTCCTATACACTTCCATTTCTATAAATCTACACATCTTATAGCTGTATCGGCCGCAAAAGCTCAGTTGGTAGAGCATCGACTTGTAGATCGGGAGGTCAAACCAAAGACTTTATAGTTGGTAGTAGTGGCCTCCCTCCTAACGTTCGAGGCTAAGGGGACAGCATTACGCCTGACTCGTCAGTGTCAGTTTAATGGACTGGCTGGGTTCAGTCCCTTGGCACCTCATAAGTGCCACTGTTATGGATTATTCTAGAGCTCAAAAAGGGGCAGGGTGACACAAAAAAGGGGCAGGGTGGCACAAAAAAGGGGCAGGGTGCTTTCTGCGCGTCAGACAGGGTAAAAATGGCACAATTTTAACGTCACATTGAATTATTACTATAACTGTATGTCATATAATTTTATTAGAAAGTCATCAAAAGAAGATAATTGTGTCTATGTTATATCATAAATAAAAAACATAATTTGCTTTTTATGTATTTTTGTTGATAAGTTAGGTAGATTATATAATTCAAAATCTTTGTACATGACATTTTCAAATTTCAAATTTCATGATTCGAAGTAAAAACCTTGTTACATTTAACTTCAAATGTGCGTGTATTCTCAAGACAAACATATCCGAAATAAGTTTGTTCGAATTAACATACACTATTACCGTCTGCAAAACTTATATCTGTAAACAAAACACACAATACTAAAGCAATCCAAGCACATTACCTTGCACGGGCAACCATAAACAAAGCGATACTAAGATTCATTTTTCTAATTTTTGCTCGTTCTTTTTCTTGATCAGCTAATTTATGTTTCAGGGATGGCATTTTGCAATGTCACGCGACCTTCAAAGTGCATGAGAATGACTTTCCTCGAACTTTTAACGAATGAAAAAACTATTAATTAATGATACGTGTGAATAACTTTTAATGTTACATGTGAAAACATACAGAAGAAACTTGAAAGCGATTATGCAATGACCTGAAGTGCCGTCATTATCGATCACCGATAATTGTGATCTTCGCAGCAGAGTAGATACCCACTAATAAGTTTATTAACAACGTGTCTTTGTTTGTTACAGGTACTTTTTAAATTTATCCAGATTGTACTTTGGTATGTTTGTGATTATACCATAATTATCATCAAAAGAACAAGACTCAAATACTGTGTTAACACAAAGCACTCTTCCCAGAAATATTGTGTCTTGTCATAACAGACTTGGTGATGTACATCAAAAAAATAACTGTTGTGCCGCTGGATATCTTAATACCGCAAAACAGGATGACTGGTAGACGCTCCTGTCTTTATTCTCGCCCCGCTCAGTAGTTGCAATTTATGATAAATTTGCGTAACAGTGTCACATCCGGATAACAGCGCCAAATCTAGCTGTGAATGACATTGATTGGTTGATCAAAAGTAAATGGGCCGTCTTAAAAAGGGCAAACGGGTGCTGTTTGTAGGCATTTAAAGGGGCAAAAGGGTGGGGCTTAAAAGGGGCAGGGCGGGGCGCCCTTCTATTCCCCGCTAGAATAATCCCTAGCTCCTGTGCTATAATGAGAGAACTATCGCTGCACAGTATTGGCAAATCCAAGTCCAATCCCTCTCATAGCTGTTTTGCTTAGGATGAGGTTGTCCAAGTTTAAGGACATAATGCATTTAAAAAAGCATCACATATTTGTTATAAATGTTTCCTACCTAAATAACTGACAACTGCAAATGTCATACATCTTTAAAGTAAATAACCTCAGTCAATTGTGAAATGTCACTATATTTAGAATAAGGTCTAGCTCTAATAAAATTAATCTCATTTTAAGAAATGTTCTTCAATATCTTCATATCGTTTTGTTTTTGAAATACATCACAGTGACCAATTATGACCATTATAGCGACATCCAGCTACTTGGTGGAGGAAGACACCAGGCAACTGACTGGGTAGAACCACCGGTTCACCACAAGTCAGTTGGAAGACCATTAGCAAATAATATAAACAATGTAAGAACAAAATTAAAAACATAATAATACCGATAAAAAAAAAACTACGAAAAATGTTACAGTCTTCACCTTAACTTTTTCAAATCACTTGACCCTTTGGGCAAGCCACTGGGAAAATTCACTTGCCCGAAATTGGTTTCACTAGCCTGAAAACATCATTGCAAGACATCAAGCATCGGATCCGCGTCATTTCCACAAAAAGCATTTCTGTGATGCATAACACTCATAACACTCTTAAAGACGGCTTAACCAATCGGCTTTTATTGCCGATTTGGAGAAATTTCCCCCATTTTTCACTAATGTTAACAATAAATCAGGCTTTTGTGTACAGATAAATCACTTGCCCGATCAAACAAGCGATCAGGAATTTTAACTTGCCCGAAATCGAAAGAACTTGTCCTGGGCTTTGGGCAAGCCAGTTACGATGAAGACTGTTGTTATGTTTATGTGTAGACTGGTTTGGCCTAGGATCTAGAATTATATATCATTATACCTACATGCCTTAAAAAATACTTAAAACTCTTTCAAAGAAAATAAAAAAAAATTAAGTAAAGTTTCAAAATCGTATACATGTTTTATTACTGATGGGATTAAGTAGTTTTGAATTACAAATGTAAACAGGCTCTTATCATTACCTAATACATGCAGAGAGATTTTTATACCCCTTAAGGGCATGGACACTTTTATATGAATGATAGCAAACAGACCTCTTTCTCTTGCTATCAGATTAACTGTGATAGTGATTTCAATATTGTAATGTTACATGGTAGATAAAACTATCATATCAGTGAAAATAGTCAATTAACAAGCTAGGTTCCTTGCATACAATCATGTATTTAGCAGTTTTGAGACTTATTAAATCACTAAAATTAACAGAACAGCTTGGTGAATGAAAGGTAGCATGAACTTTTATGAACTAGGCATGCACACCATATATTACAATTAACACATTATCTCTAAGTAAAATAAGCAATAATGTCTAAAACATTTAATAAATTAGGCTGCACTTTATTGGCAACAAACCAACTTGCCTGGATTTGAACCCAAAATTTATGTGCGCACTATAGGTATGTGTGTAGTATGTACCTTTTTTACGGTACATGAAAGGACGCATTGAGAAAAACATCAGTCATTACTCGCATTTCAGCCATTACTCCAAGGACAAAATGTCAAGATGTACCAATACATGAGATTTACTATGTACTGAAGCAGAAGTATTAACTTCATTTTGTAAGACAATAATAAAGTCCTATGCATTACAGCCCTTTTTATGGTTTAAGGATGGGTGAGGGTGCATTCAGACAGTGGAATTTAGCATCTTAACCATTTACTTGCTGGAAAAACCATTCAACCCATTTACATAAATAAAACAAACCTCACCCTAATGGTGTTTCCAGAAAGTAAAAGGATAATGAGCCTTTTGGTGGAAATTTACATATTACACAACCATGACAACATGGTAAGGTAAAACAATTGTTTTATTAAAGCACTTCTTATTCTAAATGACACACTCGGGCAAACATTTACTACACATTTTCTTAAAAAATGTCAACAAAAATTGCTGGTTGACTTTTGGTCGAATTTCAGGGTAGGAGAAGGGTATACTTTTTTTGCATGGGGAAGAATGCTGAGTATAGGCCCTATAAATGTATTACAAAAAGGCTGAAATACAACAAAAGAATATAATCAATAGAAACAAAAAAATATTTTAGATGAACCATATCATTATGGAATATATATACAGTAAGCTATATGATTTTTGTAAGTTGTTGTTTTCTGCTTTGTTGTTTTTATGTGGCACCAACATAATTATGTTCATGATAGCTGTGACCAGTTTATTATTGGTAGAAGACCATGGTCTAGGAAGAAGCACTAATGAAATGCAGGTCAGCTAAAAGCCATGACACAAACACAGGCTTGGATATGGGCACCACTTGTTGAAGTGTAAATCTACATATTGACAAGAACTGGTAGCTCAATCAGTAGAGCATCAGCTCCAGGTATGGGAGGCCGCAGGTTCGATCCCGAGTCAAGATATACCAAAGTCGCTGAAAATGATGGCGGTATAGCTCTCTTGCTAATCAAACTATCATGCCAGGTGTTCATGGCATGCTATACAAAGTGAAGGCAGCACTATATCTGCTTCAAGTGGACACTGTCTCCAGAGAACTGAAATACTGTTGGCAGGATGATAAACCCACTAAACAAACTACATATTGTATATTAACTCTATATGTAATAAAACACCCACATAGAAACAATAGCAAGAAGTGATTACATATATTAAAATAAACCAACAAAAGTAGAAATTGCCATATATGGATACAAATTACTGAGGATATTGTTATGTTAATATTATATTATGTAGTATTTACTCTTGTGACTGTCGCTTTTTAGGACACAGCTTACGTCATTTCTACATCATTAATTGGTAGTACGTCCCCCGTAACATGATATTGACTTTTATAAGCTCATAGAAAATCTGGAATCTTTTGAAAAAAGTGGAAGATTTTACTGGAACTTGGATCAGCTTTGACCTTATTTGAGATATATTTTTTCTTAGTCTATAATATACAGTGAATAATCTACATCTGCTTTCTGTGTCCTATACCATAAAATTTGTCACAGACCCGTAGTTTTAAAGGATAAGCATCCTCTTGGATACATCATCGTGAGCGTGTTCTGTCTAGGGTCAGATATTTGTAGTTTAATACTATGCTTCGCCAGGACCCATGTTTTCAATGCTATGCATCCCCAGGACCCATGTTTTCAATGTTATGCTTCCCAAGGACCCATGTTTTCAATGTTATGCTTCCCAAGGACCCATGTTTTCAATTTTATGCTTCCCCAGGACCCATGTTTTCAATGTTATGCTTCCCAAGGACCCATGTTTTCAATGTTATGCTTCCCAAGGACCCATGTTTTCAATGTTATGCTTCCCAAGGACCCATGTTTTCAATGCTATGCATCCCAGGACCCATGTTTTCAATTTTATGCTTCCCCAGGACCCATGTTTTCAATGCTATGCATCCCCAGGACCCATGTTTTCAATGCTAGGCATCCCCAGGACCCATGTTTTCAATGTTATGCATCCCCAGGACCCATGTTTTCAATGCTAGGCATCCCAAGGACCCATGTTTTCAATTTTATGCTTCCCCAGGACCCATGTTTTCAATGCTATGCATCCCCAGGACCCATGTTTTCAATGCTAGGCATCCCCAGGACCCATGTTTTCAATGCTATACATCCCCAGGACCCATGTTTTCAATGCTATGCATCCCCAGGACCCATGTTTTCAATGCTAGGCATCCCCAGGACCCATGTTTTCAATGCTATACATCCCCAGGACCCATGTTTTCAATGTTATACATCCCCAGGACCCATGTTTTCAATGCTAGGCATCCCCAGGACCCATGTTTTCAATGCTATACATCCCCAGGACCCATGTTTTCAATGCTAGGCATCCCCAGGTCCCATGTTTTCAGTGCTATGCATCCCCAGGACCCATGTTTTCAATGCTATGCATCCCCAGGACCCATGTTTTCATGCTATGCATACCCAGGACCCATGTCTTCAATGCTATGCTTCCACAGGACCTATGAATTTAATGCTATGCATCCCAGGATCCATGTTTTCAAAGCTATGTATCCCCAGGACCCATGTTTTCAATTTCAAGATTTTTGCTGAATATATTATAACTATATATATGGGGTCTTCTTTATGTTATTAGGGTGAATGGTGTTTCAGCAAATGAGGGGTTAACCATTTTATGGACACAGATAAATGTGTAGCAACCTACACAATGTACGACTTAAACCTGTTGCTTGCCAATAAACACATACAAAAGCTTTTCTTTTTGTCATTTTTGTTACAACACATCGACATAACTATGGTCATATTGGCAATGTCTAGAAAAATATAGGTGGAGGAAGACCACAAATGTCACAAATGACCCCTATACATTTGAAGTTGGCAGCAACACTGCTAGTATAAAGCTAGAAAAACACAACAGCAACAATAAATCAACAGAAATATAACAAACGTACAACAATACAGCGAATAACCATATATAGTAACAGCGGTACTATTTTACCAGTTGTAATACTATACGCTATTATAATTGTCTACGAAATGCCAGACAAAAACAAGGGAAACAACAATGCATATTCCCATTGATTAAACCCATGATGCCAGCAGACCTGACTTCCTGTTTGTTTTATTAGACCAGGTTGCTATGGTAACCTAGTGATTGCATTTGATTGCCAGGGCAGACAATAAGCCATATATGCTCATCCAGTCATTGTAATAAAAACGAGATAACACAAGTGCCAACTATTAACCTTATTAGCTTAAAGGTTTCCTGGCAGATAGTGATGGTTCAGATCAGTCAGCTGTGGCAATTTTTATAAATAACTCATTCAATTCTAGCCTGTATTATTTCCTAAGCATAAAAATTTACAAAGATGTTTTACAAAAGACTGATTCAAACAATGCAGATCTTGATCAGAGAGCTCTTAACAGGAGCTGGATTACTGGATTCGAAATAGGAAGAATTCTGAAAATGTGTAAAACACTCCCCATTTTTAAGTAATTCTGAACCTTGAAAGTAGGAGTCTCCCTACTCTATTGCAGATCTGGGTAGTTCCCTAAGGTAGCTGGCTGATCTTGATCTGAAATATTTGCCAATGCTGGATTAATTCATGCTAAGCAGGTTTTTGTTTGGTTTGTTTTTTGTTAAAATGCACCGACCCAATTATGGTCATATTGGTCACATCCAGCTAATTATTGGCAGAAGAAGAGCACAGGCTTATGTCTGGGTAGCACAGAACCATCTGGGCACCGCAGGCTACATGGAAAACCTCCCCATATAAAAGTTCCCACCCTGATCAGGACTTGAACCTGTGCGTTGAGAGGCTGAGGTATTACATGTCAGCGACTCTAACGGCTCGGCCACAAGCACCTCCGCTAAACAGGCAATGAGTTAATAAATGTCGGGAAAAGGGTTAAGAATATTTCTTCATAATTTTTTTGCTCCCCTAGGCTCCTGATGATGAAGGAGAAGTATGAATGAAGAAGACAAGGTGAAAATTACAATATATTGGAGAGTATATAAAGAGAATAGAAAGGTAAAATGTATTGGGTGAATATGCCAGCGGAAAGGGCTGATCTGAATCCAAGGCTTTTTCTCACTGCCTGGGGAAGGGGCCTATGCCCCTAATTTTGGCGAAAACAGCATGATTTCTTCCTTAAAGGGAATGAAAAAAAAACTGATGAAAAGTTACTTTTGGGGGAAAACTGGATGCTTTTAAAGAAATTATCCAAGGGGAAGGTGCATGTAAACGGCTCTTACTAAAGAAGGAAAAAAGCTCTGGGATCTATACTTTTTGCCTAAGCCTGCTGAATTATTGCTCAGCAAGTTAGAGTTAAAGATGGTATCCAATGGCTTGCCTTTATAAAATACATCAAAAAAAATATCTGAGACCTGTTTGGGGTATTTGTGCATAATTTTTGCAGAAACTCATACTTTAGTCTAAGCAGGAATGATTTTGAACATAACCCCAATTACAAGATAGTAAAATTCATTAAAAATCATGCCACATGCTCATCTTTCCAAATTTATAACTAAGCCTGACTGGCTAAAAATAAACATCAGAATAGATTACTGTCGGATACCACTTTTCAGATTCCATCAAAGAGCCTTAGGGAGTGATAGATAAAAAAGAGCTGTATGGCAACAAAACGTGAGAATATGAAAATTTTAATGAGAATAAAAAGTCAACATTATTGATTTGTTGTGGGAGTGCAGTGTACCAAGGGAAGCTTAGCGATCTGGATCTACATTTTTTTCCCTAGCCATGATTTATTATTGCTAGGGAAGACTATAGTCAAATTTCCCTCATAGAGCACAACTGAGTATAAGAAAGAAAGAGCAGTATGTGAAGCTTTACAGCATCAGAACCTAAGAATATAAAAATAAGAAGAGCAGTCTTCAACAAAACCCAGTGGACAGTGGCCCGAGTCCACTAAAACCTCAGAATTTTCTGCCACATCATTTTCAAAATTCTGAATTCTAAATATATATACTTAAAAAAACAAAATGCTCAACATCCTTTTACTGAACCTAATCACTGGTAACACCTCAGTTATCTTACCAACTTTTTGTGTCAAAATCATAGTGATCCATTAAAATTTGGTCCGGTCCAGTAGATATTGCCTGCTTGGAGGACCAAAGGTCCAGTGTTTTTAAATTTCTGTCATGAAGACTGGAAGCATATTACTAGGGGTATATGAGAACGTACTACGTGCCAGCAGCTGAAGGGTCGTATCTATAAAGATTCTTTCTTTTAATTTCTTGAATTTTGGAAAAGTCCTAGGAAATTTCTTAGATGAAATGGTCTTATAAATGAAATGAAGAAGTAAATTTCTCATATCTAAGAAAATAATTTAAAATTAAAGAATTTTTTTTAGCTTAAGTAAGAATAAATATCATCACCCCAATTTAAGGATTATCTAACAGAGAGCTCTAGCATGAACACTATCACAATGGATAAAACCAATACACCAATGGATAAAGATATATATATATTTATTCTATCTATGTACTGCTACATTTATTTATTTTTAATAAAAAAAAATACTTCAGTATGTTCAAATAATATAATAAGTCATTCTATATTGTTCAAATTTAATATGCTTCCTTTTTTCTATATTTAGATCAATCACGTGATCACACGTGACCATGGCTTCCTTTTTTCATATACTTCAGTAAGCATGGAACGTTAACATTTTATCCTGAAGACCCTAGTTGGGTCGAAACGTTGAATTATAAAATAGTTTACAATAAGTGATGTTGATCGTTTGTTCCACATACCCATTTCTTTATATGTAAGAAAAAATAATTATGATTCTTAATAAATTTGACCCCAAGATGATCTGGATCTACACATTTATGTATGATCAATCTTTCCTTAGCTAAATGATTGTTAAGATTCCCTCATTAAGCCTTGGCATGCATAGGAAAGACGGGCTGTGAAGCTCAATGGCAACAAAACCTGAGAAATAATAAGGAAAGAGGTAGAATTATTGATTCATTGAGGAAGTACATTGTTCCAGCTCAAGGAAGGAGCAGACACGTTCTGCGTCTGACCTGAAATTTGTCTGTAATTTAACTGTCTACAAGTGGCGATGTTCATGATTACACCAGTCTTGTTATGTTAGTTCTGCTCACCTTAAATGGATTCAAACCAAGCGAAACTGGCCACGAAGACAAATGTTGGTAAAGGATAAATTGGCCTAGATAAAAACGCCTGTTTAGGATAAACTGGACTAGAAGAAGAATGCCTGTTTAGGTAAAAAAAGGCCAGGAAAAAATGTTGGTTTAGGATAAATTGGCCTACATGAAGAATGGCTGTTTAGGATAAATTGGCCTAGATGAAGAATGCCTGTTTAAAATAAACTTGCCTAGATGAAGAACATCTTTTTTTTTTAATTGTATTATTTAGTCATAAAATTGTAAACAAAATACTAAGAATTAAAAACTATTACCAAATGAGGCATGGCAGGGTTAAGGCCATTAAAATGTGATCTTTGTATATTGTCAAGAATGTCAAGTGATCATTATGTTAAAGTTCTATCATAGGACTCCCATGAGAATGTGACCAGGAAATGATTTTCCACTTTCCTGCCAACACAAATTTTGATCAGACTTTTAACAAACAGTGTCGATCCAGATCAACCACTTGCCAGATGCAGGCTGTCTGCCAAATATCTACATTATTGGTTGCTTTGTCTTTATCAATGTCATGTAACCTTTTCTGGTAGTTATTTAAGGCAAATACGTGTTATAAAAACTAAGTTTAAGTTATTGACAAATAAGGAATGGTATGGGTTTAATACAATTAACTGCAGAACTGTTAAGTTTACATCTTGTGACTAAGAACACAACGTAGGCTTCAAGCAAAATACATTGCAGACATTCTAGGAACAACTTCTATAACCACAAATGATTTTGAAGTATCTCTGTGGTTTTCTGAATAAGCAAGATAATTCAGTTTAGTTTTGTTTTTTTAAGTACAATGCTGTGGAACAGTTATGGTCAGTTAAGTGACCTCTAAATGACTTTTTTTTTTAATTAAGAGAGACCCAGGACAATTATCTGGGAAGAACCACAGACACCCCATTTGTCAGCTGAAAGACATTCCCAGATCCTTTTTTTTAAGATCTTTAACTGAAACCAAGCCATGACCATAAATTGAGAATTTTTTCTTCTGGAGTTATTACTCTTTATTTTATAATCATGCTTAGTCACAGCACAGATCATAAACAACATGTTCAGTTTTATTCAAGGTGGTATCTGACAGTTTGCCGTATATCAAATATATGTAAACTCTGTCTTAGGTATTTGTGCAAAGTTTCTGCAAAAATCCTACTTTAGTCTAAGTTTAGATGATTTTCATCAGTATCTCAATTTAGGGCCAGTAAAATTCGTTAATCAACACTTAAAATGTTCTTTTTCTTTTTAAATGTATAAATAAGAATAATTAGGATTCCTGCTGAAAATAGACATCAACATCAGAGCGAATGAGACTTAAAAATAAGTGGTCTGGTGGTTTTCTTAGTTTAAAAATAGCTAACTGTGCACAGTGGCTCAGATGGGAAATACATTTTTGTAATGACAATTGTATCATTATGGTTCACTTTTCACACAAGTGAAGGACATCAATAAACACGAAATCTGTTCAGGTAACAATAATTTATTTGGTTGTTTAATGACAGAATTTTTGGTCCAGACTGTATGATACCACCTTTAACAAAACACTATTCAGTATAACACTGTCACATGTAGAAGTGGCATATTACACATGCAGATGTTAATCTTGTAATTGATCAATTATCCATATTATCATGTGTTCTATTTATAAGGCATACCTCCCAGACTGTAGAGATTATTTACATACTTTTCTCATGGATAGGGTGAGTGAGCTTTTAAGTTCACCGACTTGTAACTTTTAAGCATTCATAGTCGCATGGTTACAAGTCCTGGTCAGGATGAGAACTTTTTGTGAGGGGAGTTCCTCTAGCTCAACTAAGTGTTGATGGTTATTTTAACTTATCAATAAATGGTGACATTCTGAACTAGAACTAACCTATAAATGGTGCCTTTCTTAACTAGAATTTTCCCATAAAAAGTGCATTTTCAAAACTAGAACTTGCTAAGAAATGCAGCCTTTTCAAACTTCACCTGTCAATAAATGGTGAAGTTTTGAACTAGAACTAACTCAGAAATGGTGCCTTTTTTAACTAGAACTTTCCCAGAAATTGTATATTTTCAAACTAGAACTTGCTAAGAAATGCTGCCTTTTCAAACTATAACTTGCCTATATATAGCCCAGTTCCAAACTTTAACTTACTTATAAATGATACATTTTCCAAGAAATTTCCTATAAACGCACTTTTTTTCAAACAAAACAAAAATTTGCCAATAAAAGCTCATCTTTACTTCAGAACTTACCTAAAATGCCTTCTTAAAAAAAAACACAAAAAAAAATGCATAATATTTTAACCAAAACTTAGCTATCAAAATTAATGCACTTTCAGCAGAAAATTACCTATAAAAGACAATTTTTATAAGACAAACTTACCTATAAATGCTATCGCTTGTGGGAAGAAACGTGAAAGGTTTTGCGATAGATGATCACTGATGGGAATTTTCATGTATTTAAATGTGTTATCTCCTTCAAACTTGTTTGGCACATTCGGGGTGACGTTGAGGATGTATGTGATCCCGTAGTTTTTTAACACATCTAGATCAGCTGAATTTTTAGCATTACCGAGGTAAAGATTGGGGATAACTTCAACAGGCACATGAGATGTAGGGGAGTCCAAGTCTCCATTTTCAGAATCGCACGTGCCGTACGCGGAATCCTCCGATATTTTAAGATTACACAGTCCCGTGAGATCACTGTCCGAATTGGTGTCCACCTCCAGCCGTTCACACAAGTCTGGGAACTTCTCTGCAAAACTTTTGAAGCCACCTGAAATATACAGGTAAATTGTCATTTTATTGATTAATTAAAACCAAGTTAATAAATCTAGATATAGGTTAATTGTCCCAGTGATAAAGTTATCTGGAAGATCCTTTAAAAAAGAGGGCCATGATGTCCCTTTCTCACTCATCTAAAGACACAGGCTTTTAGTAGGTTGGGTCATAAATGTGGAGTCTTGTGTGTTCACAAGGTTTTTCTTAGTTCAACCTGGTGTCTTACTTTTTGACCCCACATGAAACAGTTATGAATGTATTTAAGATTTCAAGCAATCAATTCTGGAAAAGTTTAGTGCAGTTTGTGCCATAAATGTGGCCTCTAGCATGTTCACAAGATTGTTTTAAAATTTGACCTAGTGACCTACTTTTTGACCCCATGTGAAGCAGTTACAAACTCATCCAAGATTTCATTAAGTTAAACATTCTGGCCAAGATTGGATGAAAACTGTGGTCTCAAGTCACAAGCAAATTATTGATGGAATATCACAAAAGTACATGCTCAGATTTGCTAAAAATTATAATGTTTAAAATATGAGTAACAAAGTTTCTACAAGACGTAAATAATTTTTTGCACCATCTGGGATTTGCACTGACACATTGCGGGGCTAAAAGATTCTGCAACTCTTACAAATTGACAATTCCATACTACCAGGTTTTACCCAATCTGACAGTAGCAATTCATGTACTCCTTAAAAAGTTGCTCACATGAAAACAAGGAAAATCTAAAAGCAATGCCCAGCATGCAAAGTATACACAACCCCGGATAGATGTTACCTGAAGTATCACATAAACAGCTATACATTTAGAAGATTGTCAAGGGGGATAGAGACTTAAATACATTTTAGTATCCACAGAAAAAGACTTTACATTTTACGTCCGGTCATGGTGCAGATGTGTAGTTTCCATCTCTTTTTTTTTATAAAGAAAATGAATAAAAAATACATGCTCAAAAATCTTCAGATACATTTACGTAACTCACTTTCTCCCTCTTCAATGTTTAATTCCAAATATTTATTTCCTCTAAATGAAAAGTAAAGTCTACAATAAACCACACAAAGACCCTGCTTAGTGTCAAGAAAAAATGTTTTGAGATTTATTTTGGGGGCTCATCCTGTCTGCTCAAAGGCTTGGTTACTGTAGGGGAAATATTTTTCAGCTGATGTTTACACCTCCCTGAGTGTTGTTTATACCCCAATAATGAGATGTGAATGGTTCCAAGCTATTAAATCACAAGATATACTATTTTCCAAGTTTCGACTGGAAGACACTTACAAGTAGAAAAAGAGACCATTAAATAGAAATGTGAGGGTCCAAAAGAAAATAGTAGTCAGGAAAAAAAAATGCTTACAAACTCTAATTAAGAACCTGTTTATTTTTTCTGTCTTTCGATTTTTTAACAGTTTTTGTTTGCTTTTTAAAAAGGTTCTTTGCATGTATTGTCTTACAAGTATTACCATCAAGTAACCTCCAACAATTTTGTTGTTGTTAAAAGATGTTAATGAAAGAAGTTTAAGCATCATTTGTTTAATATGATGTTCTTTTTGACTACTTGTTTATAATGATGGCTTAATTTTTTTGTTAAACACTTTTGCTATATTATCTGTGACTTAATTTTAATCATTTGCCTGCAACTAATAAATATGGACCAGGCTTGAGGAAATAATGTAAACATTAATCAGGCTGTTTTCTGATAGTTGTCAAAAAGAGTTGTCTGATCAGTATCTGCACTTTTTGCTGCTGTATATTTAGGCAATTATAGTATATAGACAACCTATAATCAGATGTTAAAAGGATTGCAAGTTTGTTTATTGGGTTTATCATCTCACCAACAGTATTTCTTTCATCTGAAGACAGTGTCCACTTGAAGCAGATAAAGTGCTGCCTTCACTGTGTAAAGCATGTCATATTATCCAGGCCAACTACATGTAGTAGTGGAATTATCCTTATATTTGCTTGAGCGTTACCACTACCATTTTTTACAACTTTGGTGTGTCGTGACCCGGGATTGCACCCGGGGCCTCCCATACCTGGGTCCGAATCTCTACCGATTGCGCTACCAGGACTTGTGCAGGGATTGTATGAGTAGCAACATAGAGTAATAAAGTTTCAAGTAAACATGTCATGTTAAACTTCTAAAAATTGTAAAAACTAAAAAAAAAATTGTCAAAGGAACAGTTTTTATTTTTATTTCCTCCTCCTTATGCAGGGTAAATGAAAAATTACCTGTACTTAAAAAGAATCTGAGTATAGTACTGTTTACTAGAACTATGAACAAATTATATTAAGAAACAAATAACTATTATTTAAAAAATAAACATTATATAAAAAACTATCATTCTAAGAACAGAAAACCTTCCAATATCTACAATTTATTACAACTGTTTTGTTTTTGTTTTTATAGTTTTCATTCACTTTAATCATGTGCAACTTTTCGTTTTAACACTCTTTGAAGTTTAGATTTTTCATTCACCATAGACAATAATATCAATAATATCAAAGTAAAAGCAGATGTGATGCAATATTAATGCATCATCTGACTTGTGCAAATTAAATTTGAAATATAATCTTTCATCAAATACAAATGACAACACCTGAATGAAATGAAACTATTTTTTTCCCAAAATCAACAATTGATTTGTTTTTTGTTTTTATGTCTGCAGATGGGTAAATAAAATAGAGAGCTTTAAACCAGCTACAAAGGCTCTAAACAGTGTTGATTTGAATTAGTCTGCCAGCTGTTAGCTTCGGACCTGCACTATCTGTTTGTTTATTGGGTTTATTGTCCCACCTATTGTATTTCAGTTATCTGGTGACGGTGTCCACTTGATATAGTGCTGCCTTCACTGTGTATATCATGTCGTGAACACCTGGCATGATACCACACCCAGTCACAGTGGAACTACCCTTATATTTGCTTGAGTGTTAGCAAGAGAACTATACCAATACCATTTTTAACAACTTTGGTATGTCGCAGCCTAGGATCGAACCCGAGGCCTCCTGTATCTGGAGCCGACGCTCTACCGATTGCGCTAACAGGTCCAGTCCTCGCACTATCTGCTGAAGTCTTAACTAACATGATTTGATACTTAGGCACATGCACATAATTGTGAATATAGATTATAACCAAAGGGTCCATGGCCGAGCTGACTTGTAATTCCTCATCACTAGGTTTGAGTCTCAGTCACAGTGAGAACTTTCTTGTCAGGAGGGCACTTCCAGCTGACCTGCAGTGTGCCACTGGCTTGACCAAGAAACAATACTGGGGTCTTCTGCCACTATTTATTAGCTGAACATTGCCTATGATCATACCTATAACTGTGTTAAAGTGATTCTTAAAAAAGACAACGTACGATTATTAACTAAAATAGCAGGTTAGAAAATATGTTATTACTCTTAGTATGTGAACCATTAACTTATCTATCTGAAGCAAAAAGTGCATATCCTGGTCAGCCAGCTCACAGAGTTAGGGAGCTGGTTTATCAAGACAGGGATATATTGCTGAAATTAAAGATATCTCTCTTGTTAGATAATATGCGAGGTAGACCAAACAGAAGGTAGGTCCTTTAAATAGGACCTCTTTGACTTTATCGAATGTACTTTTGCAGTAAGTGCAATTATAAACAGTGAAATTTTTTACTTTTTAATAGATTTAGGCTTTCAATTATTTGAAATGCTTACAGCAACATGTTATTTTAACAAGGAGATGGAGGTGTCTGTTAATGATGGTTTACCAAGGAATCACAAGAACAGTATAAAAGTCAACATACACTCCAAAGAGTACATGCGTAAAATCTGAGTAAACCAAATGAAAGGACTTATTTGCACTTAAGGGATTATTCAGGGGAGACTATCCACTAATGTCTCTCATTGCACTATTTTCTTCTTAATGTCTAGAACTATATCATCTTTACATGAACTTACAAGCAGAAAAGCACCAATTTGCATGGGTTATTTAGAAATACAGGTGGCTATAAAAATTTTATAAAATATTATTAAATAAATCATTAAATAAAAAACACATCTGCTTTATTGAAACAATTGAACTGAGCACCCGGATTTTGTGTCCATTTTAATTATATTGATATCTTCATTACTTCAATACTTTACATGTTCAGATGGTTTAGGGTATCAAAAAAATAGGTATATAATTATTTTTCTCTTTAATTTCTGATTTTTTAGACAAAATTTAAATAATCTGTATTTTCTTTTTAACATTAACTTGACACCTGAATTGAAAATGGAACACTATGAAAGGATAGGTGAACATTTTTTATACAACCAGGAATCCCAAATTAAATCTATAAAAGGAACAAAAATTATCAATATTTAATTAGTCCTGTAGTGAAAAACCATTCTTCTGAAAATTATTTTCACTATTAGGAACAATTCTTGTCATGGGGGCGAAAAATGTTTCCCAGAAAAAACAATGAAGAAATGCCGAAATTGTTTTTCCGAGGTGAAAACAAAGCGTTTATTTAAACTTTAATCTAAATGGCACAGCTCTCGAGAGCTCTCTAGTCTGGAATGACGTCAAAACAATCCCATCAGTCTAAAAATAGCCTCTCGCAATGGGTCTATCTAGGAGAAGGAAAAATTTATGAGCTACTTCAGTCATATAACCCTCCCTCCCACTCCTACTATCTTTGTGTGCCAGCTTATCATGATCGCAGCAAGTTTCAGACATAGAGTTTTTGTATGGATCAGCCAGCACCTGCTTGTAATCGCCGATCATGATCTGCACTATTTACAAGCAAAATGTCCAGTAACATTGTATGAAGTTGTAATTAAAAAAATAAGGTATGGGTTATTTACCATCAAGCAGGTTCAGCTGTACCTCTTCCCTATTTAAATCAATGGCACACGTCCAAGGAGGCAATGAATGAAGTAGTAAAAAAAACATTAACCCCTGCCACTAGGTTTCTCAATGAAACAATTTTAGCAAAGTTGGTTTTTATAGAACAAGTTGTTTTTTTTATTTCAGGTTCAGTAAAGAGGTCATTGGAAAATCTTTCCCAAATGTTCTCATCTTGGCAAAGGACACAAGAAGTCCAGTTACAGTTAAACTTTACTATAAAATGAGAGAAAATTTACTATAAAATGCTCTTTCTTGTGTAATTCTTTAACTATTTGTTCTGAAATGTTCCAGAGTGTTAATACAGTCTTTGACAAAAGCCAGTGGACTGTGGCCAAAGTCCACAAAATCCCTGTTGGTTCGGTAAACCTTAAAAACTGAATGGACCAAAGGTCCACCAGAATTTTCAGCTACACTTTTTGTCAAAATTCTAAATTATTATTTAAACATATATAATTAATTAAACTCAACAATGCTTTACAAAATGTTCCTGATCCCAACCACTCGCAACACCTTGATTAGCATATACCAACCTTTTACCAAGATTGCTGATATGTTCAGATGTTGCAGACGTCACTTTTATTGACGCTTACGCAAACAGCCTGTTCTAATTTATGGTACAGTTTCGTGTACAAAGTGGGTCAGAAAGCAACTGTGTTAACATTTAATAATAAATTGAAAATTCACCCTTGTTCGTGTAGAATTATGCAGGCGTAAATTATTTTTTTTTGAAGTATTGGTCTATACAGCTTCCTGGGAATGGAACTTAAATGGAAATAATGGTGACAGTTTTTTATACCAATGTACAATTCCGGTCTATTGTAAACATAAAAAATGTTATTCCTTTAGCATTTTGCTATTGCAAAACCCTGTGTCAACATGCCATAATCATACAGGTGTCAGTAAAATTTACTCTGGGCCAGTAGATACTGCTAGCTTGGTGAACCGAAGGTCTCATGTTTTTAAATTTCTTTTATGAAGACTGTTAATACCTAAGCACTGGCTCTACCCAGGTAGTGGGCAAGGATCACTGTGGGAAATAGTTCTCTTTGTGTAATTCTTAATCTATAACTTGCTAAGCACATATTTATAAAGCATTGGCATATAGCTATCCAATCAATTATACACAATTTGTGACAGTGTCTCTTGTTTGTCCATATAACAAGCTAAGGCTTAAAAAAATAGAAATAAATACGGTAGATGTTTAAAAATAAATAAACAGAAGAAGTTTCTGCAGTGTACCTACATGAAATTGCTTCTGAAATTTAAAAAAACCTTGGTCCATAGATTTAAGCAAATAAGTAAGAATTAGTGTAATATAAATAAATAAAGACATATAGAAGGACTTGAGCAAACCGGTCTATTACAAAACTAAAAAGAAACCTAAACCCCTCCCTCACCCCAACAATGATAGAAAGTTTTACCTCCCACTCCCCGAACCAACCAATCACATAAAGTTTACCTCCCCCTTTCAATCACTAAACTATTAAAGTTTTTACTTCTCCCTCCCCTTACATTCAATCATATAAAGTTTGACCTAACTTTCCCCTACAAACCAATCATATAAAGTTTTACATCCACTTCTGCCTACTAACCAATCGTATAAAGTTTCACTTCCCTTCCCTCTACCAACCAATCATATAAAGATCTACCTCCTGTCCCCACTACTAACATATCGTATAAAGTTTCACCTCCCCTTCCCACTACCAAACAATCATATAAAGTTCAACCTCCTGTACCCAACTACTAACCAATCATATAAAATTTTACCTCCCCTCCCCTACCAACTAATCATATAAAGTTTTACCTCCCCTCCCAAATACTAACCAATCATATAAAGTTTAACTCCTCCTATTCCTACTAACCAAACATATAGGGAATAATAATTTAGTAGCAGATATGATTATAGTTTATTCGGCAAGGGAGAAATAATTTTTTGTCGAGCCTTGTTCAAATCCACCTGAAGACAACTTTTTTTTTTTTTATTAAATCTACGTAAATTATTATAGGTATTAAAATACATCTGAATTGACAGATTTTCAGCAAAATGAAAACAATATCAATTATAATGAATAAATTAAACTTGACGAAACGTTCTTTTAAAAGTAGTTCCTTGATCTTACATATTCATACACCTACTGACCTAATAAACCTAAGTTTATTCGACCCCCCTTTATTAGGTCAGTAGAGGGCGTAGTGACAGGATAAATAATGTTTTACCTTCCCTGTATTATCCTACAAAGTTTTAATTCAAATCAAGACACACTATAGCAGCCCAGAACAATACAAGTAATACTGAATGATAATTTCTAGGCATGCTTTATTTAAAATTAGATTTTCACAAGCACTAAAAATGGCACTCTCGTGTGGGAGGGCCATGACGATATAGAGAAATAAACACAGGCAGAAAATAGTTCACAGTGTGTATAAACAACTGTCTGTGATGGAGGAAGATTGGGGAAAGGATATCAGGTGCACATTAAAATGAATCAGTTTTGACGGATAGAAAATTAGACTTGATTTAAAATAGAAATTAGATTTATTACAGAAATAATTTTTTATGTGAGATGTGTGCTAATGAACTTTTACTAGGAAAGGAACTATTATGAATTTTAATTAACTTATTTTGGTCACAATGGATTTTTCTGAATAGCTTTTTATTTTAAAAGAAAGTGATGAAATAAGAAATAAATTTTTAAGGAAAAATATAAATTACTCATACTTGAACAGTAACTTCTTTCAAAGAAAGAAAAGCAAGCAGAACACATCATATAGCAACGTCCCGCTATTTCAGTGGAGAAAGACCCCAGAAAAATATCTAGGTTGACCTACTGGTGCACCACAGATCAGTTGGAAGACCTTCCAACATTAAGTCTTTCATGCTGAACTGGACTCGAACCTATGATGGGAGGCTAAGCAGTCAAAGGAGTAACAAGTCAGCAACTCAACCACTACGCCACAGGCACCCCTACAAACTTTATAAAAAAAATCATGTACAATGATACTTCATCATATTTAAAGAAGTACTATTGACCTGCACTAAATTAAACTAAAATAGAACCGCAGGGTTCAAACCTACAGTCCGATGATTGGTAGGCTTCAGTGTTAACCACAAGCCATTCCATTTAATAAACAACCACCAGCCATTCCATCCAATGATCAACTGCCAGCCATTTCATATTACAATCATTCTAACAATCAACTTCCAGCCATTCCATCGAATGATCATCCGCCAGTCATTCTATCTAACGATCAACCGCCACCATTCCATCTAACGATCAACCGCCACCATTCCATCTAACGATCAACTGCCACCATTCCATCTAACGATCAACCACCACCATTCCATCTAACGATCAACTGCCAGTTATTCCATCTAATGATCAACTGAAAGCCATTCCATCCAACGATCAAAGTCAGCCATTCTTTCTAACAATCAACAACCAGCCATTCCATCAAACGATCGATGCCAGCCATTCCATCTAACGATTTGCACTCGTTTTTGTCATACAATATGCTGAAATACTTAATCACTTATAGATAAACTGTGTACAATGACCTAAAAAAGAAGACAAAAAAAAGCATGTATACAAAAAAATCCAGGTTTAGTGGAAGAGCATTGGACTGCTGAACACAATGTCTATGATATGCATGATGCAAAAATTATGCTTTTCTTATTCATCTTTGTCTTTCACTTGTAGCATCTTGACAACTCAAAAATTAATTCTCCATCAACTATTTTTGTAGACATGGACCAATCAATAACATTATGGAGTAGGCAAAACAATTTGTCTGGGATGATTATAAATTGGATTAAATACAAAACTACCATGCTATAAATATTTGTATCATATCATTACTATAAGAGATGTTTGGAAAATATGGAAAGGTCCAATCAGAATTACCACAAATATTAAAATTTGAACTACCACTAAAAGAAGGCATGACCTTGACCTTTAAGTCACCAACACCAAAACGATGTTCAAGGTCGATGTGACCCTGACTTTTGCAAATATCACTAATTGATTATGACTAATTCTACTACTAAGTTTGAGGATTATAGGCTCATGCATTGTCTAGATATTGTTTGGCCGACCAAACAACTTGGGTTGGAACGATACTCCACCACGATATGATTCGTATCAAGGTACATACTTAATGGTAAGGTACATATCTCGGTACATGTACACACATAATACATTACAAAATGTAGTATGAGTATTATTTTATTGTATCCCGCATGGTTTTTTAACTAACCGATTTGTACCTTAAAGTTAATAAGTGTACCGAAAACCGAAACTTGAATGCAATACCGTGTTATATAGACACTATACCGTTGCACCCTTACAATCCACACCTGCCAAACAATTTGCACCTCTCCATTGAAGGGACAGATAATAAAACATCCATAACTACCGGTATACACAATAGCATAGCTCCTAATAAATCCATATAATTCAAGAAGTAATAATGTATCTCGAAAGTCTCAGCAAAAATATATTTTATGGGAAATCGTTTTTAAATCTTCACATCAAAACAATTCTAATGGGTATCAATTATACTTGGGGGAGATGGCCGTGGTGGTGCAAATAATGGAATAAATATTAAAGTACATACTTTTTCTTCCCGAGTATGAAGGCTCCGAGTTCAACCCAGGTCTCAACATACCTAAGTTGCTTAAAATTGGGAAAAGTAGTACTGCACCCTGATGCTCAAGCAAAACATTAGGTAAGACTTTTTACTAGCCAGCCTGGTGTCAGGATTATGTGACTGGGTGTGGTATCATGCCAGGTGTTTACGGCATGACATTCAAAAATCAGCTTTAAAGTAGGTATCCAACAGTTTGGACTTAAATTTCTTTTTTTAAAAAAACAAACAAATCATTGTTATATGAAAAGGTCCTTTAAGATGCTGTTTATTGATTTGCTAGATCTGTACGAACAGAAAGCGAACATTGCCACTCATCATTGCAAACAGGTATTTCCTATCAAAGACACTCTGCAGGGATAGCTATTTTTTAACTAAGAAAACCATGTGACACTTACTTTTGAGATCACGTTATAAAGTCATCCGCTCTGACGTCGAAATCTATTTTTAGCAGAGACCACTATCAAGCTTTTTAGACAGTTCAAAAGAATACACATTCAGAGTGAGTTCTGTCTAACAATCCAGTTACAGATCAAAATTGTATTTTAAAGACTAAAATATGAGTTAATACGAAAAATTAAGCCCTAGTTCCCTAAAGCAGTGGACTGATATTGTTATAAGTATTTGATATAGACAAACCTGTCGGATATAACCTTTAAGTGGACTCCAGTTAATTGAACTGAAAGATTGGGCCAATAAACCTGAGAAAGCGCCTTCTTTTTTTAACAGAAAAGTCAACACTTTTACTGTTTTATTTTTGTAAACCTGTATGATAACACATTTAGGTCCCTAGAGTGTGACTGTAGCATGAAATGAGATGTTTTGTGTGTAAAAAAAAATGGCAAGATACTTGTAAACACCTTGTAGCATGGTAGCCCTCTGACAAGATACTCTGTTTACGATGTGATGAATGACGTATTTTTTTCATCAATGTTCTTAGCTTTAGTTTGTTGGCAGAACTTGTTTCATGACAAGATAACATGCAGTGGGATGGGTATGAGACATAATGCATATATTTTCAACAATGAACCGTGAAAATATATACAACATAGAAAGGCAAATTATTTATTATATAATATGCATGAACTTCAAAAATGGTGCATTTGAAAATATAAATAAAAATATATAATTATATAGCTTTGAAGAAAAAAATATTAAAACATAAAATAGAAAGGTAAGGCACTCGTGGTGTAGTGGTAGGGTCACCGACTTATAACTCCTCTGACCTCGTAGCCTCTCGTAGCGTAGATTCGAGTCCTGTTTGGGACTTACAGACTTAATGTGGGAAGGTCTTCCAGTTGACGTGTGGTGCCCTGATGGTTCTACCCGGGGTGTCTGGAGTCTTCCTCCACTACAATATAGCGAGACGTTATGTTTTCAATTTCTAAATATCTTCTAAATTAAAACCACAAACAGTATTTAAAACAAGGGAGGCGCTCGTGGCCCAGCAGTTTGAATCACTAACTTGTAACACCTCAGCCCTTGACCATATGGGTTCAAGTCCCAGTAAGGGTGAGATCTTTCATTTGGGGAGGTTTTCCAGCTAACCTGCAGTGCACTGGTGGTTCTACAAAAAAAAACTAGAACTATCGCTGAATGCGATTCATACCCCCACCAATGTCCTTGACAAAGCTGGTACAAGGGTAAGATGGGTTCTGCACATTGACCAGTTGGGGTGAACATTTGAGTTAAGTTTGAAGAAAATCCTTACATTAGTATAGAATTTATAGGGCAGACACGACATATTGTGTAGTATTGATTGTAAGTAAATTAAAAGACTTAAAAAGGGGCATAACTTTGTCAAAATGCAATACAGAGTTATGAAACTTGATCTGCATATCTTACTTGTGATACGTCATATATCTTTTAAGTTTCAAGCAAATACCTGTGCTAATTTCAGAAATATTCAAGTACATGTTAAAATTTAAGAAAATTTTCTAAGTCAATTTTGACCTTCAAGTGTTACCTTGACCTTAAGCCGGCACAAAGGTAACATGGGTTCTGCACATAACCTTGTTGAGTTAAACATTTGAGTAAAGTTTGAAGAAATTTCTTCCATTAGTATAGGATTTATAGAGCGGACACGACATATTGTCTGATACTTGAGTGTATGTAAATTTAAAGACTTAAAAGGGGCATAACTTTGTCAAAATGCAATACAAACTTATGAAACTTGACCTGCATATCCTAATTGTGACACTTCATATATATTTTAAGTTTCAAGCAAATACTTTTCTAGTTTCAGAAATATTCAAATACATGTTAAAATTTAAGAATATTTTCTAAGTCAATTTTTGACCTTCAAGTGTGACCTTGACCTTAAGCCGGCAAAAGAGTAACATGGGTTCTGGACATCCCCTTGTTGAACATTTGAGCCAAGATTAAAGAAAATCTTTCAATTAGTGTAGGACTTACAGAGCGGACACAACATAATGTCTAATATTTGATTGTTTGATATTTTACCTTCAATTGTGACCTTGACCTTGAGCTGACACATGGGCAACATGGGTTCTGCACATCCCCTTGTTGAGGTGAACATTTCAGCCAAGTTTGAAGAAAATCCTTCAATTGGTATAGGATTTATAGAGCGGACACGATAATGGAGACGGACGGATGGACGGACGAACAAAGCGAATCCATTATAGCCCCCCCCCCCCATTTTGTGGTGGGGGAATAACAAGGTAGAGACTGCCAATATGACCCTAACTATGTCGGTGTGATGTAACAAAAAACGAACAAACAAAAAAGAAAAAAAAGAAAGAAAAACACAAAATGTGTCTAAAATGTACCTTAAATGTGTTGTTTGAAAAAAAGCACTCCTCAGCACTCAACAAGGTTAAGAATCATCATGTTTATATCATGCAATTTCTTTATAGGCTTCAGTATCTACATAGTAAATCATATTTTGTGAATAATAAAATGCAACATACAACTATCAAAGAACTTTATAATCGTTATGTTATATCCAAATATACGGTCACTAAGCTTTCTGCTTATATAATCAATCAAGTATGGTTATCAGATAATTAGTTGATTAACGTTTTGGAAACAATTTCCAGACAGTTAGTTTAACCAATTAAAGAACTTATACAAGCAGGCATAAATAAAGTACCTTTGGTCAGGTTTTTGTTTGGTTACTTTGGATATTGTCTAAGCAATTATATATCAGTGTCTACTTAAAGAAGGTTTAGTGCTGCCTTCACCATGAAAGTATGCCTTGAACTCCTAACATGCTACCTACCACAAACAGTTGTATTATTGTGACAACCACTCATGGAACAACCCCTTTAAGCTTTACAAGTATGAGCATAATTTAGCGATTAGTTTTCTGATGAAAAAAGAATACACTTTTCAAAAATGGGAAGAAATATTTTTCAGAAATGGGAACTTTTTTTCAGAAATAGGTACATTCTGCATAGCAAAAACTGATCAAGTATATGTATAAAATCTGCACGATTTGCTTGTTTTTCTTATAATACAAAGTATCCGATTCAAGCTGTTGATAAGTAGAACAACTAACAATGTTATTAGAAAATATTGCAAGACAGCCTCACCACTAAGCAAAGACTTTCAAATCCCTATTCCCCTCTACACCCTGATAGGCCCCCCACTGCCCCTCCTTTTCCACCACTTGCGTCTTATTGACATGAGCCTACAGATGACACAGCAACTCTTATCTATACTCGTAATCCCTAATCATGGCTGCATTTATGTTAGTATTAATAAGTAATATACAGAATCTAAGTTGTTTCACAAACAACTACACACAACAGTAAGATGTGTTGCTGAAATCTCAACAGCAAAACTACAGATCCTGGTAAGAGAGTTCACACTCAACAGCAACACTGCAGATCCTGGTAAGAAAGTTCACACTCAATAGCAACAGTGGAGATCCCGATAAGATTGTTTGAACTCAACAACAACAGTGGAGATCCATATAAGACAGCACACACTCAACAACAACAGTGGAGATCCATATAAGACAGCTTTCACTCAACAACAACAACAGTGGAGACCCATATAAGACAGCTCACACTCAACAACAACAACAGTGGAGATCCATATAAGACAGCTCACACTCAACAACAACAGTGGAGATCCATATAAGACAGCTTTCACTCAACAACAACAGTGGAGATCCATATAAGACAGCACACACTCAACAACAACAGTGGAGATCCATATAAGACAGCTTTCACTCAACAACAACAGTGGAGATCCATATAAGACAGCTCACACTCAACAACAACAGTGGAGATCCATATAAGACAGCACACACTCAACAACAACAGTGGAGATCCATATAAGACAGCTCACACTCAACAACAATGGAGATCCCGATAAGACAGCTCACACTCAACAACAACAACAACAGTGGAGATCCATATAAGACAGCTCACACTCAACAACAACAGTAATGATCCCGATTATACAGCTCACACTCAATAACAGCAGTGCTGATCCCAAAAAGAAAGTGCAGATCCACTTGAGACAGCACATACTCAACAAGAACAGTGCAGATCCCAAAAAGACAGCTCACACTTAACAACAACAGTGGAGATTGCAATAAGACATTTCACACTCAACAACAACAGTGGAGATCCTGATAAGACAGCTCACACTCAACATTTGTGCAGATCCTGATATGACAGCTCACACTCAACATTTGTGCAGATCCTGATATGACAGCTCACACTCAACAACAACAGTGCAGATTCTGATAAGAAAGCTACGCTCAACAACAACAGTGCCGATCCTTATAATAAGACAGCTCACATTCAACAACAACAGTCCAGATCTTGATAAGACAGCTCACACTCAACAACAACAGTGGAGGTCCTGATAAAACAGCTCATAACAACAACAGCACAAGTGCAGATCCTTATAAGACAGCTCACACTCAACAACAACAGTGCAGATCCTGATAAGACAGCTCACACTCAACAACAGTGTAGATCCTAATAAGCCAGCTCACATTCAACAACAACAGTGCAGATCCTGATATGACAGCTCACACTCAACAACAACAGTGCAGATCCTAATAAGAAAGCTCACACTCAACAACAACAGTGCAGATCCTAATAAGCCAGCTCACACTCAACAACAATGGAGATCCCGATAAGACAGCTCACACTCAACAACAACAACAACAGTGGAGATCCATATAAGACAGCTCACACTCAACAACAACAGTAATGATCCCGATTATACAGCTCACACTCAATAACAGCAGTGCTGATCCCAAAAAGAAAGTGCAGATCCACTTGAGACAGCACATACTCAACAAGAACAGTGCAGATCCCAAAAAGACAGCTCACACTTAACAACAACAGTGGAGATTGCAATAAGACATTTCACACTCAACAACAACAGTGGAGATCCTGATATGACAGCTCACACTCAACAACAACAGTGCAGATTCTGATAAGAAAGCTACGCTCAACAACAACAGTGCCGATCCTTATAATAAGACAGCTCACATTCAACAACAACAGTCCAGATCTTGATAAGACAGCTCACACTCAACAACAACAGTGGAGGTCCTGATAAAACAGCTCATAACAACAACAGCACAAGTGCAGATCCTTATAAGACAGCTCACACTCAACAACAACAGTGCAGATCCTGATAAGACAGCTCACACTCAACAACAGTGTAGATCCTAATAAGCCAGCTCACATTCAACAACAACAGTGCAGATCCTGATATGACAGCTCACACTCAACAACAACAGTGCAGATCCTAATAAGAAAGCTCACACTCAACAACAACAGTGCAGATCCTAATAAGCCAGCTCACATTCAACAACAACAGTGCAGATCCTAATAAGCCAGCTCACATTCAACAACAACAGTGCAGATCCTGATATGACAGCTCACACTCAACAACAACAGTGCAGATCCTGATAAGAAAGCTCACACTCAACAACAATAGTGCAGATCTTGGTAAAACAGTTCATAACAACAACAGTGCAGATCCTGACAAGAGAGCTCACAACAACAACAGTGCAGATCCTGATAAGACAGCTCACACTCAACAACAGTGCAGATCCTAATAAGCCAGCTCACATTCAACAACAACAGTGCAGATCCTGATATAACAGCTCACACTCAACAACAACAGTGCAGATCTTGATAAAACAGCTCATAACAATAACAGTGCAGATCCTGACAAGAGAGCTCACAACAACAGTGCAGATCCTGATAAGAAAGCTCACACCCAACAACAACAGTGCAGATCCTGATAAAACAGCTCATAACAACAACAGTGCAGATCCTGACAAGAGAGCTCACAACAACAACAGTGCAAATCCTGATAAAACAGCTTACACTCAACAACAGTGCAGATCCTGATATGACAGCTCTCACTCAACAACAGTGCAGATCCTGATAAAACAGCTTATAACAACAACAGTGCAGATCCTGACAAGAGAGCTCACAACAACAACAGTGCAGATCCTGATAAGACAGCTCTCACTCAACAACAGTGCAGATCCTGATATGACAGCTTACACTCAACAACAGTGCAGATCCTGATATGACAGCTTACACTCAACAACAGTGCAGATCCTGATAAGACAGCTTACACTCAACAACAGTGCAGATCCTGATAAGACAGCTTACACTCAACAACAGTGCAGATCCTGATAAGACAGCTTACACTCAACAACAGTGCAGATCCTGATAAGACAGCTTACACTCAACAACAGTGCAGATCCTGATATGACAGCTCTCACTCAACAACAGTGCAGATCCTGATAAGACAGCTCACATTCAACAACAGTGCACAGATCCTGATATAACAGCTCACACTCAACAACAGTGCAGATCCTGATATAACAGCTCACACTCAACAACAGTGCGGATCCTGATATAACAGCTCACACTCAACAACAGCGCAGATCCTTATAATAATACAGCTCACATTCAACAACACAGCACAGATCCTGATATAACAGCTCACACTCAACAACAGTGCAGATCCTTATAATACAGCTCACATTCAAGAACCCAGCGCAGATCCTGATATAACAGCTCACACTCAACAACAGTGCAGATCCTGACAAGACAGCTCACAACAACAACAGTGCAGATCCTGACACGACAGCTCACAACAACAACAGTGCAGATCCTGATATGACAGCTCTCACTCAACAACAGTGCAGATCCTGATATGACAGCTTACACTCAACAACAGTGCAGATCCTGATATGACAGCTTACACTCAACAACAGTGCAGATCCTGATAAGACAGCTTACACTCAACAACAGTGCAGATCCTGATAAGACAGCTTACACTCAACAACAGTGCAGATCCTGATAAGACAGCTTACACTCAACAACAGTGCAGATCCTGATAAGACAGCTTACACTCAACAACAGTGCAGATCCTGATATGACAGCTCTCACTCAACAACAGTGCAGATCCTGATAAGACAGCTCACATTCAACAACAGTGCACAGATCCTGATATAACAGCTCACACTCAACAACAGTGCAGATCCTGATATAACAGCTCACACTCAACAACAGTGCAGATCCTGATATAACAGCTCACACTCAACAACAGTGCAGATCCTTATAATAATACAGCTCACATTCAACAACACAGCACAGATCCTGATATAACAGCTCACACTCAACAACAGTGCAGATCCTTATAATACAGCTCACATTCAAGAACCCAGCGCAGATCCTGATATAACAGCTCACACTCAACAACAGTGCAGATCCTGACAAGACAGCTCACAACAACAACAGTGCAGATCCTGACACGACAGCTCACAACAACAACAGTGCAGATCCTGATATGACAGCTCACAACAACAACAGTGCATATCCTGACAAGACAGCTCACAACAACAACAGTGCAGATCCTGACACGACAGCTCACAACAACAACAGTGCAGATCCTGATATGACAGCTCACAACAACAACAGTGCAGATCCTGATAAGACAGCTCACGACAACAACAGTGCAGATCTTTATAAGACAGCTCACAACAACAACAGTGCAGATCTTTATAAGACAGCTCACAACAACAACAGTGCTGATCCCGATAAGACAGCTCACAACAACAACAGTGCTGATCCCGATAAGACAGCTCACAACAACAACAACAGTGCAGATTCCTAAAAGACAGCTCACAGAGTGTCACAGCATGATCTGGATATGCACCATTTTGCTGAAGCCTGATTAATTTCAGTTTAGCAGGCTCAGAGCTGATGTCAACACAATCAGGAGGAGAAAATCAATGTTTCTAATCTTATTGGGGGGAGAAGTAGGTCACTTCAACAGTAGATAATGCTTGAATAATGACACAAATTGATGACAACATGAAACATCTACTTTTACTCAAAGAGATTAATAAAAAATGGGGTCACCATGGTGTAGCGGTAGAGTTGCTGACTTCTAACTCATCAGTGACTGCTTAGCCCACTGAATGGGTTTGAGTCCCATTTGGGGAGGGGGGAAGGACTTAATGTGGGAATGTCTTCTAGCAAACCTGCAATGTGCCAGTGTTTCAAACCAGATATTTGACATCAATTTTCCTCTACAAATTAACTAACCATCGCTTTAATGATCATAATTGGTCGCTGCCGTGAATTTATTTTAGAAACAAAAACATAAAAGATTAAAAAAATGCAAGGATCATATCGCATTACAGATTTTAACAATGTTTTTTAACCACTTTGTATGGTTGTGAACTATAACAAAACATTAATTTCACATAAGACAGTCTCCTGAAATACTGTTGGTGGGATGATAAAACCCAATAAACAAACACAATTTCACTAAATAAAATATAATGTACAAAATTTCGTAAAGGGATTAAAGATGGCATCTAACAGATTGCCTATAGCGAATACATGTAACAACATCTGACCACTGGTTTGGGGTATTTAGGTATAATTTCTGCATCAACTCATACTTTTGTCAAAGTAAAGACAGACACTACCTATATTGTTAGACAGTTCATGGTGCAAAAAAAGAAAACAACACTCTAAAAGTAAAAGTTCATTCTTTCCAAATCTATAAATAAGAACAGCACTGATTTCTGCTTTTGTGATCTCAAAAGTAAGCTGTCATGTGGTTTTCTTAGTTTAAAAATAGCTATCTATGCAGTGTGGCTCAGATAGGAAATACCTGTTGGCAATAATGAGTGGAAGTTTATGCTTCACTGTTCAAACTGATATAGTGAAGCATTAAAGAGAAATTTACAGGGCCTTTTCTGGTAAAACAACACACAATTAAGAAAATGAAGTCAGATACCACCTTTGAAAGATGTGCAATTTTAATTTTGTATTGTTACAACTACCAGGGATATTTTAAACTGAATTGTATGATCATTATCTATACACTGAACTTTCCTGCTGTTATTCTTTTTTCAAAAGACATTTAATTTTTTTTTTAATTCTTCATCATTAAGGATTTCAGTCCTTACAGATGAATTTATCAAAACACACAAAAAAGTTTCACTTTGCCAACTCTCATTTTGAGCCAAAAAGATAAAAGTTGGCAAAGTGGGAACACACCATTAATAATATCCTGGATGTTCTGTCCATGAAAATTGTAGCTTAGTCGTGTAGATTTGTCCATTTAACTTGATAAATATTCTTGACCGACTTGAGATTTTTAGTAGATTCAGACCATGGTCCACACCTATTTTGTTGAAGAAAGATTAAATATAATTATTTTTTGTTATTTTGTTCTTTTTCTCTCCCAGTTTGTAGGTTAAACTCATGTTTCTTACCTTATGTATTTGTCTTATTATACAGAGTGGAAGATGAATGTTTGTGCATTTATTGTAAGATGGATGTTTATTACAATAAAGTGCAAAACAATGTGTGACAAGATACAATATACAAGATACTAGTAAACAGTAAACAGGTATAAACGTGGCTAGTTTGTTATGTTACACAGCATGTCATCTTTCCACAGTCACAGAGAGTATGGCAACTGTCTGGCATGACCTATGCTGACACGGCATCTGCACTCTCGACATCATCAAAACTGTGGTCTGCTGACTAATCTTTGAATAGTCAGATTATGAACTTAAATTCAAATCCCATCTTTACCTAATTTAGGTAAAATTAGGTCAATTTCAAGCAGTGAACAAAGTGCACTTGACATCTGTTACAAATTTGTTTCGACTGTGCAAATCAAGAAAGTTTTGAATGCAAGAGCTGTGGTCACTTTCAGAGGAAAGGAAACATTCTGACAGGAGACCGCATTCTGCATTCGTAAACATGGGACCGAATAAAGTAGTAAATTGGGTCAAGGGACAATGACTGTCATCCGATTAAGCTTGACATCTGATGCATAGTGATTGGAAGCATGGAAATATTCTTTCCACTGAAAATATAGAAACAATGACAGGAAAAGACAATTTATTGACGCATTCCATACTTTTGTTCAAGGTAGTATCTGACAGTTTGGACCACACATATTTTCATAACATAGCATAATAAACCATTGTCACAGGGACATATCTTGCAAAATGCTGTTTACTGATATCATATACCTGTCTGAAAATTGACCCATAATGCCACAATCATTATTTCAAACATGTATTTCCTATCTGAGCCAAGCTGGCACAGTTAGCTATTTTTAAACGAAGAAAACCATGTGACCACTTATGGTTTAGCTCATCCACGTCACCCACTGTGATGTCGATGTCTATTTTTAACAGGAATCCTATCTTTCTTATTTATAGATTTGAAAAGACTGAACATTTAAGCGTTGATTAATGAGGTTTACTGCCCTAAAATTGAGATTATGTTGAAAATCCTTAAGGCTTAGACTAAACTATGATTTGTTTCTGCAAAAATTATGTACAAATACCCCCAAACAGAGGACAGATATTGTTCCATATATTAGATATAGACAAACTGTTAGATACCACCTTTAAAGTTTGGTCAGGAGTATTGTGCTTCAGTTATTTTTTTGTTATTTTTCTTGAAAAAGAAAAATCCATGTACATGTACTAAAGTATTGCAATATTCTGTAATATAGACAGTCTAAATTTATGAAATAAACTTAACATGCAACTCCTGAAACAAAATTAATCAAATATTTCATTAGATTAATATTTAAAGAACTAAAATTATGCCAAGCATTGATCAACAACAAAAATGATAAAATCTAAAAATGAAACTGAACATTATGAAAATGAAAGTAAACAATTCAACTTTCCAACACTACTGATAAAATTTGTCAATTTATCTACAATCCACAATGAGGTCATAAATTTTTTTCAAAATCATTTCACAACCATCTAGAGTTTCATATGTGTAAGGAGCATACAGTGTCCTCAATGTAGTTTAGCGTTTTTTCTAACACCTTTTACATCAATCATCACTCCAAACACTACATTTTGTGGTTTTACAGGTCATCAGTTTATCTAATCGAGACATCCACCTTACAACTCATACAACCGCAGCCATGATATTGTATATCTACAAACTAGGACATGGCCCGACCTAAACCACAAATTACCAAGAGCTATTTATAGACACAATACCATAATGCATGTACATTATTATTCATGAAGACTATTCATTGTACAGATTTAAACGCTTAGACTACTGAGTGGGATTTAGTTACGCTTTGGCATTTAGTGCAAATCCTGACTAGGGAGTTCCAGCTGAAAAACTGACTGATCAGGATCTGCACTAATTGCAATTCATTCTCTAGAAATATGGGTTTTTAAATGGTGCATGGAGTTGTTTCAAATTGAGAATTAGCATGGAGTGGTTATACATGAAGCAGAAGAAGGGATTAATTTATGCTACAAAATCCATTGAAGTTTTAGCAGGTTATCATACGACTAAATATACATGACTACCAACTATCTCTTAGCCTGCGTACCATGTATTCAAAGGGTCTAGGCAAAAAAGTGTAGATCTGGATCAGCCAGATTCCCTCTGGGAGCTGTCTGATCAGGATCTACACTTCTTGCTGCATAGTCTCCATTTATAGGTATAATAAACTATACATGTCATATATATTAATACATAAGTGAACAACTAAAACTGTATTTTAGCCTGCAGTGTGCTGGTGGTTCTACCCAGAGGTAAGTCTGGGGAGGTCTTCCTCCACCAATAACTAGCTGGATGTCGCCAATATGACCATAATTGTGTCTGTGCGATGTAACAAAAAAAATAAATTAAAAAAAATGTATTCAACAAAATGTGGCATGATAAGGGTTGGTAAATGGGTTGTATATGAATGGATAGAGGAAGTTCTAGTTTTAGCTTGACCTTTGTATACATGAACAATTTATTTTAATTCATGCCTTATTTTTCAAAAATCATTAAAACATCCTCACAGTAAGACTGAAATGGATAAGAAAGAGGAAGACCTATTGTTAACCGGTACTTTTTTTTGATACTTAAACATATCCTTTTTCTTTTAAGATACACTCAAAGAAAGGTTAAGTTTGGAAAGGGGAAGTTCCATTTTTTCATGAACTTTTTTGCATGGATATGATCTTACTTTCATTATCATAAAATTATACAGAAAAAGTTTAATTTAAAAAAAAAGTGACAGTTTCTTAATTGAACTTTTTTTATCCATATTTTCAAAGATCACTAAAACATCATGTCAGTAAATGAATCAGTTAAAAAGTAAATAGAAAACAGGAATAAAATCTATTTTTATGACCGTTTAATGAACTCTCTAATGGATTTAAGACAACTTCATAGCCAAAGATCAAGTTTAAGAGCAAAATAGTTCTTTTTATATTATTTTTATGCATATACTTATTTCACCCTTAAAGGGGGTATCTGACAGTTTGCCTATATCAAATTCATGTAACAATACTTTACCACTGCTTAGGGGAATTAGGGCATAATTTATGCATAAACTCATACTTGAGCATAAGTAAAGATGGTTTGTAACACAGACTACATTGTTAGACTGTACAAATCGTGATAAAACACTCTTAAAGTTCAATTATTCCAAATCTATAAATGAGCACAATAATGATCTCTGCTAAAAACAGATACCGACGTCAGAGCGGATTACCTGGACAACGATATAAAGTAATCTCAAAAGTGTGTTGTCATGTGGTTTTCATAGTTAAAAATAGCTATCTCTGCAGTGGGGCTCAGATAGGAATACCTGTTTGCAATGAGGAATGGAGATTTATATTTAACTATTTACACTGTAAATAAATTTGGTCCAAACTGTCGGATACCACGTTTAATAATCATATATTTTCATTCTATTTTGAGCCATGGTGTTTATCATCTTATCAATGGTTTGAAATATAATGTTATTATTTGGGTGATTTGCAATTTACCCAGCTGTTAGCAGAGGACTGTTGTTATTAAGTGGGTGTTTTCCTATTTACCCAGCTTCTAGCTGAGGACTGTTGCTATTGAGTGGGTGTTTTCCTATTTACCCAGCTTCTAGCTGAGGACTGTTGCTATTAAGTGGGTGTTTTCCTATTTACCCAGCTTCTAGCTGAGGACTGTTGCTATTAAGTGGGTGTTTTCCTATTTACCCAGCTTCTAGCTGAGGACTGTTGCTATTAAGTGGGTGTTTTCCTATTTACCCAGCTTCTAGCTGAGGACTGTTGCTATTGAGTGGGTGTTTTCCTATTTACCCAGCTTCTAGCTGAAGACTGTTGCTATTAAGTGGGTGTTTTCCTATTTACCCAGCTTCTTGCTTAGGACTGTTGCTATTGAGTGGGTGTTTTCCTATTTACCCAGCTTCTAGCTGAGGACTGTTGCTATTGAGTGGGTGTTTTCCTATTTACCCAGCTTCTAGCTGAGGACTGTTGCTATTGAGTGGGTGTTTTCCTATTGACCCAGCTTCTGGCTTGGGACTGTTGCTATTAAGTGGGTGTTTTCCTATTTACCCAGCTTCTAGCTGAAGACTGTTGTTATTAATTGGGTGTTTTCCTATTTACCCAGCTTCTAGCTGGGGACTGTTGTTATTAATTGGGTGTTTTCCTATTTACCCAGCTTCTAGCTGGGGACTGTTGTTATTAAGTGAGTGTTTTCCTATTTACCCAGCTTCTAGCTGAAGACTGTTGTTATTAATTGGGTGTTTTCCTATTTACCCAGCTTCTAGCTGGGGACTGTTGATATTGAGTTGGTGTTTTCCAATTTACCCAGCTTCTAGCGGCAGACTGTTGCTATTAATTGGGTGTTTTCCTATTTACCCAGCTTCTAGCTGAGGACTGTTGCTATTGAGTGGGTGTTTTCCTATTGACCCAGCTTCTGGCTTGGGACTGTTGCTACATGTATTAAGTGGGTGTTTTCCTATTTACCCAGCTTCTAGCTGAAGACTGTTGTTATTAATTGGGTGTTTTCCTATTTACCCAGCTTCTAGCTGGGGACTGTTGTTATTAAGTGGGTGTTTTCCTTTTTAACCAGATTTTGGCAGAGGACTGTTGCTATTAATTGGGTGTTTTCAAATTTACCCAGCTGTTAGCTGCGGACTTTTGTTATCAATTGAGTGATTTCCTATTTTCCCAGCATTTGGCTGAGGACAGTTATAAAGTGTATTTACCTAGCTTTTGACTGAGGACTGTCGAAGGGCGACTGTCAATACTACTATCCAAGGGCAAAAAACTGGGTAGATATTAATTTTATCCAATAGCAATTTTATTATTTAAGTGCAAGACTCAAACATTTTGTTATTTTCTTTTTTTACATTAACATGATTATTTTAATGGTCGTGGATCGAAAGAATGATGTCAGAAAGCCGGAAAGAGGAGTGTGCTGACAGAATCATATGGTTGTTGAAAAAGCCAATCAAATTGTTTTTTCCCCATATTGGCCATTTTTTGAGAATTGCTCTTACCATATTAGACAAAACAATCGCTTTACATTGTATTTCTATACTGGTCTTATTTTCACATTAGCGCAGATCATTCTTATTGGCCCACTTTTCACAGAATACTGACTTTGCAAACTTTATAGAAAATGCAACACAATACATAATGTGAAATAGTAAATTAATATTAGTTGCACCTGAGAATATGCAAATATAATTTTTTTAAGTCTTAGGATAAATTGTAACTTTGGGACAAAATTAACATAAAGCTTTCATTATAACTTAAGTTATAAGGTTAACAGGTTTCTGTCTGCGCTCAACAGTTTATATGAATTAATGGTGATATCCGACAGATTACCTGTATCAAATACATATAAGGATATCTTACAACTGCTTTGGGGCATATGGACATAATTTCTGCATAAACTCATACTTTTGTCTAAGTAAAACAATTTTAAACACTTCTTATACAGTTAAACTGTGGGGAAAAAAATCATTCTTAATGTTCATTCTTCCCAAATATATAAATAAGTACAATAAAGGTCTCTGCTAAAAATAGATATCTATGTCACAATATAAAGTAACGAAAGACGATGTAAAGTTATCTCAATTCTGTTCTAAAAAAAGCTATCTCGGCAGGGCTGCTCAGATAGGAAACACCTTTTTGCAATGACCAGTGGAGAGTTATGTGTCACTGTTCACACAGACCTAGTGCATCATTTTGCAGGACCTTTTTGGGCAACCATGACATATTTTATTATTGAAGGGAAAAAAAAATTGGTCAAAACTGTTGAATACCACCTTTAAAGTCAGGCACAATTGCTATTGTTTTTCTGTGCCGTTTCACTCCTCGATTTTAATTGTTGTTGTTTTTTTACTTGATACTATGTGTCAGTGAGTATCGCTTTAAAGTACAGTAAAGTGTTGATTTTTTCTTTTTTAAGTTTCTTCAACACAACCACAACCAAAACAAGAGGGCCATGATGGCCCTTAATCGCTCACCTGATGACACAGGCTTTACGTAGGCTCAAATCTGACATTAAGTAATTAAGAGTTATTTTCTGGTGAAGATTGGGCCATCAATGTAGCCTCTTAAGTGTTTTCACAAGCTTTTTCTAAAATCTGACCTAGTGACCTACTTTATGTCCCCACGAGACCCAATAACGAACTCATCCAAGATTTCATGTAGACAAACATTCTGACCAAATTTGATGCAGATTGGCCGATAAATAGGGCCTCTAGTGTGTTTACAAGCTTTTTCTAAGATTTGACCTTGTGACCTACTTTTTGACCCCACGTGACCCAGTTACGAACTCATCCGAGATTTCATGCAAACAAACATTCTAACCAAGTTTGGTGAAGATTGGGCTATAAATGTGGCCTCTAGTGTGTTCACAAGCTTTTTCTAGGATTTGACCTAGTGACCTACTTTTTGACCCCACGTGACCCAGTTACGAACTCATCCAGGATTTCATGTAGGCAAACATTCTGACCAAGTTTGGTGAAGATTGGGCTATAAATGTGGCCTCTAGTGTGTTCACAAGCTTTTTCTAAGATTTGACCTTGTGACCTACTTTTTGACCCCACGTGACCCAGTTACGAACTCATCCGAGATTTCATGCAAACAAACATTCTGACCAAGTTTGGTGAAGATTGGGCTATAAATGTGGCCTCTAGTGTGTTCACAAGCTTTTTCTAAGATTTGACCTAGTGACCTACTTTTTGACCCCACGTGACCCAGTTACGAACTCATCCAAGATTTCATGTAGGCAAACATTCTGACCAAGTTTGGTGAAGATTGGGCTATAAATGTGGCCTCTAGTGTGTTCACAAGCTTTTTCTAAGTTTTGACCTAGTGACCTACTTTTTGACCCCACGTGACCCAGTTACGAACTCATCCAAGATTTCATGTAGACAAACATTCTGACCAAGTTTGGTGAAGATTGGGCTATAAATGTGGCCTCTAGTGTGTTCACAAGCTTTTTCTAAGTTTTGACCTAGTGACCTACTTTTTGACCCCACGTGACCCAGTTACGAACTCATCCAAGATTTGATGTAGACAAACATTCTGACCAAGTTTGGTGATGATTTGGCTATAAATGTGGTCTCTAGTGTGTTCACAAGTTTTTCCTAAAATTTGACATCGTGACCTACTTTTTGACCCCAGGTGACCCAATAATGAACTCATCCAAGATTTCATGCAGACAAACATTCTGACCAAGTTTGATGAAGATTGGATAAAAATTGTGGCCTCTAGTGTGTTCACAAGGTAAATGTTGACGACGGACGACGAACGACGAACGACGGACGCCGGACGACGGACGAAGCGGTATCACAAAAGCTCCCCTTGAGCACGTTGTGCTCAGGTGAGCTAACAAAACACATGTTATATTTTATCATAACTAGAGAATGGTGGTGATAATGAATGCGAAGTAATACAAGGACATACAAAGTAAATAAAACTTTCTTCATGACTAGTTTTATAATGACAAAATATATTTTATGAAAAGAAGTACAGCACAGATAACTATTTTTGCTTCACAAAATTAATTTTAAACAAATTATGCATATACATATACTAGTCAGTACAGTCATGACAGTTAATTAACATTGTGTAAAGCAACTTTGTGAAAGTTTTGTAAAAGTGCACACCACTTAGAACCACATGGACGGAATCCACTTATCATGTTTGCTTTTTAAATATATCACAACAACCAATTATGATCATTACAAGGATGTCCAGCTACCTGGAGAAAGAAGATACCAGACAAATGTCTGAGTAGAACCACCGGCATACCACCTTGTTATATATATTAAAAAACAGCATCACTTTTGAGTATATCAGCATATTGTTTATGACTCACATATACACATGTTATACATTACCACATGTACATTTTGAGAAATTAACATACCAAGTTGTTGACTTTAAAATGGTGAAAAATGAGTTCTGTTTTATTTGATTTGTTTTTTTAATACAATGCAGCTATTTTGGAGATAAAAGACCCCAGATAAATGTCTAGGTAGATGTCATCGCAGATCAGTTGGAAGATCATTCCTACATTATGTTCTTCACTTTGAACAGGACTTGAACCCATGTGGTGAGAGGCTAAGCAGTCAAAGGAATTACTAGTTGGCAACATGGGCAAGAACAAAAAAAAGTTACTTAGTCCCAACCTTAAGACAACACAATCTTTATATTTGTTTGTTCTTTTTTTTTTTAAGACATCGCAGCAACCAATTATGATCATTATAGTGAATTCTAACTATTTTGGAGGAGGCCCCGAACAAATGTCTGGGTGGAACCACTGGCACACCACAGGTCAGCTGGAAGACCTTCCCACATTAAGTCCTTCACACCGAAAGGGACCCAAACCCATGCGGTGAGAGGCTAAGCTGTCAGAGGACTTTCAAGTCCGTGCCTCTTCCACTACGCCATGGGTGCCCCTAACAATCTTTTGAAGGACACCATGTTCATAAAACTAAGTAATCTGAGGTAATATTTCTATTCCATTATTCAATGCAGTTTCACAAAGTTGTTTTAACACAAATTAAAAAGTGTCTTAAACCATCTGCCCATCCATAAAGACCAAAGAATGGACAACACATTGCTGTACAGTGGTATCTTGTCCAGGTAAGATTTTTTTGTTATCCATTGTTTAGACTGTAGAACAAACTGCCTCAATGTACAGTTGGTACATTTTTTAGTATACAGGCATGACAGCTGTCCTGAAATTTGACCCTGGTTGTAGATTCACATGTACAGAACATTGAATACTTATGTATACCCACAGGTATACATGTTCTTAAGATTTACAGCTATGAAAGAAAGCTTAACTAGGAAGATCTGCAGAAATGAGAAAAACGCATAGGCTTACAGCAGGAAATGCCTGAATAGTAATCTGATGACTGAACTTTGAACCACCCTTCCTAACTTAGCTTTTAGGTGAAGCTTTAATGTAATAAAGCACAGAAGGTGAGCATAGTTGGGGTTTGAGGTCTGGCCGTAACAATGTATGTATAAATGTACAAGTACTGATATGAGCCGTTCCTCTATTTAGTGGTTACGGGTATAAATGATCCATGCTCATTTCCTTTGTTTGATCGTTGTATACAAAAATGCCTCATTAACAATCCTTTATGTTATCCTATAGGGTCCTTTAAATGTGGTATCCGAATGCTTGGGCCAAACATTTTTTCTTGACCATATAAGTTATTGGTACCTGAAAAGGTTTGCAAAATGCTGTTCATTGATCTGTGTGAACTGTCTCGGATAAATCCCCACTCGTCAACGCAAACAGGTGTTTCCTATCCAAGCCACGCTGCAGAAATAACCATTTTTAAACCACACGTAAAAACTTTCTTTTACATAGTCATCTGGGTAATCAGCTCTAACGTCGATATCTATCTTTAGAAGAGACGACTATCGTGCTTATTATAAAAGACAGAACATTTAGATTTTTTTCCAGCAATTAGTGCAGTCTAACAATAAAGTATTCAAAATAGTCTTAATAAAGATTAAAGTATGGGTTTTAATTCTCCAAAGCGGTGGTTAGACAGTGGTGTTGTATTTAATAATAGGCAAATTGTCAGATACAACCTTTAAAGATAAAACGCTCGCTAAAAGCTGATAAAGTGCCGCCTTCACTGTAATAACATGGCATGAACTATTGACATAGTTGGGTAAAATGTCCCACTAACATTTATTATGTAGCATGAACTATTGTGACATTGTTGGGTAAAATGTCCCACTAACATATATTATGTAGCATGAACTATTGTGGCACTGTTAGGTAAAATGTCCCACTAACATATATTATGTAGCATGAACTGTTGTGACATTGTTGGGTAAAATGTCCCACTAACATATATTATGTAGCATGAACTGTTGTGGCACTGTTAGGTAAAATGTCCCACTAACATAATTATTATGTAGCATGAACTATTGTGACATTGTTGGGTAAAATGTCCCACTAACATATATTATGTAGCATGAACTATTGTGACATTGTTGGGTAAAATATTCCAGAAACATAGCATGAACTATTGTGACATTGTTGGGTAAAATGTCCCACTAATACAGCATGAACTATTGTGACATTGTTGAGTAAAATGTCCCACTAATACAGCATGAACTATTGTGACATTGATTGTTGAGTAAATGTTCCACTAACAATCATAATTACTAGTGTGTTCACCAAAAGCATATAAAGTGCTCCCTTTTCAATAATAGCGTGGTATGAACTTTTGTAACAATTGGTTAAGAACATAAACACAGTCACAGTCGTATCATCTTGAATGCAACTACATAAAACTTTGATAAACATTTTTAATTTCAATGATAATAAAATAAGATATTTCAAAATAGTAAAAATTAATAAATATTTTGAACATTGGCACCAGTAGTTTTACATTTGTCTGGAGTCTTTCTCCACAAAAATATCTTGACATCACTATAATTATCATAATTGTGTTGCTGTGGGTGATTTCTACAAAACAGGTCCCAATGGAGGTTAATAGGAACTGCTGATTAAAATAAATTTTTAAGATGAAAAATGACATCAAATAAAATGAAAATTTGTTGAATTCAGTTTATGATTATATTTTTTTTTAACTCGCTGCGTATACAAGGATAAAATGTTCATTCATGGCTGAGCCTCCTTTTTCTATGACCACTCCTGAAATCAAATACAATCATACACCGCAAGCAACCAAATATCCTCTATATAGACAGCATTAATAATCCCATTTCGCATCATGTTCAGTATTGGAATTTATATTCCGAGAGGCACTGTGCACTGTTACATGATACAATTATGTCGCTATTTTCTGCTACATCTGTTCATTTCTTACCCCTAAAGTACAATATTCCTTTCTTAAAATACATTGTAACAAAAAAGTAATATATATTCATGTTTGTTGTAAATCAGGATTTTATCCTAATGGAGTATTTTTCTATAAAAAATGGGGAGAAATTATACATTTTTCTACTTAAAATATGACCCAATAGCAGCAAAAAAGTGAAAAACAACAACCTTGAAATTATTTCTTGAATTAATTACTTAGCCTGCAACATTTGTTTACGTATTTAATAACAAGACAAATTTCTGAGCAATTTTCTAACAACTTTTAGAAACTAGTTAAAAAAAAACAAATATTGCAAATCCTGATCAGACAGCCTCCTGCAGGGATATGTTCATGTTTGTTGGGTTTATCGTCCTACCAACAATATTTCAGTTATCTGGAGACTGTGTCCACTTAAAGAAGATATAGTGCTGCCTTCACTGTGTATAGCATGCCATGAACACCTGGCATGATATCACACCCAGTCACATTATCCTTACACCGGGCCAACCGGTCGTGGAACTACCCATATTTGCTTCAGTGTTAGTAAGGGAGCTACACCACAAACATTTTTAACGACTTTGGTATGCCACTGCCAGGGATCGAACCCGAGGCCTCCTGTACCTGGAGCCGACACTCTACCAATTGCACTACCAGGTCTAGTCTCAGCAGGGATATTGCAGATCCTTGTCTACACTATTTGTATAAGTGTTATAAAAAATAAGATATATAAGCAGTAATAATTACATGCCATTCAGACATATAACTTTTGGAGATTCACAGACCCGAAACACATTTTACATGACCAAGGATTGCTTTTAGAAACAACAAGGTCTTTTTTTAATGTTTATTATTTGTTAATGTACTGTAATTGGAAGCACAATCTGTGCAAAGTCCAACCAATTTCTTGCTGAACTCACTTTCAAGATCCAGAAATAAAAAAACACCCTCGATTAGGCAACAAACTTTATAAAACTCACATGTCCGTTCTTCAATTTGTTTTTTTTTTTGCTGTTGTTTACATTGCAGCAACCATTTATGATCTTTTTAGCAACATACAGCTTTCTAGATAAGGATGACCCCAGACACGTCTGGGTAGAACCCCCGGCCCACTGCAAGTCAGCTGGAAGAACTTCTCACATTAAGTCGTTTTACCCCAAAAGAGATTCAAACCCATGTGGTGAGAGGCTAAGGAGTTACAAATTGGCTACTCTACCAAGACACCACGAGCGCCCAGTCTGCCCTTAAATTAAGTCACCATGGATGATTGGACTAGTGTTCTTTACAATGGCTACATAAGTATGTTAAAGTCCTCAATATAACATATCACTGTCTTTTTCCAGCTTCTTAAGAAGCTTTAGTTTGCTGTTGAGAATTTAATATAGTTAATTAATTTAATTAATTTAATTAATTCTATTTATTTTAATTATTTTATTAATTTAATTATACGTCATGTTAGTAATGCACAAATTTGCATGTGGGTTTTAAGCAAAGACTAAGAAATAACAACTGGTTACGTAACAAATACAGCAGGATATGGATCCCATGACAGTGTCTGAAAGCCAAACCATGGGGACCGGAATGCACTAGAAAGCTGTCAGTGTAATGAACTGTTCATGGAACTTTTATTTTCCTGGGGATGTTGACTTCTACAACCATTCATCATTTTTCTTTATTTTGGACAAAATATTAAGATTCTCTTGTAGCCTTGAATACCATTCTAACAAACACTACAATGGTACTGAAATTTAAGCCTAGGCATACATTGATTAGCGGAGCTTTTCTAGAGCAAGTTTTTTTTTTTTCATTTTTAACTTTAAAAAACTGTAAACTAACTCAAATAAGTTTCAAAACTTTTTTTTTCCTACTATACGTGCATTTCAGGCACAATTATGGTTATCGTGGCAACATCCAGTTATTATTAGTTATTATTGGGAGATGACAACACCAGATAAATGTCTGAGTAGAACCACTGACGTACAACAGTCATCACAGGTCAGCTAAAAGACCTTCTAAGCTAAAAATTTACGGTAAGGAAATTTAAAGTTTAAATATATGTGATTTTTGCTACACAAATGTTCAGAAGAAGATGTATCGTCTAAGGATCAGAGCACATTCAAAAGCAATAGTATTGAACCTATAAATGGGACTCACTTTAAACGTGGTATCTGACAGTCTGGACAAGTTTCTTTTTTTTTTTTCCAAATAACTTATTTATTCATTGTTACTTGAAAAGATGCTGCAAAAAATGCTGTTCACTGATGCCCTATATCTGGGTGAACAATCCAGCATAAATCCCCAATAGTCACTGCAAATAGGTATTTCCTACCTGTGCCATTTTGCAGAGACAGATATTTTTTAATTAAGAAAACCATGTGACCACTTTCGTTTGAGATCATGTTAAATATTCATCCTAGTAATCAGCTCTGATATTGATATCTATTATAAATTAGAGCTTAACATTTTGGTTATTTATAGATTTGTAAACTATGAGCATTCAGAGTTAATTTTCTTTTCAATTGTTACAGTATTTCAATACAGGTCATGTTCGAAATTGTCTTTACTTAGATTTAAGTACGAGTTTATGCAGAACTGATGCCCACATTTCCCAAAGCAGTGGTTAGATACTGGTACAGGTATCTGATACAAGGAGATGGTCGGATATCACTTTCCATTTAAATAAATAGATAACTGCTGGTTGAACAAAATGTTAACATAGGTTAGGTTGAAGCTATCATTGATTAAAAGTGGTATCTGCCAGTTCAGACCAAAAATTTTTTTTCTCAATTAACCAAGTAAATCATTGTTACTTGAAAAGGTCCTGCAGAATTCTGTTCACTGATGTCCTAGATATGTGTGAACAGTGCAGCATAAATCCCTACTTGTCACTGTAAATAGGTATTTCCTGTCTGAGCCATGCTGCAGAGATAGCTATTTTTACCAAGAAAAACACACAACAACTGACTTTTGAGACTATGTTTTATCATTATCCATGTAGTCCGCTCTAACATCAATATCTATTTTAAGAAGAGATCACAATCGTATATATATATTCGGAAAAAATGAAAATTTAGAGTAGTTTATCGCAATGTGTACTGTCTAACAATAAGGTTAGTGTTTGACATCATATTTACTTAGACTAAAGTATAAGTTCATACAGAAATTATGCCTAAATCCTTCAAAATTGTGGGAAGATAATGTTAAATGCATTAAATATGGGCAAACTGTCAGATACCAACTCTAATCATCATCAATATAGTTAAGTGTATGTATATCACTTATGCCGTGAACACCTGGCATGATACTACACCCAGTCCCATTATCCTGACACCGGGCCAACCAGTCATGGAACACCTCTTATATCTGCTTGAGAGTTAGCAAGAGAGCTATACCACCACCATTTTTTACAACTTTGGTATGTCGCGGTCCGGGATCGAACCTGGGACCTGCCGTACCTGGCGCCAACGCTCTACCGATTATGCTACTAGGTTGGTACTTGATTGTAGAGCTGTAAAATGGCTAAAAACAATTGAAAGAAACCATATCTTTTTGAGTGACAGCATGTTAACATATTATCTTGTTAACAAAAGCTAAACTTGAAGCCATTATTCATCATGGTTCAACAAAGTTCTCCTTTTTCAAACAAAGTTCTGCTTTTTTTTAAACAACTTGTTATTTGTTATCGTACATCTTGGAAGTTTATTATAAGAACATCTCTCTATTTTATTTGTTTTAAACTTCTCCACTAGATTATCATAGCCCAGTTCACTCAAGCTACCACTGTAGTGACCAATCCACATCAGTGTCTAATTTTCACATTTTAGCAATGAAATATTGAATTTTATCGGACAGAAATTTTCATTTTTAGGGAAAAAATTAGGCTTATATTCCGAGGAGAAGGGGCCTGTCTTCTATATATGGTAAAAACCCCTGACAGGTAAGCTAAAAAAACCAATATAAATCCAATGTGTTCTATCTTTAATTCTATTTACAGTAACTAGGACAATAAAAAGATCATGCTTATTTCTGCCATATTATCTTCTATAATGTTGGGTAATTTTTTTGGCCTTGGTTCAAACTCTGCTGCCACCTCCATCTACTATCAAGGTGGTTGATCCTCACCAGATGGCAAAGTGAACTCACCAGAGTTATTTATAAGAGAATTACCTGGGTCTTAGCTTAGTGCAAATAGGTGAAGTAAACAAACCTGTGGTGAGATAAGCAGTGATTTCATAGAACACTGCTGGTATAAACAGGTGAAAATTATTATATAATTCTAAATTCAGCACAATTGCGTTTTTACCACACGGCTATAACAGTCAACTCTCTCTTGTAAAGGTGGAATCGGACGTCTGTCCAATTTTTTTTCTCAAATAGCCTGAAAAGGTCTTGCAAAATGCTGTTCATTGATGCCAAAGATTTGTATAACAGTCAAAGATAAATCCCTACTTGTCATTGTCAACAGGTGTTTCCTATTCGAGCCATGCTGCAGAGAAAGCTATTTCTAAACTTAGACAAACATGTGACCACTTATTTTCATATAGTCATCTGGTTAATCCGCTCTGACGTTGATATCTATTTTTAGCAGAGACCACTATCACATTTTTTATAGAGTTGGAAAGACTGAACCGTTAGAGTAATTTTTCCGTGATTAGTACAGCTTAACAATAAAGTTAGTGTTCAAAATCATCTTCATATCGACTATAGTATGGGTTTATGCAAAAAGTATGAACAGATTCCCCAAAGCTGTGGCTAGATAATGGTACATGCATTTAATATTGGCAAACTGTCGGATACCACCTTTAAAGATAAGATGACTGGTAAGTAGCAGTTAAATGATTTTTAACATTTATATAAATGTATGAAATTTAAGTTTTAGACATTATTGTTAAGAAAAACATATTTTATTCTGTACAAATACCAGTGTTAAGGTTCCCTATTCAATTAAGTTAAAATTTTGTTTATATCATTCACAAACAGGAATTCAGTCACACAAATTCATATCAAATTATAGGTCCTATTATTTTGTGTTTTTTTTGTGTGTCTTTTTTGTTGTTTTTTTACAACAACCAAAGAAATGAGTCATATGAGCTCGTAAAACATATGACAAAAATGATTTGTTTTATATTACATTTTTAAGTTTATGTCCTCTTATTTTATATTCTAGTTTTTTACTGTAATCAATTGTTTTTATCTGAAAGAATAAAATACCTTCCATACTTTTATTCATTATTTTATTATTAATTTATTAATATTAAATGAATTTTAATAACTGATTACATCTTCCAACCATCTAATTAAACCGGAATTTAAAACCTCTGAGTTAAGCATATATACATTCCTTATTAAAAATTAAGTCCACTTTGCTGTTTTAGTAAGGTCACAAATTATTGGTGAAAAAAAGCTTAAATTTTTTTTTTCACACATAGAGCAATGACAGAAATACACTTCTGTAAATCAGGATCTACACTTTTTGCTACTGAGTCTACGTAATTGCCTTTTTTGCATGTACATACTTGTAAACCAAGAGCTAAGGACATACTGTCAAAGTTAAAGGTGGTATCCAAAAGTTTGAAGAAAAAAATATTTTCATTAAAGATCATAATAAACCATTGTTACCTGAACAGATCTCATAAAATGCTGTTTATTAATGTCCTACATTTGTCTGAAAAGTGTACCATAATGCCACAAGCGGCGTTACAAACATGTATTTCCTACCTGAGCCATACGTCACAATTGTCATTTCAAACATTTATTTCCTATTTGAGCCAGTTCACAGCTAGCTACATGTATTTTTTTACAAACAAAATTATGTGATTACTTATGTTCAAACTCATCCATGCCATCCGCTGTGATGTTGATGTCTATTTTTAGCAGGAATCCCAATCATTCCTTTGTATAGATATGAAAAGAATTAACATTTAAGTGTTGATTAACAAGTTTTACAGCCCTAAAATTGAGCTAGTGTTAAAAATCTTCAAAGCTTTACCTAATGTATGACTTTTCTTCCTGCAGCAATTGTGTACAAATATCCCAATTACAGGTCAGATATTGTTACAATATTAGATATAGGCAAACTATCAGATACCACCTTTAAAGAACAACTGGAGCATGCAAATATGTGAGGTGAAGTCTTAAATCTAGGCCTGATGTGCGTAATTAAAAACATACATATGACTGTACAATTTTATGTAATTCAAAAAATTACAAAAGTGACACATCTATATATATCATATTTCTGAGTTCTATTCATATTAAATTATACAAAAAGTGACAAATCTGCATATATCATATTTCCTAGTACTATTATGCAACAGACAAAGGTCTACCAAAATGCTTAAACTTCTAATATCAAATTGTTCTAGTAGTTTTTTTATCAAACAGGATGCCATTAAAAGGTTTCTTGCAAGCAAGCACCAATGTATTGTATTACTTCAAGATGCATTTATTTAAATTTCAAAAGTGTCCGTGACACGGAAATGTGCTATAAATGCTGACAGCTCCAGGTATGGGAGGCCCCGGGTTTGATCCCAAACAACAGTCGTACAAGTGCTTTAGAAGTGCTTGTGAGTTACCATGTTCAGAACATGTGCTGTGGAAACTCAAGGAAGTATTTTGAGTTGGCCACAGAGGTCAGCTCCTTTAGTAGAGCAATCACTTTGGCAGTGAATGGTCCCAGGTTCGAGGTCCGGACTGGCTGCTCATTTTTTCTCCATGATGTTTAACAAATTACATAATTTTCACCCTGCTTTTAAGCACAAGATGCAGTCTGAATCAGTTTCAAAGGTTTAAAAAAAATGGACACTTTTAAATATTATGACAAAAAGCATAAGTCATTCACCTACACACAGGGGAGTTAACACAGTATAATATGAATAGTTAGAATAATGTCCCCTTGTAAATGAAAAGAGGAGAGGGGAGTTTTCTCAATAAGACAAATCTTAGGAGCTGTCACAGAAATTTCCATGATAATACACAATAGTCATAACTTGCATGCATTCAGCAGCTGGTGCAGTGATACATATTATAAACTTATTGACAAAAAATTAATTTGCATTGGTAATGAGTTTTGGTTTTATGTTTAAATCATATAAAATTAAGTGAACAGTCACGTAGTGATTGTTTTCGTAATTTGTTTTTTAGGGTGGTGGAGAAAACATATTATAAATGATTGTGTTTATTAGCATTTATCCAACTGTGTGCTGCTCTATGTATTGTTATTGCTATCAATGTTTTATTAACAATATAATGTTTTACATATTTTATATAAATATGTGGACTGATTCAATAACATGTATTCTACCTAACTACATGCATTTAAATTTGCAATCAATATATAATAATTGCTTTTACATAATTAGAATATTCAACAATAAACTTAAAAATTATTTATATTTATTATTGTTTTAAAACTAAAAGGGTAAAAAAAACAAACTGATATGGTCTTAATAAAATGAATGCTGCCGGGGCCTGCTTAACAAATCTTTATTTTTTATATATCTAAACCTAATGTTAAAGGTGGTATCAGACAGTTTGCCTTTAACTAACTTATGTAACAATAACTGATCTCTGTTTGGGGTATTTGTGCATACTTTCTGTAGAAAAACATCATACTTTATTCTAAGCTTTTCAACAGTATCTCAATTTTGGGGCAGTAAAACTCATTAATCAACACTTAAAGTTTTCATTCTTTTCAAATCAATAAATAAAAAAGATTGGGAATTCGGCTAAAAATAGACATAGACGTCACAGCGGATGACGTGAATGAGCTAAAACGTAAGTGGTCACGTGGTTGTCTTGGTGTAAAAATAGCTAAGTGTGCAGCATGGCTCCAATAGGAAATACATGTCTGTAACGACGATAATGGCGTTTTGGTACAAATTTCAGACATCAATAAACAGCATTTTCTGAGATCAATTCAGGTAAAAATAGTTTAAGAAGATGTTTAATGAAAATATTTTTGGTCTAAACTGTCGGATACCACCTTTAAAGTCTCTAACCATACAGAGTTAGAAGTCAGCAGTAAGTGTAAGAGAGACCTGTCAGAATTTAAAAAAAGCAGAAAGATATTAGAAATCAAGACTTGCAGGCTAGAAAACTTCTAAAAGCGCCAAAGAAAATGGGCATCATTGGCAATCAAGACATTAAGACTTAAAAGGTCAAGACATTAAGACTTAAAAGGTCAAGACTCCAGAAAGTCACTCTTTCTGTCAAATTACCTGGGTCGCTTCAGGTAGAACATGGATTTCCATGCCTTTTAAAAAGGATGCTGTAAGTAGAGCCAACTGTCATCTATGATTTGCTTGATTTCTTGGTTGTCTACTACAATGTCACCATATCATTACTTTTTGCGTATCATTTCTTTCAAAAGCTATCACAATACATAATACTTGTGTCAAAAACACATATGTGATATAATCCCAGCTCTGGTATACAACCTTTAAAACGGAGAGAGAGAGACAGACAGACAGAGGGCAGAGAGAGAGAGAGAGGGCAGAGAGAGAGGGCAGAGAGAGAGAGAGAGACAGAGAGACAGAGAGAGGGCAGAGAGAGAGAGAGATAGAGAGAGAGAGAGAGAGAGAGAGAGAGAGAGAGAGAGAGAGAGAAAAAGTAATACCCAACACCCAGATAAAACAGTCAAGAAAAGGTCAGGTGTAGGTGAGAAAAAGAATGAGCAAGGCTTCACCACAATAAAGCTTCACAGTACAACAATTTGCCACAGTTTAATAGAAATTTGCCATACATTTATGAAAATTCACAACAGAAAAACTTTTATATATTTACTCCTCACAGATAACAATATTTTATAAAAATGTTTTAGTAATTTTAATTAATTCATGAAGTGATACAACAATTGTTAATGTTTTCCTAAGCTTATTAGACTTTGTGAAATTTGTACTAAACCTTCAATACAGTAAGTAACAATGCATGTTAGTGTTTAAGATGGTATCCAACAGTTTAGATCAAAGATTGTTTTTCTTAAATAACCAAATAAGTCATTGTTACCTGACAAGGTCCTTCAAAATGTTGTTCCTTGATGACCTAGATCTGTGTGAACAGTGAGGTATTAACACCCATCATTGCAAACAGGTATTTTCTATCTGAGCCATGCTGATAAGTAAGCTATTTTTAGACTAAGAAAACCATGTGACCACTTACTTCTTAGATCATTTTATATCGTCATCCGGCCAATCCACTCTGACACCAATATAATTTTAGCAGATATCACAATCATACCTATTTATAGATTTGGTCCCATTCTGAGTAATTTTTATGCGATTAGTCCAGTCCCACAATATGGGTCGTGTTCACAATCGTCAATATTTACACTAAAGTATGAGTTTATGCAAAAAGTAATGCCAAAATTGTCCAAATGCATTGGTAAGAGATATTGTTACATGCATTTGATAATGGCAAACTGTCAGATACAACCTTTGAAGTGAAGGTTGAGGATGGGGCAAGTCCCCTAATTACGAAACGACACAAAAAGATTGGGATTAGCCAGCATTTTTGCCGATACTGTGCAGCAACATTTCTATCATTATAGCACAGGGGCACCTATGAGGTGCCCAGGTACTGAACCCGGCCGGTCCATTATACTGACACCGACGAGTCAGGCGTAATGCTGTCCACTTAGCACCAAGCGTTAGGAGGGAAGCCACTACTACCAACTTTAAAGCATTGGTTTGATCCGGTTTTATCACCTGAGCTATTGTGGCCGGTGAAATGACTTAAACAAAAGTCAATCATCTATATCTCATAAAAGATCTTAATCTGTGATGAATCTCAATAAACAATTGTGGTGATTCTATATTTACTTGTGGCAAAATGTCACATTGCGAATTGTTATTGCGGCAAATCATTATACTTGGTAAGCAGATGCAACAAGAGAGCAAGGAAGGCAGGGGCAAGAGAGGACGGGACTCAGTGTAAGGAGGAACGAGAGAAAGGTAGAGACAATCTAGTATATTCACAGAGAAACAGACAGACTAAGTGTGTAAGGGTCAGATGGAGAGGAAAGATGGGGTGGTAGAGATATGTTTGTATGATACAAGACTAACAAGTTAAATTAGCTGACAGTTGAAACTTTGTTCATTTACATATAAAACTTTCATTCATAATTTGTTTTTTCATCACTTGACACCTGTTGAATACAAAAGATGGGTAAATTTATCAAAAATGATGTACAATATTAAGAAGATGTAAATAGTTAATGGTACATAAAAATTATTTATGATGTCAACTAAAAGTGATGATTGTATATTGCTGTGCTTATACGTACCAGATAGAATAAATGGTTTCGCACCATCCTGCTTCAGTTTTTTGAACAGTAGACTAATGATGCTGGTTGGTGTCGAGTTTTGAGCATCAACATTTTCGTCATAGAGCACGACGGGTCGGGTCCTCCAATGCCGGTTAAACCTCTCCTTGGCTTCATTGTTTTGTATAATACACATGATGTTTAGTTTCATGGCTTTCAACCTCCGCAGCATTAGACTTGGCAGAAAGATTGATATGGCCCCCTTAATGTGTGACTTGCTATACTCGGTCTGTGTCCTACAATCCAACAGCAGAAAGGTTTTAGGCCCTTGAACATCGTCAGCAAGACTGTCTGGTGGTAAACTTGATTCTCCCGACATGTTCTTGTTGATAATGTTACAAGGCATCTGGTAATGGCAAATGTTACAAAGGTTCGAACCTTAAATCACAGAAAAATACTCGGGTATGCCTTTTTCAGAACATTTACAAGGTTGACCTGAATTCGCGACATGTACACGAGCGACTGAAATGGAGAATTTCACCGTGTAATCGTCGTCATTCTCTCTCCGTTTCTGTCTCCAATCCCTCGCTTCGACAAAATAATCACTATTTTCGGCATTCACTGCATTGTTAATCCTTATATTTAGCTAACACGGTAGAATTATTATGCAATTTCAGTCAATCCGTTCTACTTCCTTTGGCCATCTTGTTTTAGACGGTGTCGGTTGGGAAAATTGACAGGTAAACAAACAGTGTCTGGGCCCACTTGACCAATCAGAAGCCCAGTTTTCCAAATAGGCTCCTCCTACTCAGTGACGTATGATGCTAAATTGGATCTCATTATTCGGAACACGACGTCACTTCCCCATTGATATATTTTTCTTCAGTCACTGTATGGGAGAATGTACGCTTACACCCCGTTGTGAAAGGGCGCGCATTTTTTCCGTGTCAACATCTAGTCAGTAGTAGATCTACTTACGTTTTTCTAAAATCATTAATCTGTGTCGATTCGTTTTCTTTACGGTAGGCACTGCTATAAGCTTATTTTAAAAACACGAAAGTTTCGCTGTTAGAATGTGCAATGCGCTTTTTAAAACGATGTATATTTCAACAGTATTTAAGAACTATAAACAAAGCAAAAAACTACGTTTAAACTAGATCTAAATTAACCACAAATGATAAAACTAATATTTTTAAATAATTTTGATCTAGATTTAGATATGTCCGCAGAAATGCTTCACAAAGTTCATTCATTTCGGTTTTATGTTGAGCTCTATTCTCCCCCTTTCACATCAAATTCTTATTTTGCTTAAGACCAGCAAAAGCGTTTATCTTGAAATGGGTCAGGCTTACTGAAAGAGAGATAGATCTATTTGCATTTTTAATGCAAACCACATTCATTTTTCAAGATTTTTTTTCCTTGTATCATTGATAAAAGATAAATGTATACAAACTCTGGTTCGACGTACATATATTAACCGGTATCAGTTTAAGTACGTGTGTAATTTTTCTTAAAAGAAAAATAGTATCTTAATCATCTTTGTGCATTAATGTATTTGTAATTAGTTCTAAACTGAGTAATCTCTAAGTAAAATTTCCACTCGTACTTTCACATAAATGAAACGTTCCATATTAGACACGATTGAATACAAACAATCAAAATATGTCAACTCTCACGAGGTCCTTCCGATCAATATACAGTGCACTTCGATAATTACAGCGTGGTCTTGTTTACCACGGCGCACATCTAGTATTAGATTAGAGCTTGCGTGTCGCAGCGTAAACGATAACTAATTCATCACAATTCTCAAGTTTTACTTGAGTTGTGTCCCTTATATTTAAAATATTTTAACGGTTGCTTTGCCTTTAATATTCTAACGGCAAATCTGATCTTTTTGTTCATATTCTTGTTATAATTTCCCTTTTCTTTTACTTCTTTTACATCTTATTCTTCTTATTATATCCATCGTGTCATCCATCTTCTTAGTCACTACTTACTCATCTTCTTCGCATCTTATTCTTATACTTCCTATCTATCATCGACACCATCCTCTTCTGCGTCTTCTTGTTTCTCTTCTTCTACTTCTACGGCTACAATATATTCATCTACTACTACTTCTACAACTATTTCTTTCTATACTTCTCATTTTTCTTCTTCATCATCATCTTTTCGGCGCCGTATGACCTGTTAAGTGTCGGTGTGCCGTAAAACCAAAATAAATAAATAAATCATCACAATCTTCTCCCTATCTAATTCTTCGATCTTCTTATACTTTTCTATCTTCATCTTCTTCACTTTCTACTTTCTTTTCTTCTTCCACTTCTACTTTTTCTCCATAGTCTTGTTCTACTTCTTTTTACCAATGTCCATAATTGTTTTTATAGGGATAAACAAAGCTAGGCAATTGATTTTGTACCCATTGGAGGACGTTTGACTTTACACATTTTTGGTTGTTTTTTTGGCGCTAAGAAGCTTGTAATTGGAAGTTGCACAACCTAACCCTGACTTTTGACCTCTAAGTGTAACATTGACCTTATGCCGAGGGTAGGACACCATTAATACATTTTCTAATACATTTTCGGTGTACGATGTGTATTAAACGACGTGGACAAGTCACGTGACCCGGCTTAAGCCGACTGCCTGTTAAAAAGAGGAACAGTCTTATGCCACAAGTGAATGACGCATCGTCGGGTCAATCAATTTCTCACGATCGTTAAATTGCTATGTCGAAACCTTATACACATTGTTACATAAGTCTCAAAATCGCCTATGAACCTGTGACGGTCAGATTTTAGAATAATGCTGACGACACTTATTGATAGAATGTTCTCTTTCACGTGGTATTGATTTGCAGAGGCTTGGAGAAAATTATGGATTTTTTTTAGTGATGCAACTGGTACATTCTTGAATATTCTTTGCTATTATAAATGGGATTGAATTATTCTTTTGCCTTGGGTTACGACTAGTGAATTTCGGATTTTATTACCACTTTTCGTATGTAAAGTGACTTTAGATCTACTCTAACTATTAAAAACGTGAGGCGCCCATGGTGTAGTGGTTCCCACCGTGTGGGTTCGAGTCCGTACGGGGCGAAGTACTTAATGTGATGTCTTCTAGCTGACCTGCGGTCCGCCGGTGGTTATACACAATCATTTGTCTGCGATCTTACTCCACCCAAAAAACAACAACACAACCCCCCCTAAAAAAACAAGAAAAAAAAAGAAAAAGAAAACAACAGCGTGACGTCGCTATAATGATCATAATTGGTCGCTGCGATGTATCTCAAACATCAAATCAAATCAACTACTGAAAAACTACATTTTTACCTCCCTCGTGGGTAGGTATCTGGTATATAGTTACTGCAGAAAACTTAAGATTTTTCCACTTTTAAACTTTGGACCAAAAGAAAACAACAAACGACTTAAGCAAGCACATAAAATGGAATCTTATTAATTGAGATAAGAATCAATTAAAATTAACAAATCCAGAGCATTAAAAACAAAATGTATTATATTTCGTATATATATATATGAAAATACCTTCCCACAAGGGAGATAACTTAAATATTTGATTCATTTCAAAAATGGGGAATATTGACAATACCACTATCTTCCGACATTATTGTGGACTATTTTGGATTTATAAGTGTATTTGGACATTCATCAAGTAAGTGGGCAATTTTATAACGACTTGAATCAGCTTTTACTTGAGGTAAGTGATGTATTGTTCTGCTTTTTGAGTATAACAATAATATGTTACCTGTTTGTTCAGTAAAACGCGTTGTTAAAGTTGTCGCTGGCTTTAACTTTCTGTTGCGCCATTGATCGTAACAACAATAAAACGACAAACAATTGCATTCATAATGCAAATTTATGCACGACATACACTACCTGTACATACACTTTTCGTAAAATGAACTGTTTATTTTTTTAAATGGCTACTTCGTATAACTTTTGATGTTTAAAGTGTGTTTTCAATAAATTTTATTAAATATTACATACATTTATTGTCCCAGCACTCTTGTCAATCATCTGTGAGTCACTATTAGGAATCCCCCCACCTAAGGAATTCTCATCCAAGTGTATGAAGAAAGCAAACATAAGAATAATTCGACATGATTGAAATGATGTAACGCAGGCCGACGCTCTCCAATGGTCAGCCATCCTGGGAAGTTCCGTGGGCAAGCAACTCCAGTCCAGCAGTTTGCTCTATCCCATCGCTGCCACCAATGTAACGAAGGCCTGCGCACTCCAACGGTCACCCATCCGTACAATAACCACAGTAACCGTTGCTTAACCAAGCAACTTTGAAACCCGCCTAAACCACGTCAATAAAGAGTTAACCCAGCAGCGAGGCTATATGAGGCTTGAAGTGCTTATATTTCTACCTCTGCGGTCGTTATGTACACTGATTACAGAGTTTCCTTTATGCATTCAAAAATTTTGTCAATGGCAAATGCGACAAATAAATTGTTTTATGGTATTTAAGTTTAAAGTCTGATTATAAATGACGATTAAACACCGACATATTCACGTAAATTAGTTCCTCTTCCACTTCACACCAAGTTCCCGCTCACTGAAATCTAGGCCTTCACAACTATGGACATAATGACTTTTTTAGTAACAAGTTAATTATTACGTAGCAAATTACGTATTTTATTGGTAATTTGGCCCAACTTTGCTCCTTACAAAGTCCCAGGTCGTTATAGGCTCGTATTTGTCCGACCCATCAGTAGATTCGATAACCGCGTCATTGTTGGGATTAAGAATGAAAACAAATGACTGACGATATTTCTGCCTCACTGAGTCATCTAATGGAACCGGAACTCGATGCTCCGTGGCAAGAAGGTAGTCAGCGGTCCAACGTTGTAGAATTTCGCCGAAGATGATTAGGAAAGTTCCGGGTACTGGAGGTGCAGGGACGTAGCCTTTCTGCGATACCTTCATCTCTAGTCCGCCTGCCGTGTCCTGATACAGCAAAGTTAACGTTCCATAGTCGACGTGTTCACCAATGCGAATCTGTCCGGGCTTGATGACTTTTTCCGGACTCAAAGCTGAACAATTCCGAACAATTGTCATCAGTGCCCATCAACGCGTGGTTCTTTCTGAAAAAGTCTTTTTCTAGGCCGATTGTGAGTGAAATTGCGTCGCAAATTCTGAGTGCCAACGTTGACAAACTTTGGAACATTGATATGTTTACTTTTCTAAACTTTTCATCGTGTGCCCATTCGTCCGGAAACTCGGTCGTCTTGAAATTAAAGTATTCTTTTAGATCTCCCGGACGAGAATGATTTACCACTTCCTTTTCGTAACCGGCCCATCCAAATATGCCTCCCTTCTTTCTCTCGAAATCACGTTTAAGGTGATCTGGTTGATTGAAGAAATCAAGAGAGACTGCCATGTATTCGTCGATGAGAGATTCGTCAACGCCGTGATTTGACAGATAGCAGAAGCCGGAAGATTCAATGGCTTTCCGGATACTGACGCCAATGGATTTTAGGTCTTCATCCTTGGTCTCCGTTGCACCGAGGCCGATAGCGCCGATGTCAACAATGGGGAGTTCGAACGTTTCCATCTGTTGTCAATACAGTTTTCTGACCTTTAATGACGTCTGTAAAATATAAAATAACACATAAAATACAATCTGAGAGTCAATGTTAATTTCAGTTTAAGGTCGCTATGATAAGAATGTTACTTCGACCGGCTGATGTTAAGGAGCTTGAAAATAAGGCAAAACTTGTAATATGACAATTATCAAGCTTTTGCGAGAAAATCCAAGACACGACACAAAGAGAGAGGCATTCTAGAAGGAATTGTTAATTCATCAGATCCAGCCAAGGGTGAGCATGACATTGAGGTGGTATCCGACAATTTAGGCCTCATTTATTCTCCTCAAACAACCATATCAATTATTGTTATCTAAAAAGTGTCCTCGAAATGCTGTTCAACGAAGTCATGAATCTATAAAAAAGTGGAGCATAGCACCCAATCTTGTATTTCCTATCTGTGCCACGATGCACAGTTAGCTATTTTATCTGACTAAGAAAACCATGTCGTAACTTACTTTTGTTATATCCCAATCCGGGCAATCCGCATTAACTTCGGTTGCTATTTTTAGGAGAAATCATAATCGTGTTTATTCATAGCTTTATAAGAACTAAACATTTAAAGCGCTCTTTTCAATTTGTAATATATAACGATTGATGTATTGTTCAAAACCGCCCTTATTTAGTCTAAAGCCCCGATAAATGTAGAAAATATTCCAACATTCTCCACAAACAGAGGCAAGTTTATGTTAATTGTATTTCGTATAATCAAACTGCCGGATACCACTTTTGAATAAAGCGTCCACCATGTCACATGTACTGACCTAAGGCCAAATGTAGTGATGACGGTTAAGCTAAATGTCATCTATTTTAAAGATACAATGACCAGAAGGTTAAAACTAGAAGAAAGATTATATATGTTTGAATGTCATTTTAATCTATATTATAGATACAATGGCCAGATGGTAAAAAAAAACAAGAAGGATTGTAGATGATTGACATTCAAGGTGCCACAGGAGCATGCGTTGAAATCAAGGAAATAAATGATCAGCTTTAGCGGCCACAGTGGTGCCTAATTCCAGAATACATAGACACTAACATATCAATGTCGCCGGATGTCTCGAGGACCATTTTTTTTATAAAAGTGTTATGTTCTAAAAAGATTGCAATTGTGTATTATTGTGTGATATTGACTACCAAGATACTGTTTCCCATCGACATACACGAACAAAAAAAGAAAGAAACGTAGCAACTCCTGGCTTAAATCGGGTTCATATGGAAGCACCACTTCTAGATAAAAATCTGTAAAAGATTTTGTTCTGTTATTGGATTTACATGTAGACTGTGTGCTTTGCCTTTCGTTTCACATCTGAGGTGGATATAAGTAGAACTACATATTGTCGCGCTGGAGACAAGAATTTTCTTAAACTTAGGTTTACAGCTTCCGATGTAAAGCAATAACGTTGGTGTTTCGAGCTCCAAAATTAACCAGTGCTGTCCTAACACGGCGAGGCCCGTAAATATTTGGAGATTATCTTGATTTAACTACCGTGGCTAATCAGTTGTTGTGTTATAAATTGTTCCATACGGAATTATAATGTAAAAAAGCAATTGTTCGTGTTTAACTCTTGAAAAAGTCATATTGCCAAAAATTTTAGTGTGAGCGTATTTAGAAAAAACAATTTTTAGCCACGATACCCTGAGCCTGTTTACAGAAACAGGGAGCAAAAACAAGGAGTCCACGTATCTACAATAGTGAGACCAAAAGGTCCGACCGAGTGGTTTTATTTACCGTCGCTTTTCACCTTTCGGCATATGGTGAGCAAAAACAAAAATAAGAAATACATGAAAAGCACAAATGAACACAAAAACAAAAAGAAACGAAATCAACAACAACAAACACATTATAAGTGTCTGAACAAACTAAGGGTATATCAAAATATAAGAAAAAAATGAAAGTTTACCTCTGTTTATAATTTACGTCTTTGCTCTGAATACAACGCTTAGCAATGATACATGTAATTATTATCCAGTCCGGTTTGTGCACTGTTCAACAGATTAAAGTGATATGATTACAGTTTTGCGTAGGCACATGACACGATCCCAATCTCATTAAAATCACATCCTAACTTTCGCTTCATTACTTTCCGCTGGTTAGGATCTGATAACATCCCGATAAAGGTCGCCTCGAAGTGACCTTTAAAGTTATAAATATTAATGAGCCGATGACGTCAAACTTGACCAATCAGAAACCTCGTTACGAAACAAGTTCGTCTAATCTTTCAACACGGCGGCATCCATACCTTCCGATCAGTTATACCCCAACATTTTGCAGCCGACGATTTCATTGGCTAATCGAAGGTCAAATTGAGGTGACACCTAATGCGATGTCACGCAGCGGAAAGTAATGAAGCGAAAGTTAGGATGTGATTTTAATGAGATTGGACACGATCCATACTGAATATGCATTTATCTAATTGCGTCACTCTCGAGCCAATCATAGTGTTTTAGATGAGATGATACAACATTTTTGCTGTTGTTTTCCGGTTGGAATCACGGTAAAATTGTCAACGGACCGAATGAATTAATCCCGTAGTAGCAACCTGCTTAACCATATTTTCGCAATGAATGATCGCAGGAATATAATATTAGCCTAATTGCGTAACTGCGCTCACCTTTGATGTGACATTGGGCATTGTAAATCTAAATAATATGGTAGATACGTGTACAAGATATAGTAAATTTTAACAGTAGTGCTAAAAGCGGGTTGATGGTTCCACCACAAACACGACTTTAACTGTCATTTAAGTCGATGTTTTTGCCTCATGATAAATAATACACACTTATACATCAAATAATACGTTTAGAACAATACTTATAAACTAACAGTTAAATTGTTAAGTTATAATATATAGATCCCCTTATTATAATCCCCCCTCCCGTCAAAAACGTTTAGTAAACAATTGTGTTAAATAAAATTAATTCTGCACTTCTTTTCAGAAGCACTGTTTTCTTGTGGTATTTACCACGCATATATGTAACATCTCATTATGCACTGTACAGACGATATGCAATTTTAGGAACATATATAATGAGGGCCATTCCAGGAAAACCGGGCTTAATGACAAAATTTCGATTCTTACTTTGTAGATGTCCGCACATTTATGCCGATTATTATTATTAGTATTATAGTTTGGTGTTATTTAAAATAGTAAAATAACTCTTTAATTAATAACTTTACATAACAGACTTTTTATTTTAAAATAACAAATAATCTTTAAGTTTCTGGTTTTAACTTTCCGCCTCGTTGCAAACGTGTGACGCATGTCGATCAATTGCACTTCTAATGTACCCAACTAAAACATAAAGCACGAAGTGTAAATGACTAAACTGCTATTCCTGACTAAAGCTATAAGTCACAAAGCGGTAACTGCTAGTTTTTGTTTTTGTATGTAATGTCTCGTCTCTGTGTTTTTGCCACATTTACATTTACCCGGTTTGCCTTGGTCTAGAGGTAGTTTAGATTTGAATATATGTGTTTATTTTGATAGGATCTTTTCTTATTTATCTATGATTGGATGCAAACATGTTACAACGTCATAATTACATACAGTCAACTCTCGTTATCTCAAAATCGGTTATCTCAAGTTTCCGGTTATGTCAAACTGTTTTCTACGGTCCCGTTTTTTCGTATAGTTTCTATATAGATCGACTCCGCTTAACTCAAATTTGGATGTGTCAAATTATCGGATATATCAAACTAAATTCTTTGTCCCCACACGCATAAAACTGTTAAAATCAGTTGGTCTATCTCAAACTTCAAATTGCTATAAGATGCAAAACGGCAACAATAGTGATTTTCACACCTACCGTGAAACTCGCGAAGATTTGGGCGCGAGTTTTATCGCCAATTATCGGCAATCAGGATGTCACGTAATTTAGAGAAGAGGTTAATCGATTATTATTTAATAAGCTGATTTAATGATCAACAATTTCGTTATTCAATTAACGCTGATTAAAGTGTTTCAGTTTGTACTTGTTGTTGTAACAGTTTTTGAGAACTTGTTGACACGGCCTTCTCAACTTGTAAATAAAATGTCGCGTTAGTGATTTTATCATTCTTCCACTACCTACCCACAATACACGTACTGATTATTGAATAAAAAATAAGATTGGTTATGGCAACAGACCAGACACGAGAAAGTGTCGAGCAATCTGAAAATTAGGCCATGCACTTACGACGACGCAACAATCTACAATAAAAAAAATAATATTAAATTACATTGTAAAAAATCTAATAACACTTTAAACATGCAAAACCACACAAACTTGTAGAAACTTAGTTTACAGTGGCAGATATAACAAGGAATTTCAGTCATTACCAGTCATCGTGTAGCAGGTAAGATTTTTAAGATTTACACAAACTATCCTTAACTTCGGATAACTCAAACTTCGGATATCTCAAACTATTTTCTACGGTCCCTTGAAATTTGAGATAACGAGAGTTGACTGTAAATACCCAACACCTGTCGAATATCTATTACTGATGATCATCGTTAACAGGTAGAAGACATGTGTTTTCTTTAAACGAAAGTACGGCCGAACGTGTTATAGAAAGTGTATAGATACACCTGTCTCTACTTAGAAAGGCCCGCTAGATGTATAATACATTGCAATCCGTCAGGGAACTGTGTCACAGGTCGCTTGAACAAGAGTAGCATTACGATGACAATCCTACAAGATGTTGTTTTGTAATGAATTTGTAAAACAGTCATCATTGGTGTCATACTAATTAACTGTTTCTGTTAAACATATTCATTTAAGTCTTAAAAATAGTTGACATAAATAAGATTTACAATAATAATTTACAATCAGAACGAATGACTGGACTTAACTGTTTGTGGTACGATTACAGGTAACAAGGGACGTAACTCTGTCAAACCCATAAACTATAAATATATAAGTAAAGCAAACTGCTGCAATTTCGATGAACGGTGATATTATCCTATATATCCCCATGGTCTTTGCAATATCATAAAACAATGGCTAGCATGAATATAAAATGTCTTCGAACAAGCGCATATCAGCAGAGCTCATATGACTCAAACAAAAAATCACATCTCATACTGCGCGTCCACACGGGTCTCTGTGTGTGACGTCACGACCTAAGAACTTGTGTCTACACAGGAGTACTCGCCGAGTGGTCGTTAGGGTTGAACAGTTGTGCACGAGCAACGGGATTTTCAGCTGTTTGAGTCGACTGCCGAGGGTCATGACTAAGAGGCACAGCGTCTAAAGGTTGGAGGTGGCATATAGGGGATGAATTGTGCGCACTTCTAGAGCATGGTTAGTCCCACCATCGTTTTGCTGATCGTTTGTCAGGGTCAACTATCTAATCACTGGTGGCACGTGAATGTACTGGCGTATACTTCCCGTACGCGGCAACAGATAGTCGAAGCTATGGCAGGAAAACGGGGACGAATTGCCTCATTTTCTATTACGAAGCGTCACACGTCCCGAACCATCCACACCGATAGCATACTGATCACATTGGCGAACTTTAATGACGTTGCCTGTCTTGTCCCACTATAACGGATGAGGACCGACCTGGTCCTGGATACGCACAAGATCTCTGACTGCAAGTGGTGGCAGTCTCTGCGTGTGGAGCGATAACCTTCCTGCCACTCTCATGTGACGTTTTTTCTTAGCGCCTCTTCACGCAAAGCGAAAGTGTCATGCCATGTATCATGAGGTTGAGATCGACGAGTCGGGATAAGGATGAAGTCCCGTAGTGGATGTCCTAAGACACACATGGCTGGAGACAGTCTGGTGTCTCTGTCTGGTGTGTTCCTGTACGGTAGCATGGATCGTTTGAATTGGTCTGTGTCAAGGCTTCCATCAAGTTTTGTGTTGTCCATGATGAACTCCTACTTCCGCTCTACAACTACTTTGATGGAATCTGACAGATGCCAGCAGATGGTGCACTCGCCAATTCTCCAGGAACTGGCGGGTAGATGCAGATATGAATTCTGGTCTGGTTCATCAGGAATTCCGAATGTCACAAATGTGCGACGGCGGCAGTTTGGGTATCTATCAACTAGGGCTGTCAAGATACGCTTGAAGCGTACCACGATATATTGCGATACATATAGAGCGTATTGCAATACGTACCACAATATATTGCCATATTTGATCAAACTATTATTAGGAGCTTTACACCAACTTACAATGAACAGAATGAACAACAAATGCCTGCGTGTAATTTGACATAGCTTTATAAGCTTTATAACAGGTAAACACTTAGACAAGAATATAATAGGACTAGAAGGTAGCAAAGTAAAAACTATCAATTAACAAATTAAATGGAAAAATCACAAAAATGTATTGCGGTGCACCAAGTTAATTCTGCGGATGGTGACGATTTAGGTATTTAGGTTGGCTGTACCCCCACTTTATTTTACATGCGCATCAATATGTCGACAAATACGACACCTGCAACATTGTTCTAAATGTTGATCCGTCATCCTTTACCTAGAAGTGGCCCACCACAATCGCCTTTTGCGATTCAATTAGTCGTTTTGTCGAAAAATCAATCGGCTCGGCCATATTGATTACAATTTGCAACCGTCGTGCTAAACTGCCGAACAAAGGTAATAATAATGTTCTACATATTCTGCAACGAACTATCCTATGATACTGTGTCTACTTTTAGCAAATTTTAATTCCAGTGGATTCATGTTCCATTGTAACATTCCTTTTTAAGTCCAGAAATGAAATTGTCAAATCAAAGGCCAAAATCTAGTTTAAAACTCTAATTGAAAAGAAATACCGCAAAGGAAATTCGAGTATGTCGCATTTGCCGTGCGGTTTAGAATTAACTCCCCTACCATGTATTTAACATTAGACTTCATTTTCAGTTGGTTATTGGCGATCGATTTTCATTAATACGAGCATCTTTGATTTTGGATGCACTAAATGGTGGCAGCAAACAAAGTTTACAAAATATCGTAAAAACCGCTATGTCCATTATGTATCGCGGTACTTTATTGACTTTATTCTGTACCGCAATATACTGGTATACCGCGACAGCCATACTATCAACAAACAATAGGTAGTTACAGCCCAAATAATGGAAATGACCAGCACACACGCACTGGATTGGGTAATCTGCGTATTGGTGGAGCACTGAGATTAGATGGAGCTATGCGACTGCAGTGCTGGCATCTCGCACGAAAGTCGTTAAAAGCTGGTGTGAAGCCTGGCCAGAACACTGCTATCGCCTTTGTCACCAAATGGGTTAGGTATACATGATATACAACTGTTACTGCATTTTCAGTAGAGATAACAAGACATTTATCTTTGTTGTTTTGATGACGGCATAGGCAGCGACATGTTCCTCGAAGGATTTTCCCAGTCATTCATCCGAGAGGTGATCCTTTGATTTACCGAGGCGTTTCTATTGCTTGTGACGGTCGAATTGTTTTACACCGCTTACGTCACAGATACGTCACTACTTGATAGAACGTTCTCTGTCACGTGATATGGATATGTAGAAACTTGTGGAAAATTACGGAATGATTTAATGATGTTTTAGTGATGCAATTGGTACATTCTAGAATATTCTTTGCTATTATAAGTGGGGCTCTTTTCTTGTTTTACCGGTACATTGGGTAACAACTATTGTCTTTCTAGATTTATGCTGATAATAACACTGGCTTCGGTCATTAGATCTATTATGATTTACTTAATCCGCTCAGACATCGATATCTAATTTTAGCAAAGATCACTATCGTGCTTGAACGAACTTTTGAATGAACTTTAAAATTGTTTATTTTCGCGATTATAATGTGCAACAATAAATTTAGCTCTCAAAACCGTCTTTGTTTAGAATAATCTTTGAGTTTATGCAAAAATATGCCCAAATTCCACAAAACCTGTGGTAATTACAAGAACTAAGCAAGCTGTTGGAAACCACTTTTGAAAGGATTTTTGGACATTCATCGAGTAAGAGGATAATTTTATAAGGACTAGAATCTGTTTTTGCTTTTTTTCAGATAAATTGAAAAATATCAATTGTTTTGTTTGTTGAATATATATAGATATGATTTGATAAGTGTTTGTTTAATAGTTTATATTGTGTTGTTAAAGTTGCTGCTGGCCATTAACCATCTGTTGCGCCATTGATCGTAACAACAATAAAACGACAAACGATTGCATTCATAAAACAAATTTATGACATTAAAATGCACGATATATGATACCAGTATATTCACTTTTCGTAAAATGTTCAGTTTAATTAAAAAGCAATAACTACTTCGTATTACTCTTGATGTTTACAGTGTGAATCATTGAGTTTTATTAATTATTATATATATTCATCGTCCTATCATTCTTGTCAGTCATCTTTGAGTTAACATTAAAATTTCCTCTATCTAAGGAATTCTCTTCCAAGTGTATGAAGACAGCAACCATAAGAAAAATTCAACATGATTTTACTGATGTAACAACGCAGGCCGGCGCTCTCCAATGGTCACACATCCATACACCAACCACAGTAACCGCTGATTAACAACGAAACGCTTAAATCACGTCAATAAAGATCAGCAGCGTGGCTGGTTTGAAGTGCTTATATTTCTACCATTGCAGTTGTTACTCCGAATACAGAGTTTTCTTTATACATTTGAAAATTTTGTCAAAGGGAATGTATATACATTGTTTTTATGGTTATTTTATTTTAAAGTTTGATAATAAACGACGTTTTAACACAGATCAAATTTCACGTGTATTACGTCCTCCTCCTCTTCACACCTAAGTTCCCGCTCACTGAAATCTAGGCCTTCAGAACTATGGGTATATTGACTGTTTTAGAAACAAGTTTATTAATACGTAGCAAGTTACGTATTTTATTGGTAATTTGCTCCAGCTTTGCTCCTTAGAAAGTCCCAGGTCTTTATAGGCTCATATTTGTCCGACTTATCGGTACATTCGATAACCGCGTCATTGTCGGGATTAAGAAAGAAACCAAATGACTGACGACATTTATGCCTCGCTGAGTCATCTTCTGGAACCGGAACTCGATGCTCCGTGGCAAGAAGGTCGTCAGCGGTCCAACGTTGTAGAATTTCGCCGAAGTTGATTAGGAAAGTTCCGGGTACTGGAGGTGCAGGGAGGTAACCTTTCTGCGGCACCTTCATCTCTAGTCCGCCTATCATGTCCTGGTAAAGCAAAGTTAAGGTTCCATAGTCTGCGTGTTCTCCAATGCGAACCTGCCCAGGCTGGATTACTTTTTCCGGACTCAACGCCGGATAAAAATTCGACCTCATTATCGTTGCATTGCCATCAGTGCCCATCAACGCATGGTTCTTTCTGAAAAAGTCTTTTTCTAGGCCAATTGCGAGCGAAAGTGCGTCGCAAATTCTGAGTGCCAACGGTGACAAACTTTGGAACATAGATATATTCACTTTTCTAAATTTGTCATCATGTGCCCATTCATCCGGACACTCGGACGGCTTGAAATTAAAACATTCTTTTAGATCTCCCGGGCGAGCATGGTTCACCACTTCCTTTTCGTAACCGGCCCATCCAAATATGCCCCCCTTCTCTCTCTCGAAATCACGTTTAAGGTGTTCTGGTTGGTAGAAGAAATCTAGAGAGACTGTCATGTATTCGTCGATGAGAGTTTCGTCAACGCCGTGATTTGACAGATAGCAGAAGCCGGAAGATTCAATGGCTTTCCGGATACTGACGCCAATGGATTTAAGGTCTTCATCCTTAGTCTCCAGTGCAACGAGGCCGATAGCGCCGATGTCAACAATGGGGAGTTCAAACGTTTCCATTTGTTGTCAAGACAGTTGTCTGTAAAATATGAATAAAAACAAAACTTATTTAGACTAATGCGCAGATTTATGCAGAAATTATGGCAAAATTCTCCATAAACAGAGGCAGGATTATGTTCATTGTATTTCATATAATCAAACTGCCGGGTACCACATTCGAGTAAAACGCCCCATATATCAGTAAATACAAGATATATATGCAAAGTAAGGCACCCTTTGCAGTCAACATTCAAAATTTACTTTAAAAGCTTAGTATTGGTAAAATTTGTGTTTTCACCCCTCTTCTCTTTTACCTTGTTGGAGTGGGGTTCCATCCCTGTAGTGATGAGGGTCGAGCTAAATGTCATTAAACTATATTAAAGAAACAATGTCCAGAAGGTTAAAACGGAAACAAGACTGATTGTAAACGTTTGACATTCACGGCGCCACAGAAAGCATGCGCTGCAATCAAGAAATTAAATGATAAGCTCTACAGACCACAGTATTGCCTAATTCCAAAATGCATAGACACTAACAGATCAATGTCGCCGGATATCTCGATGACCATTATATTTTTAATAAGAAGGTGTAATGTTCTTAAATATATTGCCATTGTGTGCAAAGGAGATGCTTGTCAGAAGTTTAGCATGCTTTTATGATGTTGCTTGCATGATGTTCGATAAGTGTTTTACCATTATGAACTTTTTTTATCTAAATATATAGTTTTTGGCATAAGCCTTTATCATTACTATTATTACTTTTATAATTATTTATTATTACTGTAGACCTACAATCATGGTACATATAAAGAACCCAAATGACTCTTTATTTCTCTATTAAGGGATTTTTTCAGCACATGATTTTGTCTGTGACAAAATATTAGTTAACTTTTCTTTTTCATTTATTTTCAGTTCGAATAATATGTGACGGACCCATTTCTACCAACAATTGATGGAAACAGCTTGGAAGGAACACGAACATTCTCTTAACTCATCTACATTTGCTTGAGAAATCTTCATTACAAATTTGTTTAAGCAATATAAAAACACTAAAAAGGATAACATATTTTTTACAATTTACAAATATATATATATATTTCGAAATTACGAAATCTCGCGCAATCACGTTCCACGCGATTTGAGGTCAGGAGTGGGGTGGGGATCCGGTTATGCGCTCGCTTGTAAACGCAAAACAGCTGACTACATTTCGTTTCTTCTTCACACACAAAAACAGGTACAAAGTGAATTAAAATGAAACATCAAATAATCAGAACTAATATTTATTTGTTTTTAATGAATTGTACAGCTTATATATTTTTATTTTGCTATGGGACAGAACGAATTCTTCTGTGCTGAAAGCTCCTGGCGATAAAAAGCTCACATCTGCGTGCGTGGCTGACTAAATTCTCCAGAGATGCAAAGGTTGTAAGAAATGGAAACGTTGTCTCTCAGCCTTGGATTCCAAACAAAAATTAAAATTATCTCCAAAATAGTTTCATTTTGAAGACCCCCACCCCACCCCTAACCTCACCGCCATTCAAGGAAAAGAAATGGCTTAAAGTGCCAAGTATATTTTCCCATAGACCAGCAATAAGAAAGGCCACAAGATGAAAACAAACAATGCATTACATAGCCCCCCCCCCCGACACCCACCCACGCACCGCCCCCAACAGGCAAAAACCACCCAGACAGCCCTCTTTTATTAAAGTTATTTTGATTTCAAATAAAGTTAATTGTTTACATAAAACTCTCTGATAAAAAATATATTATTGAAGAAGAAAAAATGTTTATATTTATGTATTCCTTGAGTAATCCGATATCATTTGTGACTAAAAACCTCCGGGGACTCTTACTAGTGATCATTAAAGCTGGAGTCTGCCTGCATGCAAAATTATGCAAAACAAATAATGTTTATGTTTAATCACAAACATGTATTCTGTTTTGCAGTCTGGTACACTGGAAGACTGCACACAGCTTGACGTAATCTCGACTCGTTAGCTTAGATAAAGGTTATACTGTAATTTCTGATAGTAAAAATGTTGTACTGCTTAGAAATGCGGAACAGTTTGACTCGATTAATGTCTCACAACACAATGACAAAGAAAAAAATAATTCAGATTTTATTAGTGCAAATATTTTTTTCTCGTGCATATATCAAGATCAATCTACATATAAAATAAAAGTTCAGTTATCATAATATATTAGGAAGGCTAAGGGATCTGGTAATGTAACAAAATTATTGTTTCCTGCCGGCATAAATTTCGTTATTGTTTTTGTTTATAAATAATAAGATTCAATATATATTTATATACTGGAGGAGGTATTACATATATAAATCAAAATGTTCAAAATTAACTGATTCCACAACTTGTAATCTATTTCGACTGCATTTTACAATAATGAATTACAAAATATCAACTTTATTCAAATCCTTTGTCCATCCTTCACTGTATGTGTTATGTCCATTAATGTCTGAAAAATAGATCACGCTGAAAATTTTGTGTTGTATAGATTCCAAGTTGATTGGCTAGCCATGTTACTTTGTGATACCATTTCCTTTAAATGACAGGCCAATATGTCTTAGTACAGTATTCAGGTCACCAATTGTCATCTGCATGATTTCCCTGAATGACAGTGGAAAGCATATCTGTATAAATATAAAATGAAAATATATCATTAAATGAAAACAACTGTTAAACTGTCACTGTATGCAAAAATTGTATGTCTGGTTTGGATGACCAAAAGTTTAATTACTAATAATAACTCTTTAATTCAAATATATGGGTTTTATCGCATGTGTGATTAGTGTAGAACAAGATAAGCCGGAACATTCATTCGCTTTTGAGCCATTAGGTTATTTTTGTACAAGATGCAACCAGTGTTGATCAAGATCAGACAGCACCAACGTGTCAGCAGATCTGGATCTAAACCGGCCGCACAATGCAATAAAACATATATATATGGAGTAAAGGGGAAGCCTCGATAATTTGAAATATATATGTCTGCAAAAATCTACACTTTTTTCACATTAGGGAAAGAATTTCAAAAAAATCGAGCCTCTACTGTTGTCTTTTTCAACATGAATGGACCACAAGTGGTAAGTTTACTGTTGACTGTAGTTAACTTGTTTACTTTCTTTAAATATTGGTTTGCTTTGACAACATTGTCAGCTTTGTATTACAGCTAACTGTCAGTCAGATGATAACAGTTGTTTTGTAAATCAATGTCTCGCCATTGCGAGAGTAAGAAATAAGTTCATAACATGCGTTCAATTCAAACAGTGTAATAGTCGTCAGTCTATCACGTCATTTTTGTTGCACCCAAATCATGCGCTATTTACAAATGAGTTCTTTTTAAATAAACGGTTACAACACAACTATTTACAAGTGAATTCTCTGCATCATCAGATCTCTTCCGTTTCTTAGGCATACTCCTTCTATTTCAAGTGAATTTTGTCCAAAAAAATACGGGAAATGTTGTGTTCACATGTAGATTCAGCTGTCGTATATGACTAAATATGCGCGCGCAACCCTCTAGCCTACTTATTCACGGACCTCGGTTTTGAATATCGAAAAGGTCAATATATGCAATATATACTAAAATGTACTCTAAATAACTATAAATATACCTATATTACTTCCCGTTAAAATTGACAAGCTTTATGTTTTCTTACTTGTCATAAGTAGTTCTTTAAAAAGTGTATAGTTTGGGACATATTTTGTTAATTGGTGAGTGGTTGTTGCTATTTTTAGCATTTCGATGACAATCCTACATGGTGTTGTTTTGTAATGATTTTGTTTACCAGTAACCATAGGTATTATACTAAAAACTGTTTCTGTTATATACATTTAATTCTTAAACCAAGTTAAGTGACATTAAAAAGAAAACTTACAATCAGAACGAACGACGAGCTTCAACTGTTCGTTGTACGAGTGTATATAACAAGGGACGTAACTCTGTCAAAATAATAAAACTATAAGTGTAAAAAGTTAAGCAAACTGCAACAATCTCGATGAACGGTGATATTATCTTATATATCCCCCCTGGTCTTTGCAATACTAACATGAAGAACTTGAGTCTTGAAACAAGAGACCCGAACAATCAAATTGGCGAACTTCAATGACGGTGCCTGTCTTGTCCCAATTCAACGGATGAGAAATGACCTGGTTCTGGATAAGCACACGATGCCCGACTGCAAATGGTGGCAGTCTCTTCGTGTGGAGCGATAACCTTTGATATCGACCAGGCGAGATAGGGATGAAGTCCCGTATTGGATGTTCTCAGACATAAAAGGATGGAGACAGTTTGTCTCTGTCTGGTGTGTTCCTATACTGGAGCATGACTCGTTGGAATTGATCTTTGTCGAGGCTTCCATCATGTTTTATGTTGTCCATGATGAGGCGTTTCACTCTCATCACTCCTACCTCCACGCTACAACTACTGTGAGGGAATCCGACAGAAGACAGATGCAAATACGTATTCTGATCCTCCATCCGAGGTCAGTTAATAAGAAATTCCGAATGTCACAAATGTGCGACGGAGGGATCAATTAAGCCGTCAGATCCGTTCCGGGCTCTCTCGACGATAGACCACTTTAAGTATCTATCAGCTACCGGTAGGTAGTTACAGCTCATATAATGGAAATAATCATCGCAAACGCATTGGAACGGCTAATCTGGGTATGTAAGCGGTATTGGTGGAGCACTGGGATTAGATGGGGCTATGCGGTTGCAGTGCTGGCACCTCGCACGAAAGTCGTTAATTGCTGGTGTAATATCTAGCCAGAACACTGATGATTCTGCTCTCGCTGCCATGACTGTCCCGCTTTGGTGGGCAGAGTGTAATGAGTCCAGCATTTCCTTACGAAGTGATGGCAGTATGACAACACTATCATTGTATATAATCACTCCTATCAACTGTATGCAGATGCTGTCGCAACTGAAAGTTATCTCTGAGTGCATCTGATACTCCCCGTTGGTCACTACGCATACCAGCCTCAACCAGGTCAAAACGTGTTTGCATGATTGGATCACGGGGAGCGGCATTGTCCAATGGTTTAAACCCATCGGGTGACGAGATAAGCTTCAGTTGATCGATTTTTGACTCTGGGGATGTGGACCATCTGAAATTTATAATGCAGCGTCTTCTCTTTCAGGTTTTACAGACGTGAGTTGACTATATCCTCCAAAGACCTGTCCCAAAATACTATCAGTAATGGTTTGTGCAACGACAACAATCAGTTGATTATAACCAAACACAAAGTATCTAGTCTTCTGTAATGCATCCGCAAGGGCCAGTGCTTCGCCTTCTGTTGGAGCATATATCGCGCCTGTACTATGCGTGAAGCCACTCCCAACAAGGGTGACCTTCCAATCTGTGTTACAACAAAATGGTTCTGTCTTAAGGCATGTAATCATGCAATAGCCAAAAGCCGATCCCATCTTTTGACCAGCCGGATGCCAAGCATCTCGTTTTGGACGGATCGAATATCCGAAGTGTTTTCTCTATTTCTTTGGCGATGGCACGCTTAGATTCCTTGAACAGATTCTGTAGCTCACCAGTACATTGAAACGGCATATCGGGCTTGAGTAGCCTAAAGAGAAGCATTCTGTCAGCTATGCTGAAAGCATATGCGACCTGTGTGACCAGTCCAAACCATGACCTAATATCTGTAACGTGCTTAGGCTTCGGAAGTCAGTGATAGCCTGAAGGATTTTTTTGTATAGGCGAACAGTGTTGGGTTTATTTCAAAACCTGCGAACTCAACGGGGTCCTCAGCCAAGGTGAATTTCTTAGGGTTCAGAGTGATACCATTTCTGCCACATAGGTCGAGCCAGTGGACAGCTTGGAAGAAGCCTTCCTCTATCGAATCGGACCCACGCAATACATCCTCCACTCACCTGGCCTAGTTCGGAATATCTTACACCAATTCATCATACCTGCGGGTGTATACATCCCCAGAAGCTATGAACCCTGTGGTGTCGTCTTATAGCGATACCGTCTCCATGGTGTGATAAAAGTTGTGAGATGGCGGTCCTTCTCCATATTGGTATACTGTGGTATCCATTCCATGCAACAAACACCATTTCCTTCTTCTCGTTAGAAAGTGATCTTCCGTGATGGAATGATGACGGCTTGTGGTTGGTTTCGCGTGTGGCGTGAAAATTCAGAGCCTGAAAGTCAACGGTCCCCCTCGGCTCACCGTTTTTCTTCGCACACACGACCATTCTGTGACACCATGTGACAGGTTCTCCAACTGGAACAGGTTCTATGACCCCCAAACACACATCTTCTTGATCTAGTCCAATCAAGGCAAAGCAACTCTACAACTTTAACACAGTTTATTAATCGATTATTGTTAAAGAAAATATGTTGTGCGAGTCAAGATACAGAAAGATTATACATTTTCTTACATCAATAATATTTTAGACTTTATAAATACAGCTTACGTACTCTTGCAAAAAAGTTTGCAATACATACTACTTTACATACTACTTCTTATGACCCAATGAAGCTGAATTCCAATCAACCTTGATCTATGCGAATTAAAGTTTTAGGTTTTACATAACACATTGGAGTGGTGAGGTAGTCATACTAATGATCGAGCTCCGAATGCTGCTACACTTGTGGATAAAACGTTGCGTACAGCGGAGGTTTTTAACTTAAATACAAACAGTTTGTATAGGTCTTTGGCTGAGTGGCGTGATGCTTTTTAAGATGGGTATACTGACGCAATGGGTAATTTCTACAATGCGGGCTGCTTTGATAGTTACATGGGCTTACCTTACGTCATCGTCGCTACCCACGTTCACTCATACCCCTCTGATGTATGGTGGCCGTGGGATAATAGTCTGGAAAAAGTTCATCTTCTTGAATATTCATAGAAACCAGTGGTCCAATGAAAATGCACGTTACATTGAGACTATTCTTCAACTTAAGTTTAAGCAAAACAATTTGTCAGTGTCAAGAGTGTCGCACTAACCTGCGACCCCTGTTATTTACAAATTGTAATCATTTCATTAGCTGAATTTACGTGCGGTTTTGGACACGGAGCCAGTCAAATGCTTCATGCATATATTTATGAAAACGAATTTTTTCAGGCCAAGTAGCACACGGTATATGTATGTAGTGGTAACGGAATATTTACCGTGAGTTCCGACCATTTCTTATTTACCTGTTTATGTAAGATTGTCAAGTTTCAGTAAAGAAAATGTACCGTTGGTTAAAACTGTCAACACGAAAATGGGACGGTTGGACAGACGGTATGATAAATGGGTGAATGTACATTGCGACTGCTGTATACCGTCTTTCAGGGACATAAAATAACACATCTACATCATGAAAATGGGAAGACTAGTCAACATTGAAAGTCATATCCAACAGTTGGCCTGTATCAAATGCATGTAACAATATTGTTTCCACTGCTTTGGAGAATTTAGCAATAATTGCTGCATAAACTCATGCTTTAGTTTAAGTATAGGCGATTTTGAAGACTACCAAAATTGAAAGACAGTACAAATTTAGAAATAAATCACTCTATAGATTCATCGTCTCCAAATCTATTAATAAGCGCGAGTGATCTCTGCTATAAACAGACATCGACGTCAAAGCGGACCAACCGGATGACTTTATAGCACGATCTCGAAAGTAAGTTTCGCGTGGTTTTCTTAGTTTGTTTTTTTTAAAGCCATCCCTGCAGCGTGGTTTTGACATGGTACACCTATTTGCAATGACGAGTAGGGATTTATGATTTACTGTTCACACAGATCTTGCGCATCAATTAACAGCATTTTGCATTGCCGTTTCAGGTAACAATTGCTTTTTTGAGAAAAAAGTCTAGGGTCCAAAATCTCGGATACAACTTTTATGCGGCCTAACTTTACAAGATGAAGAAATATATCCATGTACACCCTTCAGACCAGTGAATTTAAAGGATTGTTCACATCCGGTGAATGGACAAGTTCGTTCACAAGTCTTTTCTGATACGCTGTTCATTCATGTCTCTATTTTATTATAGTGTTTGCTTTTAGTTTGTGGTTACTTTGTAATGACCCATTTGCTTATAGTACAACATAAACTGGGTCAATATATATCAATGTTCGCTCCATTTCCCCAGAAATTCTAATTTTGAGACCCACCTCTTTACTCGAATACAACATTACCACGATAAACTCTGACACCTCCGAATGATAGTTTACATTGGAGATGACAGACTTGAAGTTAAACAACTTGTCACCTGCTATCTCATACGTTTTATAAAATGTTCGCAACTATCTCCATTCAATATTTGTTTAAGTAATGGAAATCTGTTTCGTATTTGCTTATGCAAAATACCATCAAAGACATTTGAAGCAGTTGAGATTATATGACATTGGTCAGTATATTTTGTTGATAATTTTCTCTATTTTAAAACTAAATTGTAGGACCTTAGATAATGCTTCTTAATATTCATTGAAACATAACGTGATGAGTTACAATTTTATCATTTGTTGTTTGTTGGTATTATTGCCACATGTTTATTTAAGAATTAATCCATTGTCGAGTGAGTTACTGAGTACATGTAGTCACATAAAATTAAATCAAATCAGGATTAAATAAAAATTTAATGATTTCAATCAAGAACTATTAAAGTAACCTGGTCACATTTCAGGATGCCTAGATCTTGAACAATCTGCTCTTCATAAGAAATATTTAGAAACCATTTACTGATTTAGTTTTAAAATGTTGTGACACTTTTGTTACTGTCAGCCATTCAGTTTGTTTATTGGGTTTATCGTCCCACCAACTGTATTTCAGTTATCTGGAGACATGTCCACTTGAAGCAGATATAGTGCTGCCTTTACTGTGTATAGCATGCTGTGAACACCTGGCATGATATCACACCCAGTCACATTATCCTGTTACCGGGCCAACTAGTTGTGGAACTACCCTTATATTTGCTTGAGCATTAGCAAGGGAGCCATATAACTACCATTTTTAACAACATTTTTAACATACCTGGAGATGACGCTCTACCGATTGCGCTACCAGGTCCTGTTGAACCAATCAGTGTCCTGTTTATGATTGACATATCTAACTTTCTATTAACAACATTTGTCCGCTACATTTTTCAGTAAACACCAAATAAACCTCTACTGAAATCATGAACTATTGCAGTAACAACTTTTGATATGTAGCAATTAAACAGGAAACATTTTAAATCTCACAAATAATATTGTTAATAATATTAATAATGTTTTTGTTAAAAAAAAGCACAACATGGCTTTATTATGGGAGAATGTTCCATTGTGGTGGACAGATTTTATGCTTATGAAAGACTATCTTCTGTCATTTGAAAACAGAACAGAGCTCAAAAGTTCTACCCAGGCATTGATCTCGAGTCTTTCTCCACCAATGAAAGCTTGATGCCACAAATATGACTAAGAGTGTATCAGTGTGATATATGAAAACAAAGCTTAAATCAGATATTAAAATTTAATTTGTTAGTAGCAATATATCTCATAACAATGAAACATTATTTTATTAGTACCTCATGAAGACAAGTCTAATGAACACCAACAATTATGCGGTTTGAGGTTGATGCATAGGGGTGGGATGCTGGGAGACAATATTTTAGGCATTGTTTTTTCATACCACGGCACTCCAAATTTAAATATTACTTTTCTCACATTTTTTTTTGCGGTAATTTTTTTAACTGGGACAAAACATCAAGAGCTAAATACAAAAACATGATTTTTGTTTTGATTGATTTGTTTGATACATGGCACTGACACAATTATGGTCATATTAGCAACATCAAGCTTATTATTGGTGGAGGAAGACTATGGACTTATGTCTGGGTAGAACCAAGCACTACAGGATAGCTGGAAAATCTCAACACATGAAAGTTCTCACCCCTATCGGGACTCAAACCCATGATTTTTGTTCTGTATCGGTTACTTAGTTATTGTTATGCATTATAGACATATAAAGAAATCAGAATATTTTATATAAATAAATGCAGAGAAATATTTTGTAAAAAACTCCCCAGATCAGTTCTTTTCTGCAAACATTCCCACTTTCACAGGTATAGCATTGTATTGTTTTTTTTATTTTTATTGCCATTTTGTGAAATAAATCCCTGAGAACTGAAGTTTAAAATTCTCCCTGTCTGCAGTTCTGAAGATAAATGGTGACAGTTGATTACTTTCATTGTTTGCAATGCATTTGTCATGGCTGAGAAGATAAATAGCTTGTAAATACATAATCCTGATCAAGCCGCAGATTTTCTAGAGTGCATGCACCAGTTTCAACTTTAAAATGGCTTGGAAACAGTTTTATCATACATTAGTGAGTGAGCAATCCTACATGTTAATTTTGAATACTGGGACTTCTTCGTGCATCTGAAAATGCTAGGTCCAGAAACTTAAGGAGTTACAAGACCTTGTTTCACTTAACAAAAAATTTTACATCACAACTGTTCCATACAAGGACAAGAGGTTTTGACTATTTTCTTATATGTATTAATGCAGTGTATATCACTATTTTTATTTGTATGTCTTTTAACAAACAAATATCAATGTTTAATATTAAACCTTGTGAACAGTCATAGTATTTTACCTTCAATTTATTTTTTAACATAGGGAGATATTATTTTCTATTAACACTAATTTAAACTATTGAAATATGCTGTGTGTTTTTTCAGACATGATATCACAGGTTTTGTATCTTCCACATAAAAAATTATGTAAATTCTTGTAACTTCTTTTTTTTAAGTAGAATTTTTGGTCTCTTATATTTAATACATTCAAAGCTATCTTCAGGGTGAAAGAACACACTTTTTATATATAAAGGTTGTTAAAACTTTTTCTTTCTGAAAATTTATCATTTGAAGAAAACTCACACCTGCCCTTTGGCAATATTCTGGCTTCTCCCCTTAAAACCTAAAAAGAACTGTTGCTCAGAATAACATTTTAAAGTAGTTGTTTCATGCTCTTCTTTGACTTTTAATTGTGTTTGTGTGTATATTATATTTGTTTTTTGTCCGATCATCAATATTTCAGTTATTTTTATACATTGTTCATGAGCAGCACAGGTATGCCATGAACAAATGACACAAAACCACCTTTTCCCTCCACCCACCACTACACCCAACCCCAGCTGTGGGTCCACCAGTTCAGGTGTGGGAGTACCTTTATAAGTTGAGCATGAGCATGAAGAGAACTAACTATACAACTTCTATTTATTGAAATTTTGATATTTCTTGGCCTGAGTTTAAACCTAGGGCCTCTCGTACCTAGAGGCTTTGCCTCAATCTACTGATTCTAGGGCTTGATTTGATTTCGTAATGCCAATGGAACCCAGGGCATTATATTATTAATCATGCTTTTTCATATGCAATGTGTTGTATGGCAGCACTGTATGACCTATCCCAGTGTCTAACCAGTGTGATTTAAACTCACCACTCCCCCAAAAATTAATAATCATTGCAAGAACTTTTATGGTCAAGGGTATGTGCTTATTTTTTGAAGATTAATCCAAAAGTTCCTCATAAGAACCTTATCTTGTAATGCAGTGGCAGTTAACTTCTAAGAATTTTTATTTTAGTGTTCCTAAATTTGTCTCTTTTAATTTCGTATGACTGTTCTACATCTGGTTTGGGTAGATTTGACTTTTGTGGTGGTTTACAATGTAAACAAGTGAAAGTCTTCAAAGACATAATCTTTACTCAGTGGAGTTTAGCAGAGACTTGTCAACTCTTTTATTGGTTTATGATAAAACTTGACTTTTTATGATTGTTCTAGGAAAACAAACACTTCACATTCTGAGAGGTACTTGTTGATAAGGTGTGGAAAACGAATCAACTTTCTTACAATAGTTAATTGTGCTACTGTGTTTAATAGAAATCTCTGAAGGACCAGCAATAAAAGCATTAATTTTGCAGATTTATGGAACTGCACTGGGATATATAGAATCCCAAGCTTTGAAGAAAAAAAGGTTTAGACCCATATTCACCTACCATTCTTAAGCCTAAGTCATGACTTTAGCCCAAGTCGCTATTTTCATACCAACTAAAATAAGCTTATTTATGAAGTTTCAATGTGATTTAAAGCTGAAAGTAGCAAAGTTAAAGTGTTATGCAAAAATACAGAAATGCAGCTAACTATATAATGAAGACATTGTGGATTGAAATCCATGACTAGAGCAATTCTTACTATAAGAATGGTTGGTGAATACGGGCCTAACTTGTAAAGATTTTTTACGCCACTATTTTAAGGAAACAAATGAAGCTTTCATCATCATTAGTGGAATTGGTTAACCTTTCTGTCAGGGTTCATTTCTCAAACACTATCAAAGATATTTTCTTCAGACTGAAACACATGTTAGCAATCTGTGGTGTGCCGGTGGTTCTACCCAGACATACTGTTTTCTGGGGTCTTTATTCACAAGTATGTCATACATGTGAACTTTTTCAGAGGCCAAAGTGGGAGATTTTCACTTGCAAAGTGGGAGATTTGCTATTTTCATATAAACAAAGAAGGAAGTTGTCTGTTTTCAGGTAGGGAGATTTCCAAAACTGTGTAAAACACCTCTCAATTATAAGTAATTTTGAACCTTAAAAGTAGGAGTCTCCCTCCAAAAGTGGGAGAGTTCACATGTATGGTAAGTAGCTGGACAATGCTGATGTGACCATAATCATGTTGATGCTATATAAGAAAAAACAAAAATAATAAAGAATCTGGTAACAGTAATTTAAGAGTTACACACCTTTTTGATTGCCAGTACATCATTGGTTCTACCCAGACATTTATCTGGGGTCTTTACCTGCCTAAAATGAATGTCTGTCAATATAATGACCATAATTGTGTTGCTGTGATGTATTTCATAAATAAAACAAAGAAATTTATGAATTGAACATAGAACATAAACTTTATGCCATTAAAGTGTCAGCGATAGCTTTTATTATTTTACAATGGATGAACGGTGTCACAAAATTGTCTCAACGTTGTTGGTTCGAAAGATATCCTCTGTCTGGTTAAGATAAATTTTCAGTCTTGCATTTTATGTCAAATTTCATTAAAAAAAAAGAAACAACACCATAGGTCATGTCTTAATGCCTGTAAGACTACTCAAAAGTCTTTAAAACTTCTTAACATATACATGTATAGCCATGAGCGGCCTTGTTCTTGTTTGAAGGCATAGCACGAAAATAACTCATAAATTAAGTTTTTATTCAGCCTATTGTTAGATGCGTCTTGCAAAATGCTTTAATTTATCAAGTTTATTTATTTCAATATGAGACAAGCTGTAAAGACCAAAGTCCTTGTTGATTTTCATAAATGCAGTGGCAGGTACGAATTATTTATTTATGGATCTATATACCTCAGTAAACTCATAATACATTTCATAAAGACTCTTTTCAACAAGTAGGTTTCTGTAGAGGTTATTCTTATTGACTATGCTTTGTCAAATTTCATAGAATATTAAATGACTGGTTATTTTTGCTTTCTTTTAGCGAGTAGTTAGTCCCAGAAAGCATGCTGCAGTAAAAAAGAGGGCATTATTTATTTTTCATAAAAATATTTTTATTTTTTATTTATTTATTTTTTAAATATGTTAATAATATCTGAGACTTTTCATCTAGTAAGGCGAGATTTACTTTTACAATATTTTTTTTAAACAAAGTATCTTTTTTTTCCAAATTTATTTTTTTTACAATAAAACTTGCCAATAAACCATAGATGAAATATCTATTTCTCTCCTGAATGTTTACAATTCACCACATGAAATGCCATTCAAACTTCTCTGTTACATAGAGATTAAATACATAAGCCCTCATTGTTGACTTTAGCTTAGCTCTGTATACAACAAGTTATCACGGCTCTCGAAGGCTGTGTACAGACTTATATATCTTCTGTTCGACCGTCTATTCAAACCCCTTTCCTTCAACTGCCATTTTCATTATTTGAATGTATGGCACACAAAAAAAGTTGATAGGTTGATTACTTTGTAATTGCCTCAGTTCAAAATTAAACGTATCAATTGGTTGTTGATTAAAATCTGTGCAGTATCAAGTTTCATTAACAGCAGTTATAAAGTGTCTGAATTTAATCTAATTAGGTAAGAAGTGTGGTACATGTATATTGGAAATACATGGACTCGTATTAGTGCAGTAGAATTTCTGGAAGTGGGAGAAAATCTTTATAAATATTTACTTTCTCAATCAGCCAGTTTCAAAAGTGTTGTTTGCATAGTTTTGTAACTCAATATTTAAGTAGTGGCTTTATGTAGGTCGTTATAAGTTTTAGGAAGGAAACTATATGTTTGGGACCAAGTTAATGTGTATGTTTATATGTACAAGGAGCTCATTGCTTGTTTGAGGACTAAGTTAAAGTTGATTCGACACAGTTACCCTACTTAGCTATTTTTTCTTCACTTTTTGCACAACAAGTGAAACTTTAAGAAACACTATATATGTCAATAGGTAACCATGTTTTTTTCTTCAAAATATTGTGTTGTGGTAATTATAAGGAATAAAAAGTGCTATCTTTGTGCAAAATTTACTCTGTTTCCTTGCTTCTTTAAGATGACTGTTCATAGACAATAGAGTCAATTTGTTTGTATTATATTTAATGTGCCTGTTTATTGCTAAAGGGTTTCTTGTGCTTTTTAAATGAAATAAACATAGCCAGGCCATAGGTACTTTGCAATTTAGTTTCCACTTTTGCACAAAAAAGCAGTCTTAGATAAAATAGATCAGAAAATTAGTTTTAATTAACATAACTGACTACTTGTTTATCATGTGTTTAACTATGTTGGCCTTCAAATTAATTTGTTATGCACAGTTTCAGCAAAATCAAAAGTGTTCTCAATGTGCAGGCATTAGCCTGTGTCCAGGCAGCTTTAAGGTGTCCGTTTATAGGCCTTTGTGACTTTGATTGGGACTTAGTTAACTGTGTCTGTTTATAGCTAAAAGTGTTCTTGTTTGTTTTGGGTTTAGCTAATTGTGTCGTGTTTACAGGAAGAGGAGGCTGTCACGTCAATCACAAGTGTTTGTAATGAAAAGCATGGATGTACGTTGCCACTGAAGACTCCAACAGCCAGCAGCATTGTTGATAAAATTACGCCTATCCAGGTAAGCTTTTTATTTTTCAACCATTTTGGTGTTGTTTTATTGAGAATTATGTTATTATTGGTGATATACTGTTGCAGCATAATTATGGTATAAATGTTAAAAACTTGTATTAGTATTCACAATGTAATAGCAGTGAAAACAGGTTTATAATTGTTTGTTGGTTTTATTGGCCCACTAGCAGTATTTAATTTATTTGAAGACTGTGTCCTCTTAAAGCAGATATAGTGCTGCCTTCACTATATATAGCATGTTGTGAACACTTGTCACAATACCACACCTCACAACTCTGTCATTATCCTAACAATGAGCCATAGAACTACCCTTTATTTGCTTGAGTATTAGCATTAGGGAGCTATGCCACTTCCGTTTTTAATGACTTATATCTTGGGCCCAGAATAAAACCTGGGGCCTTCTGTATCTTGAGCAGACGTTTAGCCGATTACACTACTAGGTCTGGTAGTAGCTAAAGCTTAACTCCAGAAGCTGCCCAACAAAAAAGGTAATTGTACATGTATATAGCTCCATAAAGATTTCCCCATTGTGATTTTGTTTGTTGTGAGTATGGTTATATTTGGTGAGAATGTGACTGAATTCTTTTGTTAATTTTATGATTTCCTAGTATGATTTAAAGAATTGGAAAAGCTGAGTTGGATTTTTATAGAACTTTTTATACTTAGGACATTTCAGCCAAACATTATTCATTTTAAAGATCCAAATAAGTCATTGTTTCCTGGGGGATGCCCATGGCTGAGTGGTTAGAGTCTCTGACTTGTGAATGCTCAGCCCCTTACCATGTGGATTCGAGTCCTAGTTGGGGTGCAAAATTTTATGTGGGGAGGTTGTCCAGCTCTGGTGGTTCTATCCAGACATCAGTCTGGGGTCTTCCTCCACCAATGATTTGCTGGATGTCGCCAATATGACCATAACTGTGTCAGTGTGATGTAACAAAAACAAATCATTCTTACCTGAAAAGGTCGGAGGAAGCAAATGCTTTTCATTGATGATTAATGTCTGTGAAGCATTGCATCTCAAAAATTTTCACAAATAAGTTATTTCTATCCCTGCCTACACAGCACACTTCTTCATTCTACAGTAATGGAAGTGAAATTTTATTTAGTTATTTCTTCGTTCTACAGTATGCACTGTATAGGTTGTTATTTCAAATTTCTTCATTTTTTGTTGATGGAGGTGAATTTTAATGTAGATAATTTTTCAATCTTTAGTAATTTAGATGAATTATAATTTTATTTGTTCTTCATTCTTCAGTGATGGAGGTGAAAATAGAGTTCCCTGACCAGGAGCTGTCCAGGTCGGACATGTTGGGTGAGGTTTTTGTGGTACCCAAACTTGACATCCCTGATGATAGTTCTGACAGCGACACCGATGACAGGCGACGGGGTCGGCACAAGATCAGACCACAGTCAGCCAAAGGTAGATATTCGATAAGATCAATCACTGGGTGAATGTCTGTGCCCTATTTAATATATGCCAGTTGTGAGTTAGTGCATATTTATAATGTACTTGACTCGGCCCTGACAAGAGTTAATATTAAAGCTTCTATCCATTGTCAGCAACATTTATATAACATATATAGTCACACTAGAATAGCATTTGGCTCATACTAGATGCAATTTATAAGACAAAAAAAGGTACCGGACCTGGTAGAGCAATCTGTAGAGCATCGGTAGAGCGACGGCTCCAGGTACGGGAAGCTCCGGGTTTGATCCAGCGCCGTGACATACCAAAGTTAAAATGGTAGTGGTATAGCTCCCTTGCTACTGCTCTAGCAAATATAAGGGTAGTTCCATGATGGGTTGGTCCGGTGTCAGGATAGTGTGACTGGGTGTGTTGAACCTTTTAAAGTGATTTCTGACAGTTTGCACCAAATCTTTTTTTATCAAATTACCACATAAGTCATTGTGACCTGAAAAAGTCCTACAAAATGCTGTTCATTGATGCCCTAGATCTGTGTGAAACATAAATCCCCACTAGTCATTGCCAACAGGTATTTCCTATCTGAGCCATGCTGCAGAGAGTGTTATTTTTAAACTAAGAAAACCATGTGACAAATTACGATCGTATTATATCATCCGGGTAGTCCTTGATGAATTTGTCATCTATTTTTAAATCATTGTCATGATTATTTATAGATTTGGAAAGAAAAAAACATTTAGCATGATTTTTTTTTGTAATGTGTACTACTTACAATTTAGGTAGTTAACAAAATCATCTTCATTTAGACTAAAGTATGGGTTTATGCAGAAATTATTCCGAAATTCTCCAAAATCTTGGGAAAATATTGTTATATGCATCTAATATAGGTAAACTGTGGGATTCCACCTTTAACTTACCACCTTGAGTCCAAAGCCTTATCTATTTGACCATCTTCATATAACTGAAATACTGTTGGTGGGACAATAAATTCAATAATCAAACAAACTTATATATTTGACCACTGACACTACCAACCTTTCCTTACATTATTCTCTGGCTTGACTCGGACACTGAGAATTTATGTTTGTCTTATTTTTTTGTTACTTTGTACCAACAGTATCATAGACTCATAGTCACACTGTTGACATCCTGCTAAATATTAATGGAGGATGACCCCCAGACACATGTCTGGGTAGAACCACTGGCACATCACATGTCAGACTTCCCCATATGAAAGTTCTTTGAGAAATATATTCATCTAACTTCTAAACATGACCAGTTTAATCTTGGTATTGTAGATGTTATTTTCCCTTTTCTAAAAATAGGATCATTTTTAAATAATGATGTTTAATGTTTGTCAAATTTCTAGTTACATGTTTCAATTTTCAAAAACACATTCATTCTTTACATAACAATATAGAATATTGATCTCCTATATAAAAGACAGTCACAAAATAAACAGTCCTTGCCACTGTTGCACTGGTTTTCAAAACCTATGTTTAAACATTTTTACTTAAGTAAACAGGATTTGTTGTAAAGATTTATTGAAAGCTTGATGACAACTTTTGACCGCATGTAGCTATTTTGTAGATTCAGGATTAAGAGTTTGTTTGAAAATTGATGGATTTATTGATGTTTTGTGACTTTACTCTCGTTAGAAATCTAGACCAAAGATAAAGTTTGTTTGTTCAGGGGTTTAGCATGCCTCCAGTGATCATTTGACTGGAGTCAGTATTCATTTGATGCTTGGAGCATTAGAGTACTGCCGTCACTGTTATAGCATGAGTTGAATATATGATATGTTACCGGTACTTGTTTGGCATCCATGTAGTGTCCATGGTCTTATTGTTAGGATGTGGACGTGGAGTGTCCCAGGCTTTAAACCCCATGCCCGAAAATGTGAACTCTTGAAGGGAGACTCCCTCTTTTCAGGTCCAAGATTATTTGAAAAATGAGTGATGTTTTTAGAAATCTCCCTACATGGAAACAGATCACTGCCTTCTTTGTTTATATGAAAATAACAAATCTCCCACTTTGCAAGTGAAAATCTCCCACTTTGTCCTCAGAAAGTTCACATGTATGAAATAGATGTTAATCCTTAAGCACAACTATTGACTACACATTGTTCCAGGTAATTAATACATGATTACAGGTTCTATAATGAAAATATTTCTTGCATTTGTTACCAGAACTCTCATTATTGCACACATTGGTTGGATTTTTGCTGTTTATAAATTTGACCTGCAGCTACATGTATACCTGGCTTTTTGACGGAGTACCACTTTTAAAAAGAACATCTTCCAAAGCTTCTTGACCCAAAATGAGGTCAGATAAAGTTTTTTAAAATTTAGTTCATTAAGGTCTGTCAGTTTCCGTTCATTTTTAGCAGTTTTACAAAATGTAAAAGTAACTTTATGTTAAATAAATAACATAATATCAGTAATTACAAACATAAGCTTTTTTTTTAATAAAAAAATAAAAAAAATAATTAAAAATTAAATAAAAAGATAGCATGTAACTACCTAATTATCCAGACAAAAGCTACTGAATCACTATTTATACATACTTTTTGTTAAACTTGACATTTTTAGAAAACCTCATACTTCTTTATTCCAAAAAGTTACTTTTTTAACATAACTGTGTAACTTATTTCATCACATAAAAAAACACACACAAAAAAAAACTGCATGTGAAGACCTATGTTTAAGAAGTGCATCTGGTATAAAGTTTACCTGAACTTAAGGCAGCCATTATAGTGGTGTATTTTTTTAGGTCATTTGGCAGGCAGAGCAAGTCCAGTCCATTTTGTAAACTCTAAACAATTTGAGCTGCAGTGAATAAAACAATAGCCTTATTAACTGTCAACACCCGAGTAACCCCCTTTATTAGCGGCACAGTAGTTGTGGATCATATTTCACGTCTGCAGTGAATGTCTTACCTAATTGATTAGATGACCACAATGGATTTAACCCTTATCCTGCCAAGCTAGAATTGATTAAACATACCAGTTAACCAGCAGTGTAGGTCCAGATCAGACAAAATCCCAGATGGAGCTGTAAGTTCTGGATCTCCATATTTTGCTGCGAAGTTGCATGCAGTACCTCTTCCTCTGCAAGTACTTAAAAAGTTTTTATGAAATAAATTAGAAATCGAGACAGTTGTCACTTAACACATACAGCAAGTTAAGAGTTAAGAAAATGGTTCAGTAAGCATTTCTTCTCTTCGCTTGCAGTCAATGGGCATTGTGGTCCAAGTTTAGAGCTCCCCTCTCGCGTTCTGCCTTCCAAACCGAAAGGTGTCAGACCATGGTCTGCCCAGCCCAAAACTGGGCACAGCAATCAGAGGAAGATCTCTAGACAACCTCTCAGGAGACCAACATTCAAACCTCCACCCAGGTGAGTATCTGTGTTGTAACTTTTCTTCATAAAAATATAATTTGCGAAATTTTGCATGGCATACTGTACAGACTTAGGTGAGACTTTTTAAACTTTACCTAGGAGAGTATTTTTGTTTAAACTTTTCTTCCTAAAAATATAATTGTCAACATTTCAAATTTTACTTGACATACCTTACAATCTCAGACAAGACTGACTTTTTGACCTTGACCCTGGTAAGTATTTTATTTTTTAGACATATAATTATCACTAACAAACTGTATTAATTTTGAGTAGACTTACTTTTAATTGCCACACAGGTGAGTATTTGTGTTTTTGCTTTTCTTGACGAAAATATAATTTTCTACACGTGCATTACAATTTACGAAACGACTGACTTTTAAACCTTCACACAGATGAGCACTTCTGTTATTATTTCTCCTTTTTTTATGAAAATACACATAATTAATGTTATTTAAAATTATATTTTCTGCTTTCATGCCATTTTTTAATGAAATACTGTTTAAACCCTGAGGAAACTGACTTTTTAACCTCCACCCAAGTGAGTATTTGTGATATATTTAAAAAGTAATAATAATAATTTCCACATCTTCTGCTTACTTTTCCAAAAATCAGATTGGTAAGAACATTTTCATACATACTTGTATTTCTGACTCACCAAGAAATGTGACACAGTTATACTTACATTTGAAAGTTTTCTAATGAAATAAGAATCAGAACAATTTGGGGGCAGTGTAATTGCCATACCATTAAGGGTTTTGAGAAAGCTGTGTTTAGAAAGGAATGGTGCATGCGGGATTTTTAGTTCCAGATTGCTTTAGACCTAATTAAAGTTAAAAAATGCAATCATATAAAAAATATTGCATGATAAAAAAAAATAATCTTTTAGCGGATGTTAGTGACTCTGTTTTACTTTTGTCCCAACGTATAATCTATATTTTAAGAAGCGGTTGTTTTGCAGCTGAAGATTTGCCTGCTTTTCAATGCATTGTACATTTGATTTACTACTGAATAATTTTGACAATTATTTGCACACCTTTAAGCACTTACAGCGTTAAACTTACACTGCAATTTAGCACTTTGATTAGAGTAATATTAATGACTATTTTAGGTCACCCACTGTGAGCATATCATCAGAGTCCAGTACCCTTATAACAGCAGTCGGTCTGGCTAACAACGCAAAGAAACCTGACACTCCAGATAGTACGACCTCTACTGATACACACATCAAATCAGGTATTTCAATAGTTTCTGCACTTTGACAAGAAATGTAACATTTGCCTCCCTTGTTGGTAGGTATTTTCTTTCTTTTTTAGCTTTTAAGGAACATGTACGATTGGCCACATTCATATAGTTTGGTGGAGGGTGACCCCAAGCAAATGTATGGTTAGAACCACAGCTGCAGTGCAGGACAGCTGGCATCCTGCCTGCATAAACGTTGGTCTCAAACCAAGCGGTGAGGGCCGGAGGAGTTATAAATCATGATTCTAACCTCTCAGTGAAGAATGTAATTAGGTTATATCTTTAGTTCCAATCATAATTTCCTTTTTAACATGTTATTATAAATTCATGTATTGACACATGTATGGAATAAATATGATTAGACACCAGACTAACATTGGTAAAATGGTAAAAACCACCCCACACCACAGGTCAGCTGAAGGACTTGCCACCCACTCCCCTGGAGTTTGCAATTTGTAACTCTCTGATGAAAATCTATTTACTTGTACACCTCAGGTGCTGACCGATGGGCCATCACACTGTCTGAGGTTGTGCCGGAGGCTGTGGAGGAAGAGGAGGAGTTGACGCTGGTAGAACCAGAGCCAGTGAAACGTGCCAAGAAAAAGCACCCAACCTTCGAGAGCTGGATAGAAGGATCCCCTCAGGATTCTGATGAATATGACACAGATCTAGACATAGATGACTTTATTAAAAGTAAGTGGTATAAAAAAAATGTTTGGAACTGATATTTGAGAAAAACTAATTGAAAATTACAAAAAGGTGTTTTCAGGGTAACAAAAAGGTTACATAACTTCTATATTGTTGTCTTTAACAAATACAAACTAGGTTTAAACATAGAAATGTTTATCAAAAGTAAGTGATATAAAGGAAAAGAAAGTTTATTATATGCATTTTAATATCTCAAACACGTGAGCTCTCCCACTTTGGGAGGGAGACTCCCACTTTCAAGGTTCAAAATTATGTGAAAATGAGCGGTGTTTTACACATTTTCAGAAATCTCCCTATTTGGAAACAGATAACTTTATTCTTTGTTTATATGAAAATAACAAATCTCCGACATTGGCCTCAGAAAAATTTCACATGTATGATAACTGCACTCATTTTTTAGCCCAATAGGGCTTACTATTCTTTAAACCCATTCCATGCTGGACACTCCATTCATTCCATGTAGACCAGACCCAGTAGCACAATATGTAGAGCGTTGGCTCCTGGTACAGGAGGCCCCAGGTTCGATCCCATACCACGACATATCAAAGTCGTTAAAATGGTAGTGGTATAGCTCCCTTGCTAATGCTCAAGCAAATACGACATATCAAAGTCGTTAAAATGGTAGTGGTATAGCTCCCTTGCTAATGCTCAAGCAAATATAAGGGTAGTTCCACGGTTGGCTCGGTGTAAGGATATTATGACTGGGTGTGGTATCATGCCAGGTGTTCACGACATGCTGTACACAGTGAAAGCAGCACTTTATCTGCTTCAAGTATACACCTGTCTTCAGATAATTAAAATACTGTTGGTGGGACGATAAACCTAACAAACAAACAATATTATTGTCTTTGACAAATACAAACCAGGTTTAAATATGGAAGACATTATCAATAGCAAGTGATATAAAGGGAGAAAAAGTTTATTATTTGCATTATAATAATAGCACTAAGCCACTTAGAGCCCAATAGGGATTACTATCCTTTTATCCCATTCCTTGCTGGAAACACAATTCACCCCATGTATATGAAACATACCCCACTTTAATGGTGTTTCAAGTGAGTAAAGGGTTAAGAAGTCAATTTCTTAACCCTTTACTTACTGGAAACATCATTAAGGTGGGGAATGTTTTATGTACATGGGGTGAATAAAGCTTCAAACTTCTTTACCCTTTACTTACTGGAAACACCATTAAAGTGGGGTATGTTTAATGTACATGGGGTGAATAAAGCTTCAAACTTCTTAACCCTTTACTTACTGGAAACACCATTAAAGTGGGGTATGTTTAATGTACATGGGGTGAATAAAGCTTCAAACTTCTTAACCCTTTACTTACTGGAAACACCATTAAAGTGGGGTATGTTTAATATATACATTGGGGTGAATAAAGCTTCAAACTTCTTAACCCCTTTACATACTGGAAACACCATTAGGGTGGGGTATGTTTAATGTACATGGGGTGAATAAAGCTTCAAACTTCTTAATTCTTTACTTACTGGAAACACGATTAAAGTGGGGTATGTTTTATGTACATTGGGCTGAATAAAGCTTAAAATTTCTTAACCCTTACTTACTGGAAACACCATTAAAGTGGGGTATGTTTTATGTACATTGGGCTGAATAAAGCTTCAAACTTCTTAACCCCTTTACATACTGGAAACACTATTAAAGTGGGGTATGTTTTATGTACATTGGGGTGAATAAAGCTTAAAGTTTCTTAACCCTTTACTTACTGGAAACACCATTAAAGTAGAGTATGTTTTATGTACATTGGGGTGAATAAAGCTTCAAATTTCTTAACCCTTACTTACTGGAAACACCATTAAAGTGGGGTATGTTTTATGTACATTGGGGTGAATAAAGCTTTAAATTTCTTAACCCTTACTTACTGGAAACACTATTAAAGTGGGGTATGTTTTATATACATAGGGTGAATAAAGCTGCAAATTTCTTAACCCTTTTACTTACTGGAAACACCATTAAAGTGGGGTATGTTTAATGTATAGTTAAGAAGCTTTATTCACCCTATGTATATAAAACGTACCCACTTTAATAGTGTTTCCAGAAAAGGTTTAACTGATCGTGTTGAATAAATATTGGTTTTAAAAAACTTGTTTCTCCTTCCCATATTCTCTTTTTATTTATTCAGGAACCCGTGAGACTTATATGAAGGAGTACATAGACAAGTATTTTTTTCTTAAGGATATCTTAAGGCAGAGCAATTAAACTCTTTCTTCAATTGTAGTTCTTATAACTCACTTCCTGGGTAGAACCAGTACTCAGTTTTTAACTACCTGGAGCAGCGTGTAATGAATAATATTGCTCAAGGACTTTTATCTCATTATCTCATGCCAGGTATGAGAATGAAACCCTAGACCCTCCATTACCTCCATTTCCGATGGTCTTACAATTATACAACAGTCGTTACTAAAATATTTAAGAAAAAAACAACAAATTATTATGATACTTCCTTAAAAGAGGAGGTGTGGCTGCTGCGGTGTTGTGGTAGCGTGCATGACATCCACAATTTGAGACCCAGCTGTGGCTGTCAATTTTTCATGTTGATTTTTTAATTGAAAATAATCATTTTTACATAATTGGATTATAGCAAGCATAAGTGATTTTTAATGTATATCTGAAATTTATTAAAACTAAATAATTACTCCAATAGCAACAAAATGACAAGAAAGTGTTTTGTTTTGTTTGTGAGATACATCGCAGCGACTAATTATGATCATTATAGCAACATCGTGCTGATTTGCTAGAGGAAGATCCCAGACAAATGTCTCAGTATAACCACCAGCCCACCACAGATCAGCTGGAAGACCTTCCCAGATTAAGTCCTTCGCCCTGAACAGGACTCGAACCCACGCGGTGGGAGGCTAAGCAGTCTGAGGAGTACAAATCGGTGACTATGCCACGGGTGCCCCCCCCCCCCAAAAGTGTACAAAGTAACGTTTATGATTGTATAAGTGTGTATCTGTATCTTGATTCTTGTTGCCTCATTCACATAGCTGAATTCAAGACACATTCACCCAGAAGTAAGTGTGTATTAATGGTAGTGTCAGTATAGTACCATCAGAGTTCCATATTATAAGAGTAGCCTCATGTTTTATTTTAATTTCCCTCTCAACTCTTGTTGGCACTATTGAGAATGAGATTTTTTAAGGTTTCTTCCAGTGTAATGTAAAGCTACAAATTATGAAATATAACAATTTATATATCACATATACATAACATTATTATATATTCCTCATATTAATCAATGCTGTCAGCTAATTTTGATCCTGTATTTCTTAGTTCTCATTAAAAAAAAAAGACATTTAAGCAACTAGCTTATTGTTAAGAGGTTAATTTGGTTTCTATGACAACTCATTTTAACATTATGTTGTTGGTACTGTTTAAATTATGGCAATGTGACAATTTTAATATTTTCAACCCACATAGGGTTTAACTAAAGAATAATGAGATATGTTGTCATATTAGCTTAAAAATAATGAGATATGTTGTCTTATCAGCTGATTCTGATCCACATTAAATACATTTAAGGCTTAGCCTGTTTAAATGTTAAAAACCATGTTATAACACAATAAGTACCTGGTATATCATATAAAAAATAACAGAATATATGACTCATGGCGTGCATTTCTGAATGTTTACACATCTTATGTTTGTGTTTGGGTATGACCTCACTAAATTGCTTAAAAATGGGCAATTGACAAAAGGACTATATTGCTAGGGTAATTTTCAAAAGGACTTCCTTTCTTAAAAATGTGAATTTAGATTTTAGCAAACTTAATTTAGCATGTTGCTGCATATTTGGATTAACATGAATGCAGGGACCCATAAGTGCCGCATATCATTTTTCTACTGCCACAAATAGGAAGTCTCACATTTATATGAAATATTTCTACATAATTTCATATTACTCATGTAATTTGGAACTTTGACTTTCAATCTTCAGATGTGCATGGACTATATTATTATGTTCAGATAAGTAGTTGGCTTTTTAGGTCATGAGGCATGTACATATGTATGTAAATCTGTTATATATTATGTGTAAACAACTAGATAGAACATATATAATATTTATATATATTACGACATGTATAATATTTAACTTAGTGGAACTTGTTAGTGTTCTTGTTTTGTTGTTTGTGTTATTCTATTTATACAGTTCTTTGTTCATCTGTTTACATGTATTATTATGTCCTATTATTATGTTTTTAGGTAGAGGTGAAACTACTTTGTTTATTTGCTTCAATAAGCTGCTTTTCTGTATAAATATATTTAAAATATGCTAAGTAGGGTTGTTTTTATTAGTTAATTTATGAGGCATCAGTTGTCAACAGTATTTTCAAAATAAATATTAAAAATCCTGTATCCTTGACAACACAGATCTCGAAAAAGAGCAGGAAGAAGCAAGGAACAGGAGAAAAAGGAAGAAGAACAAGGGTGATCAGCAGTGTTGAATGATGTGAGAGTAACCTAACATTTGTTGTTCGGTGTTGTTAACTGGTGTAATTATGTATGTGTTGTATGTTATATATGTCAGCATTACCACAGTTCTCTCCCTTAGATAATGTTTTGAAAAATAATGTATTTTACCGAGCTCCCTAATGCAAGGGAGATCACTGTAAAAGTGTCTGGTACAGGACAGTGATTAAATTATTAACTTTTAAAATTTATTAACAAAAATATTAAACCTTTTCCACACTTCATTAAAAATCAACACCAAGTCTAAGTGACCAAAATTTTCTTATATCATAACAAGTCATAGTGACAGAGAAAAAAGACACTGGTCTGCTGACAGTATAGATCCTCATCAGACAGCCCCAAGTGAAAGTGGATCTACTCTATTTGCCTAAGGCTGATCAATGCAAGCGTAGCCTGTTTATGCATTATCAAGAAGATACCTGTGGTTATTTTTATTGCAGCTTATTTTTCCTAAAAGATTACCTAAAACTACTACCTTTGATTTTTCTGTCACAACTGTGTGTGGTTTTTTTTACTCATATTTAACAATCAATTTTAAATTATATGTTCTATTTTGCATGCTACTCAAGATCACTTTTTTAAGAAAGTTTATTAATTGTGTAACAACCGCAAAGGTAGAAATATAAGGACTTCAAACTAGCCTTGCTGCCGTTTAAGCGGCTACCAAAGTTGCGCGGTTAAGCAACTGTTACCGTGGCTGGTGTGCGGATGGGTGACTCTTGGAGAGCGCCGGCCGGTGTCCCGATTGCAATTTTGTTTAAACAATGGTCAATTATATCAAGATTGAAACTTTTTTAGCACAGTAGGTAGAGTAGATGTGGTATATTGTCAGAAGTTCATTGAATGCTATCACAGCACAATATCTGAATTAACTGATCACCATCATCAAATAGCTAATAGACAATTGGCAGAACAATAAATCCAACAAAGAATAATATTCTTAGATTTAGTTAATTTGTATTGTGCAATTGTTACACTTTTAATGCATGTGACCCTTGTGTACCCCACTTTGCATGCCTCTTATAATGCCATTGCAATGTTGCTACAACATGGACCCAGATCTTATAGATTTCCCTATTAATTTAACTGAATAGGGAGTTTATCTGAATGGGGGTGCATTGGAGAAGTGGAAATTGTCTCCCTTGTTAGTTAATCTCCGAGGTATACCAAACAGTGAGTAGGTCCTTTTTTGTAGGAATTCTTGGACTTTATTGCCTGTTCTTTTGTAGATATTGCAATTACAAACAGTGGACTTTTTTACTTTTGCATAAATATTAGCTTAAAATTCATTAAAATATTTATATAGAGATATTTTCTTTAAAAAAGAAAATGGAACTTTTTGTTGATGACCTGGGTATCACAAGAAAGGCAGAAAAGTCAATGTACACGCCATAAAGCACAAACATAAAAAACGAGTAAAACAAATGCAAGGACCTACTTGCATTTAGGGATTTTTCAGGGGAGACTATTCATTAATGTCTCTCAATGCATGATGTTGCATTAAAACAGGCTTGACAAAGTTATGCAGTGGTTCTGCATTTGCATAAAAAGAAAAATGATGATAAAAATTTTTTGCATCTCATTTCAGAATTGTGAGTATCACATCATTTATTGTTGGTCAATTACCGCAGGTTGGCATATATTAATGCAGCAGCAAGCATTATTTGCATGGCTGGATTCATGACTGGTTGAGTTTGTCATGGATAAACTTTTGATACAAAAAATAGAGAAGGAAAACAATCACATCACATATCAACAATTAAGCAACTGAGATAGTTATATTCTGTACCTTTGAGCAATCGGCAGTGATAAAGAAATCTATTAGCCAGTGAAGTTTTGTAAAGTTTTATTTTTTTGTTCAAGAGATACAACAATCCAACAAGACTAACTTTGTCCAGGTCGGTACTTATACATTAACTCATGAAAATATAATTATATCAGTATATTGTCAAAGTTCACACTATGCTTAAAAGAATAGATTTTGATAAGTATGTCAATGTATGCTTGTATACTGCTTATCTATAAATAAAGCTCATGTAAAATATTTTTTAATTCTATTTAAATAAGCACATTTATTCACTTTCTTTTACGAAAATATTTTTTCTAATATATATATATATATATATATATATATATATATATATATATATATATATATATATATATATATATACCGTTATAAAAGTCAATTGAAGTTTTGTATTCTATTGTTGTTTGTTATAATGTAACACCCTGTTAAAGATCATGTCCGCAAATTAGTCAAATTGCTAGGAGAATTTTTTTAATGATTGCAGAAATTTGTTATATATAGAATTATATCCCATATCCCCTATATGGGTTGTCATGTACTTCTTTCTATATTTTAGACAATTAATTAGACAATTAAAATAACTATTAGTACAAAGTAAGACAAATTGATGTCTGTTATTATAGGGGTGTTATTACAAAGTAAGACAAACTGATGTCTGTTATTATAGTAGTGTTATTACAAAGTAAGACAAACTGATGTCTGTGATTGAAGGGGTGTTATTACAAAGTAAGACAAATTGATGTCTGTTATTAAAGAAGTGTTATTACAAAGTAAGACAAACTGATGTCTGTTATTATAAGGGTGTTATTACAAAGTAAGACATACTGATGTCTCTTATTAAAGAGGTGTTATTACAAAGTAAGACTAACTGATGTCTGTTATTAATGGGTGTTATTACAAAGTAAGACATACTGATGTCTGTTATTAAAGAGGTGTTATTACAAAGTAAGACAAACTGATGTTTGTTATTATAGGTTTTTTATTACAAAGTTAGAAAAACTGATGTCACTTATTAAAGGGGTGTTATAACAAAGTAAGAATAACTGATGTCTGTTATTAACGGGGTATCATTAGAAAGTAAGACAAACTGATGTCTGTTATTAACGGGGTATCATTAGAAAGTAAGACAAACTGATGTCTGTTATTAACGGGGTATCATTAGAAAGTAAGACAAACTGATGTCTGTTATTAAAGAGGTGTTATTACAAAGTAAGAATAGCTGATGTCTGTTATTAAAGAGGTGTTATTACAAAGTAAGAATAGCTGATGTCTGTTATTAAAGAGGTGTTATTACAAAGTAAGAATAGCTGATGTCACTTATAAAAGGGGTGTTATTACAAAGTAAGAATAGCTGATGTCACTTATAAAAGGGGTGTTATTACAAAGTAAGAATAGCTGATGTCACTTATAAAAGGGGTGTTATTACAAAGTAAGAATAGCTGATGTCACTTATAAAAGGGGTGTTATTACAAAGACAAACTGATTTCTGTTATTAATGGGTGTTATTTAAAAGTAAGACAAACTGATGTCTGTTGTTAAAGGGGTGTTATTACAAAGACAAATTGATTTCTGTTATTAATGGGTGTTATTTAAAAGTAAGACAAATTGATGTCTGTTATTAAAGGGGTGTTATTACAAAGTAAGACAAACTGGTGGACATATCCTTAAATGTACTGCTGTGATAAACTGAAGAATTCTTTGTTCTTTCAAACTTATATGTCTTAATCCCTGAAAATACTCATTCCAGAGCTTATTTTGTATTGTTTTGTGTCCATGTCAGTTTGTGTATATACTTACAAACTTTTCATTGTGTTGAATGACAATGTTTTAGCAAAATCCAGGTAAACATACATTTAATATCTGTAGGTCAACTTTTTACATGTTTATTTGTTAGTATCACAGCAAATGTCTTCTTTTTAAAGGATATTCTTTCTGCAATAAGATTTTGTTATCGTTTTAGGCGTATTTCTTCTGTTTATAAGATGTTTGAGGTTACAACACTGTCTAAGTGGGTCTCCATTAGTCCAGTTAAATGTTTTTGATGATGTGTAATTAAATGCAATTACTTAAGCTAAAAGTAAATACAAATCCTTGCAGTAATTGAGATTTAATTGTTTTTTAATGTAAGTGCATTACTAGCCTTGACAAAAGATTTTCTGTTTACTTTACCTGTACATGTATATAAATACAATATCGAAAATAGCGCATTTCAGTCTACTTGATTCTGTAAACAAAAGAAATGTAGAAAAGTCAACATACACTCCAAACAGTACAACCATAACAACTGAGTCAAACAAATGAAAGGACCTATTTGCATTTAGGGGAGATTATTCATAAATGTGTTTAATTACCCTCATAGCCAAACTTTTCATAGCTCTTGTATGCAATATTAAACATCCCCATGTAAGAACCAACCAAAAAAATATACTGTTTTTATGACCCAGTAATATATCAATTATAGACATCTTTGTTTTGCAGTGTTAGTTATGCTACAGTATTAATTAAATTTTAATTAATTGACCTGTTATGTTGACATTTACTGTTTGTTTTTTCAGCACAAATAAAGGAAGAAAAACCAATAGACCCCACAGGAAGAGCAATGTATTCTGACCAATGTAAATTACAAGGTAAGCAATTAAAAAATAAAAATTGATTATACTTTGATAAGTAATTTGATAATAAGTTTTTACAGACGTCAATTTGGTTTTAACTAGCTCACCTGAGCTTATGCTTTGGGTGAGCTATTGTGATTGCACACTGTCTGGGATTCCTTAAACAATATCTTCACAGGAACCGTTGGGCCAAATTCAACTAAATTTTCTCAGAAGCTTCAGCAGGCAAGTTATTTAAAGAATTGTGATCTGTCAAAAAACATGGCCACCGGGGGAAATTTTCTGGTCAGGAACTACGAGAGCTACAGCCTTGATGTTTGGTATACATGTTCCTTGAGTGGCTGTGTGTCAAGGTTGTTCGAAGAATTTCATCCATTGAAAAACATGACTGACTGGGGCGTGGCAATTTTACATATATGGTAATATAGGACAACTTTGAAAACCTTCCTGTCAAAAACTACAAGAGCTAGAGCCTTGACATTTGGTATATATGTTTCTTGAGGGGCCTTGTATCAATACTGTTCAATCAATGATCCACGGAAAAATTTGGCTGCCAGGGGCATGGCCATTTGTCAGATATGGCCACATAGTAAAAAAACTAAAACTGATTGTCAGAAATCAGAAACTACAAGAGCTAGAGCCTATTTGGTATACATGTTTATTAAATAGCTCTCTTTCAAGTGTGGTCAAAGAAATTTGATCCATCAAAAAACATGTTTGCCATGTTGAAACTGATTGTCCAAATGTTGCTTGTGTAAATGTATTACAATTTTTCTGATCTGTTTAAACATTGCTGATATTTTTTTGTAATTTTATAAAAATGTCTGTGGCGATCATGTGAGCGATATAGGGCCATCATGGCACTCTTGTATTATCATTACAGCTGTATAATTACATATATAGGTAATAAGTAATACCAAGCTATAGTCTACTTTTCAAATACACTCGTTACAATTTACACCCTGGTCATTAGATCTATTTATTAATCCCATGCACCGGCCACAATAGCTCAATTGGCAGAGCGTCGGCTTGCGGATCGGGAGGTCGCGGGTTTAAACCCTGGCCGGGTCATACCAAAGACTTTAAAGTTCTTAGTAGTGGCTTTCCTACTAATGCCCGAAGCAAAGGGGACATCATAACACCTGACTCGTCGGTATTAGTATAATGGACTGTCCGGGTTCAGTTCCTGGGCACCTGATAAGTGCCCCTGTGCTATAATGATAGAAATGTTGCTGCGCAGTATCGGCAAGAATGCCGGCAAAATCCCAAATCCTAATGCCATTGCTGACACACGACACTTGTAAATCTTATTTCTTACACAAATAATCCTCCCAGGTACCCATTTATACACCTAGGTGGAGTGGAACAAATCAAGGTCATTTTCTTGCTCAAATAAAATCAGTGACAAGCTGATGGGGGAGGAGTTGAACCATGGACCCTGTGATCCTTAGTCATGCATCCTACCATTGGACAATTTTGCTCCTTCATGGACAATATATGGCAACATTTTGCTGTAACTAGTGGAGGAAGTCCTCAGACAATCTGGGTAGGGACCGCTGTCACACTGCAGTCCTACTGAAAGACTCGCACCCATGCAGTGAGGGGCAAAGAAATAAGCTAATATTACCGCTTGGCTGAAGGCATTTTCTAGTTTTCCCCATCCATTTGAACAGTTATTGACATTTTATTGGCATATTTAAGACAAAACCTTTAAATGTCTTTTTAAACAAAGAATTCATGATACAAAAAATGTTAACACTTTGCCATTTTCAGATATCTGTGTCAACTATTTCATTTTACTACATTAGATGACTGTGGGTTCATTGGTAAATTTTTTATCATCTTATCACACTGAATAGAATAAGACTTGGCCAATTATGTTACTGCTTACAAATTCTATAATCTCCAGCGTGGAGACTAGAAGTGTAACAATGATGTCACCATTTTGACAAGAACGAGCTTTATCATTGGACTGAAATCTTCATGGAATTATGAAGCGACCAAAGAAATATCATTACCAGAAATGGCAAAATATCCCACTGGTGATGAATGAAGAGTACCAGAATATGGATGGGTCATGGGTGTCCGACGCTTTCACTTTGCCCGCTATTTGCCAATTGATGGAATAGAGTAGATTCCTATCACCCAATAGTTGCTAGGTGATGTCTGTTTAGGAGCTTCAGTTTTTGTTTCCGAGTCTCGAGCAATAGGACTTGTTTTATTATATTTGCAAAAAATAAGAAATCAATATTGGCTATTAACAAAAAAAACACATTGATAAGCGTTACAACTGCAGAATTACGACCAATACTTCGCTTTCAGGGATTGTGCCAGTGTCATATGTCCATCGTAACCTAGGCAACAGAAACCTGTGTATGCGACATCACTACCTCGGAGGTTCTGGAACCAAACCCATAGCTGTGGCATTGCTGGTAAGTCACATGGAATTAAACTTATACATAGCAGCCTTGGATCATATTAATAGAGAATCCATTTGTTATTTTGGCTGACTTAGGAAATTGATTTTGGTTTTGTGAAATATATCTTAGAGTTAAGTTCTGTGTTACATTCAACTGTGCAGTATTTTAATCACAAAGTCCATAGGCCAGGGTGATTAAATGAAAATCATTAAGAAAAAAATAACTGTGCATTAAAATGCATTATATTGCACAAATCCAAAATCTATTTCCATTCTTACTTGTTTAGTTGACAATAATTTTACACTTAAATGCATGATATTGCACAAATCCAAAATCTATTTCCATTCTAACATGTTTAGTTGAGAGTCAGATTATTTATCAGTTACAAATATTGTGGTTTATGTTATTATGCTTTATTCAACTTAATACCATTGTATTCCTGACATCCTCAAATGATAGATGACATTATTGATTTTTTGTCATTGTTGGTTATGTAGTACCTTTATTAGTCGTATATTTTTAACGAAGAATTGCCTATGAATTTTGACTCCTAATGCATAAGCATGAAATGCATTTGATCGAATTTGTGTCAGCCCTCTAATACAAAACTGGAGTATGGTTAATAATTTGATCTAAAAAGTGGGAATTAGTCATCAGTTTTACCATGCATTTATTGGGAAATAATACATATAACAATCATTCTATGTTTAAAAAGTGTATTTTGGTAGTTATATTATAAAAAGACATTTCCTAAATCTAAACACATTTTCTTAAGAAGGTTTCTTAAGTTTCATTCATAAAACTACTTAAACTAAAAAAAAATAATTTTGAAATTTAAAGAAATGACTTAAACTAAGAGAGTAAAAACAAATATAGATTCATTATGGATATGCCCCACTATCGTACACTATTGGTTCATTACATTTACCTCTATCGCAGGCTCAGGGTATTTTATCTCATCTTGACTCAGAAATGATGTCAGGTTAAATGTTGGTTAGAAATTTGAAAATAGAAGATTTAAATTGACTTCACACTAAGCTTGTGAAAAACAAGAAGGATAATGATGAGTTATCTGGATATTGGTAAATAAAATGGTGTCAGTACCATAATTCATTTAGTTTTTGCATCTACCTGTATGTTTTCTATACAATTTTAATTACTTATTTATAGCTGGGAAATATGCTGTGATATTGACCAAAAAATCAATAACGATTTTTGCGGTCAATATCAACAGCATCTTTCCCAGCTAATAAGTAAATAACTGTTTTATTACATGAACTATAAATAGTTAATAAAAAATATTTTTATTTCTTTAATTATTATCTAAACCTAAATGCTAGAAAATAGTTTACATTGTTTACTTCATGAATATTGTTCATCTGAGACGAGTATCTCACATTGCGTACAATTTAAAGGAAGTTTTGTAGATGCACACGCATAATATTGATGAAAATTTTGCATTCTATTAATAGACTGGTTAATATCAGCGAAAGCAGGTCAATATGTATATTTATTGACTTGACTATTTTGGGGGAGTGACCAATTGTGTTGCATCTATTTATAGTTCATGTAATAAATATATTTACGGTATTGTTGTTTACATTCGCATAGCTATCTGCCTTGCATAAAAGCACAAGACAAATAATCTCTTACTTATTGCTGAAATATTCATGTAATATAAAAATTTCAGACCAAAACAAAATATTGTTAATTTAAACACCAAGGGCACAGTGTACATAAACCTTCAATGCATTTAAAACTTCCATATATTGATTGCATTAGAAATCTTGACATTAATGGCAAGAGCCTGTTGCAGGGGTATTTGTGAGAGAAATGAGTAATTATTCAGCGTAGGAGATGATATGATATGACCCCTGAGACATAGTTGGTCTAGTTGACATTAATAGCCACCCGTGCAGATCCAGAACATTTTGGTGCATGTGTGTGGGGAGGGTTATGAATCAAGTCCCATTTAACCTTATCGAAGTAAATACTGGATATGCATACACAGTTAGGGACCTTAACCTCGACCTAAGCAGTCAAATGACAACATTTACATTAGTATTTTTCTAAGTTTACATGTATGTGTTTTCACAACTCTACTCTTTTACCTGGTTGGTGGAAGGAGGGATGAATCCCTGGCTCTCGATCTATCCTGATAGCCCCTGCACATGTTATTTCTTGCTCCTGACTCTTCGTTTCTTAATGCCCTCAAAGGCGGGCATATAATAGTTGAACCATTTGTACGTCTGTCCATCGTGTCTGTTCAATATTTATGTCTGCTCAATAATGCCATCATTCCTGGCTGGATTTTAAAAAAACTTGGCAGAAATACCAAACTCATGAAGACGATGTGTCGAGCTCAAGACCCAGGTTGGTTACTCGAAGGTCAAGGTCACACTTACAGGTCAAAGTCGTAATCCCTAGAAGTGTACTGGTGGTCGTGTCCCCTCAGTACCTCTGTCATTTCTTGTTTATAACTCAAACACCTCCATGACAATTACAAAATTTGTTTTACTGGACATGACAGGTATTTTTTTTTTTTATTCACTATTAACCATCGATACAAAATGAAAAGACCATTTTCTGTAGGGCAAAAATTTCAAAACTTATTATCAATATATTTCATGATCTTCTACTTTAACATTAAAAGTGTCTTTATTTTCAGCCCAGAGGGCATGATATGGTAAAATTATGTATTGCATATTATACACTTGTCGACATACATATTTCTTTAGTTATTCTGGGCTAATTTTGAGTGTTTAATAGTGCCAGTGATTTGAGTAAATTTTGATAAAAAAAGCTAAATGCCTTGATAATTTAGATGACTTAGTGCACAAACAAGCAAGATGACCCATATTTTTTATGTCATAAATCTATATTACCCTACTGAATATATGTACCATATTTTGCATAATTGTCTCCATTCCAAGTTATAATAGCATTTGTCTTTAAATAAGCATACACATTTCTGTGTCCACAAATGTTGACAATATTATCAGTAAATAATTTGAATTTTATTGGTTTTTGTATATTTGTACTTTAAGGGAAAGATAGATTTTTTTCTGTATTTTTTAATGTTTTCCTGAACATATAGATAAACAAAGAAAACAATATTTCAGTTTGCAGTTGTTATCAAAGAATTAAAACAACTTTGGAATATGGAAAATTCAAAATGTCCATGGTTAGATAGAATCTTTGTAAATGTCTTGTCTCTAAATGTGTATTCCTTACATTTCAGAGCAACACAATAACAGAGACAGTAGATCTGCGAGACAATTTTGTAGAACCAGAGGGAGCTCGTTACGTGGCAGGAATGTTGCGAAATAACACCTTTATTACTAACCTGGTAGGTCTTCAATCTGTGTCAACTTGAGAACACTCTTTGATAGTTTTTAACGTGTCCATTAATATATTTTACAAGCTTAAACATTTTTTTAACAGTTGTTTCTTTTTTTTCTTGAAATACATGGCATGGTCTCTAATATGATTATTATGTATGTAATATAATTTTGTTTTCTTTTTTTTAACAGTCTTTACAAACAAAATTTAAAAACACTTGATTTTTGATCCACAAAGAAAGCAAAATCTACTGGTTTGGTTAATTTGACTTCAATTTTACTTGACGAACAATAATTTTAGTGGATTTAGACATCTTGATTGAAGACTGTATTTACACAAAAGTTTTCATGTTGTTTGGAATGTAAGCTTTTGATTGTATCGCAACAAATGTAAATTAACAATACATGCAATCATTGTTTTCTGTTGTAGAATATATCCAACAACTTCATTGGCAGTTCTGGGTTTGAGGCTATATGTCAGATGCTGGAAACCAATACAACACTCAAGACTTTGTGTGTGTCAGGTAGGTTTGAGGCTATATGTCAGATGCTGGAAACCAATACAACACTCTAGACTTTGTGTGTGTCAGGTAGGTTTGAGGCTATATGTCAGATGCTGGAAACCAATACAACACTCAAGACTTTGTGTGTGTCAGGTAGGTTTGAGGCTATATGTCAGATGCTGGAAACCAATACAACACTCAAGACTTTGTGTGTGTCAGGTAGGTTTAAGGCTATATGTCAGATGCTGGAAACCAATACAAGACTCTTTAGATTCTCAGTAAAATTTATGAATATTCGTGAGTGCTATTTTGTATAACTAACATATTAGAATAATGACCAAACTTAAACCTTTAACTAAGAACTAGTTTTGTGAACTCTCCCACTTTTGGAGGAAGACTCCCTCTTTTAAGATTCAAAATCATTTTAAAACGAGGGATGTTTTACCCATTTTCAGAAATCTGCCTACTTGGAAACAGATATATTCCTTCTTTGTTAATATGAGAATAACAAATGTCCCACTTTGCAAATGAAAATCTCCCACTTTAGCCTTAGAAAAAGTTCACATGTATGGCACACTCTAACCAACATATTTTCGTACCCATGAGAAAAAGTCGAGAAGGTGGTGTATTGTAGTGATATTATCATGAAACAATCCGGCTATGGGCCATTGGCACCATAGAGATTTATTAAGTCAAGATCTTTCTTTTGTAAAAATATGCATATTAATAACCTGTATATACATTTTTTGTTGAACACTTCAAGCAATAGAACAAATACCATTCTCAATCAAGGACCTGTGCTATGAAGATTTTTGTAGGTAACATGTTTGTTTGTTTTTATATATACTGTATTTCATTTCATGGTATATCTTTCGATCAAAGGATCGTCTAGCCATGTCACAAGAATGTAAAAATATAAAAGCAAATAAATTTAAAAGATTGAGCCGGTAGGTCAGAATTCTTGAAGTTGAGGACACATTCAAGTCTCATTTAATCATTTTGTTTCATATTTCTGTTTCACAGAAAACAAGTTGACAGACATAAGTGCCAAAGCACTGATTGAGGGACTGAAGAATAACACCTCACTTACCTCCCTTGATCTGAGTGGCAATGACTTCGGAGAGCTGGGTGGTATCTACATAGGTGGCGCTTTGGTAGGTGCACTAAATTATTGGTAAAGTATATATCCACAGCAGGCCCGAGGGGTTGTAAAACTGGAGCCATTCATATTGTCTATTTTTTTAACCTTTAGGGGTCATTGGTCTTTAAACAGGTGGAAAATTGCCTGCAGAGACTGCAGATCTTTGCTGGTCACTGTCTTTCTGTGTCATTCTGGGGCAGCTTGGTGTGTCAGTGAGATTCTTCAGTTTCCTGAAAAACAGATCATTCATAAATCAAGCATTCAGCGTCTTAATTTAAAACATAGTTATCTCAAATCTGACCTGAAGGCCAGGAAAGTTTTGAGAACATTTTTAAGATGAGTCAAAAGTATCCAAAATGACCAGATCTTACCTTTGACGGCTTTTAATTCATTCCGTGGGCTCTAGGGTTGTCAATAATGCCCACTTTTGCTTATCAAGAATATTAGTATAGACAGAGACAAATATCAACAATTTATCTAAACAATATGAATGAAAGTACAAATGTCATGACTTAAACCACAAACAGTTCCTTTTTTAGTCCAAATATTGCAATGTTTGATATACCTTTCAGCATGATTTGCAGATACAACAATTATTAATAAGTTTCGTTGCCAGCAGCCATTTAATGATCAATCAGAATTGCTAAAGCTTGCGATTTCCTTTGATTTTTGTCATTCAAGGGAAAAAAACAACTTTTTTTGTTATTTTCGTGTGACCTCAATTTATATTTAATATTACAGTACCTCATCAATTTTATAGTGTAAAATAGACTGCTCTTTGTCATAAATTTTTAAATTTATAGTGGCTTCAACTGTGATAGTTAAAATCAGTCTGTTACATGTTACTGGCCAATGGCCACTTAACAGACAAGCTGTATCTTTTCAAACATATTAAGCCATCAAATGTCATTTTTGTCTTCTCAAAATGTCACTTATAGTTTATGGGTTTTTTTTTGGTCATGTCAGTCAATCAATGAGGGACTGGTGGATGTGGACATCAGCTGGAACGCCATTCGGACCAAGGGTGCGATAGCTGTGATTAACTCGTTGAATGTAGGTATCATCAGCTGCAGCTGCAGATTCATCAGCAGCAGCTTCTTCATCAGCATCATTATCATCAGCAGCACCATCATTGTCATCATCAGTAAATGAAGCAATTTATGAATTGTCATTCTGATCATTATCACTATCTTGTTATTTTCATCATGACCATAGAACATGTGGCTTAGCGGTTAGAGCCGTGGACCTGTATCCCGTGGGTTTGAGTCCCACTCGGGCAGGAACTTCCGTATGGGGAGTATTCCAGCTGAGCTCGGGTGTGCCAGTGGCTCTACCCAGAAAGGGGCTTAGAGACAGCATTACACCTGACTCGTCAGTGTCAGTGGACCGGCCGGGTTCAGTCCCTGGGCACTTCATAAGTGCCCCTGTGCTATAATGATAGAAATGTCATTGCACAGTATCGGCAAAAATGCCGGCAAATCCCAATCCCTTGTCGTGACCAGCTTGTCTTTGCCATCATTATTCTTAGACTCATATTCTTCTACAGTCATTATTATCCCATTTTTTGCCTTTTTTTAATTTTTGATAGTGGGAATTTAATCTCAGATGATACTTGTATAGGACAATTAATTTATTTATAATTTTGTCTTTTCTTATGCACTTTTGATGAAACTAATGCATGTTATTATTATAATTTATATAATGAATGTTGTTGGTGCTGGTGGACATGCATACATGTTAAGTTTTTCTGAGGCTAAGGTGGGCGAATATAACTTGCAAGGAGGGTAATTTGTTCTTTTCATATAAATAAAGAAGGAAATTATCTGTTTCCAAGTAGAGAGATTTCTAAAAATGTGTAAAACACCCCTCATTTTCAAATAATATTGAACCTTTCAGGGATGTAGCTTGACAGAAAATCATGTGTAAGCACCTTAAGTTTGGAGGGTGAAGGGTGTCCGGGGGAATGCTCGATAAAAATTCTTCACTTGGTTCCTGGTGCATAGTATAGCCTCAACATACGTTTTTTATATACGGTTACCGACTCATACAGTATATATGAAATTTTTACACATGCTCTGTTCTACTTTTTTCGGTAACATTCAATCAATCTATGTATCTATGGCATTAGGCCTAATAGATTGTGTGATAAAAGTATCTAAAGCTCATGCATACATCATGACCACCATCCCCTTCATTTATTTTTATGTTTTCACTTTTGGCCTTTTTTAAATTTTGATTTTTGAGAAAAATGTCTAGGCATGTGCCTACAGGGCCTCAAGGAAGCTACGCCAGTGCCTTAAAAGTGGGAGTCTTCCTCCAACAGTGGGAGTGTTTACATGTATGAAGGTGTTGTTCCTGTTGTTATTTCATTGTTGTCTATACAAATATATGACAAAATCCTATGAGAATTGCAACATATACCAAACTCCGAAAAGGCACAGGATATCATAGAGATCATAATTTTGAACACTTAATGAACACAAATGTCACTATAAACATTAATATACTTTGTTGCATTACAGAAAAATAGAACCCTGGAAGTATTAGACTTGTCATGGAATGGTATAGGACAAGCTGGTGCAGAGGCTCTCAAACTAACTCTGAAAGGAAATACGACTCTGAAAGTATTGGATATCTCGTAAGTAGGAATTATCTCCCTTTGACAGTAGTTTAGACAATACCATAATTTTATGTACTGCTGGGAGCTGACTCAAGACTAATCAGAAGTGTTTAAAATAAGCTTAGAGTTAAAAACATTTTTGTTATGAGACTTTATGATAAAAATTAACAGTAGAACTAAATAATTTCCTACCTTTTATTTAAATCTTTTTTTTGTTTTGCAATTTTATTAATAATTTTACATTTTGGAATAATTTTTGTTCATCAAAAGTATTATTTCTTATCTCCTTTTCATCATTGGGACCTTTTTTTTTTCGAATTGAACTAAAAGTATAGTTACAGTCTGGTTGATGGTTTACTTCCATGCCAATGGCATATTCAGCCAACTTGAGGTTTTACTCCAAAATCTTTGGGTAAATTTGGTAAATTTTATAAAACAGTGACATATAAAGTGCTAGGATTTCCTGTTCATGACCCTGGCAGCTAGCATTTATACACAATGGCATACATAAAAAGAATCAAAGTCTGGAAATTTCCCATAAATTTTTAAATAGGTCTCTATATACATGTTGCTAACATAAATTGTTAAGTTTGTTTGGTGTACTTTTCAATTATTCCCAAAGAAAAAAAAGTTGTTTACCTGCAATGGCATATAAGTTATCTTACATGTAAAGAAATTACCATAAAATCTACAGAAATTGCCAAAGGATATTACTAGAAAAGTATGGCATAATGATGTCACATGCGGGATATTTTGAGAAAAAAAATCCAGCAAAAAAGTTTTCTTGACAAGGTTTTGCAAGTATAAATTATAAGTTGAAGTTGCCGACATGAACCTGCTCAGCCTATCATGAGTTCGAGTTACAGTCTTGGCAAAAACTTTCATATGTGGCGGTCTTTCAGCTGACCTGCTCTGCCATATGGTTCTCACCATTTTTTGCTCCATCAATAAAAGGTGGACATTGATAAATTTAGCCATAATTGTCTACCTTTAAAAAAACAACAAAGAAATAAACACAAAAATTTTAATGAAAACTATTAGGTAAGTCATTATAAAATTATTACATTTACATTTGACAAGATAATATGACCAATCCGTAGACCCTTTAAGTGCAGAGAGGTAACTACCTGAACATATATTTTCATGTCTTCCTTCACAAAATTTATCTGGAATCAACCAATTAAACCTAGCTAATCGTGTGACTCAAAACCACCAACAAAAACAAAATGAAAATGAGCCCATTAGGGAAATACATGATTAACTGTGAAAAAGTGCAGTAAGTTTACTAAGGCATTGTGAAGTCATGCGTCAAAATGTTAAACACATGTAAATAAGGCAATGTATCATGTACTTTTAATGATTTTATACTCAAGTGCAAAAGTTTAAATTTTGCAATTTAGGCAACACATTTTGATTAGAAATGTTGATGTCTCAAAAGGTTTATTAAAGGTTTTTTATGTTATATATTTATCAATAACCCATACTTGTTCTTAATAATTTGTATACTTGTACAACATCACATGCAATGACCACAATATATATTCGTAAAGACTCAGTAGCAAATAGTGTAGAACCTGATCAGACAGCTCTCATTGGGAGCTTGTAGATCTGACATTACAATATTTGTTAGAGTTTGAACAGACAGCTTCCAGTGGAAGCTGGTAGATCTAGATCTACACTATTTGCCACAGCCTGATCAGACAGTTCCTAATGGAAGCTGGTAGATCTAGATCTACACTATTTGCCACTGCCTAATCAGACAGTTCCCGATGGAAGCTGGTAGATCTAGATCTACACTATTTGCCTCAGCCTGATCAGACAGTTCCCAATGGAAGTTGGTAGATCTGTATCTACACTATTTGTCACAGCCTGATCAGACAGTTTCCAGTGGAAGCTGGTAGATCTAGATCTACACTATTTGCCACAGCCTGATCAGACAGTTCCCAGTGGAAGCTGGTAGATCTAGATCTACACTATTTGCCACAGCCTGATCAGACAGTTCTCAGTGGAAGCTGGTAGATCTAGATCTACACTATTTGCCACAGCCTGATCAGACAGTTCTCAGTGGAAGCTGGTAGATCTAGATCTACACTATTTGCCACAGCCTGATCAGACAGTTCCCAGTGAAAGCTGATAGATCTAGATCTACATGTTTTGCCAAAGCCTGATTATGTCATACCTTCTGGGACTAAAATCATTTTGATATTAATGGTTTAAAGATTGTTGCAAAGATTAAATGATTTAACTGTTTAGAAAGTGGTTATAGCATGTTTGTTTACAAATATGTTTGGTAAATATGATACTTGTCACATCAGCCTTCTGGCTTAGAATCAGCACAGCTTTGACAGAAGGGGTAGTGAATAATATGGTAGTAGTTATGGTGGTGGTGGTTGTAGTAGTAGTAGCAGTATTAACAGAAGTAGTAATAGTAGTAGAAGTAGTAGTAATAGTAGAAGTAATAGTAGCAGTAGAGTACTGATGAAGTGGTGGTGGTGTTGAATAGTAGAAGTAGTAGTAGTAGAAGTAGTCGTAGTAATAGTAGTAATAGTAGAGGGATGGGATTGGGATTAGCCAGCATTTTTGCCGATACTGTGCAGCGACATTTCTATTATTATAGCACAGGGGCACTTATGAGGTGCACAGGGACTGAACCCAGCCGGTCCAAAATACTGACACTGACGAGTCAGGTGTAATTCTGTCCCCCTAGCCCTGAGTGTTAGAAGGGAAGCCACTATTACCAACTTTAAAGTCTTTGGTTTGACCCGGCTGGGTTTTGAACTCACGACCTCCCGAACCACAAGCTGACGCTCTACCACCTGAGCTATTGTGGCCGGTTAGTAATAGTAGTAGTTATAGTAGTAGTAGTGGTAGAAGAAGTAGTAAAGTACAGGTGAAGTGGTGGTAATGATGATGGTGGTGGAAGTGGTTGTGAGGCAAGTAGTAGTATAAATAGTAGGGTAATAGTAGTGATAGTAGTAGGGGCAGTAGTAGCAGTTGTAGTAGCAGTTATTGTAGTCATAGAAGTAGCAATAGCTGTACATGTAACAGTGTTAGTTATATTACTGTAGTAGTATTATAACATGGTTGCTTGTTGGTTTGTTTTTTGGATTTATTGTCCAACCAGAAGTATTTCAGTTATCTGGAGAAGGTGTTCACTTGCTGCCTTCACTGTGAATAGCACACCATGAACACCTGGCCCCGCCCACATTATCCCGACAACGGGCCAGCCAGTTGTTGAACTACCCTTATATTTGCTTGAACATTGGCAAGGAGCCTCATCATTACCATTTGTTATGACTTTGGTATGTCACGGCCATGGTTTGAACCTGGGGCCTTCTGGAGATAATGCTCTACCAATTGTGTTACCTGGTCCAAACGTTTTAGTCGTGATTGTTGTTGTAGTCGAGAAGTAGTCTGGCTGTGTGTCTTCCAAATAAGAGAGGTTTTGTTTAACGTATCTCAAAAAAACTATCAGGTGTACAAATGATAATAGAGGGCTCATCTCCACGCACAATTAAAGTTCCACTTAGGGAAATTTATTCAAGTGACCAAAAACAACATCTAATTTAAAATTCAAATATAAATAATCATGTATTTTTCTCTATTCCTAATTAACATATTTTATAGATCGATGAAAGTTATAACAAACTTGCATTATATCTTTCATCTTTTGCATTAATAATTTGATTCATATATGAAAATCAGATTATCCAATTATCTTTTCACATTTTTGTTGCCATTTACGTGTTCCTTTAAGTTAACATCTGAAACTTGTACAGCTTTTACTCAATGTTTCCCTATAATATTTATAATATATTCTTGTATTTTATTCAGTTAGGAACTGGATCTAACTAGAGTATATATTTTGGTTATTAGTTCAGATGTTTTCAACTTGATCATGATGATTGTAGGTCCTGTTGGTTAAATAAATTGGCATATGAACAGGAAAACATGATAATATTATTCAACAAAAATTAAGGGCTGATTTTTTTGCTATTCAAAAGCATGATACTGTAGATTCTCCAATGATCTGGGACAAATTCCAAGTGATCTTAGACCAGCTGCAACTTGCGGGTTCAAACCCCGGCTGGGTCAAACCAAAGACTTTAAAGTTGGTAGTAGTGGCTTCCCTCCTAACGCTCGGGGCTAAGGGGACAGCATTAGGCCTGACTTGTCGTGTCAGTATAATGGACCAGCCGGGTTCAGGCCCTGGGCACCTCATAAGTGCCCCTGTGCTATAATGATAGAAACGAGCTGCACAGTATCAACAAAAATGCCAACAAATCCCAATCCTAAGTGATCTGACTGACATGAATTCAGATATAAAGTCACCTGTTGCTTCAATAATCTGTAAGATTTTATGAAGTGTATACTAAATGAACTTTATAAAGAAACATAATTAACAAAAAAGTAAATAAATTACAAGTTACATATTCTTTTGAACATTGGCATGTTTAGATAAAGCCTCACAGAGGTCTGATACAATCACCATCTTGGGAGCTGTCAACTTGAACTGAAATAAATGGCATTACAGTCATCACGAAAGAAATAAAAAACACTTGACCTTTGGTCCTCCAAGCTAGCAATGTCTACTGGACTGGACCAGATATTACTGGACCAGTATGAGTTTGGCATTTTGACACAAAAGGTTGGTATGCTAATCGAGGTGTTACAAGTGGTTGGGTTCATTAAAATGCTGTAAAGCATTGTTAAGTTTAGTATATACGTTTTCATAATAATTCAGAGTTTTGAAAATGATGTGGCTGAATATTGTGGTGGACCCTCGGTCTATTTAATTTATTAAATTCAATGGACCAACAGACATTTTGGTGGACTCGGGCCATGGTCCACCTGGTTTTGTCGAAGACTGGTTACTGGTTCAACTTTTTATTGTTTAAGTGCTAACCAGTATGTTTGGCATTGGAATGGCACTGGAAAAAGCACCATTTGTATGCATCACTCTCGCAGTCCCGCAAATGTGTAAATTCCATACGTGCGGGACAGAAAATAGAAAATGTATGTTATTCAATTACTCAGAATATACATGTATCAATATGATACATGTAGACTTCAGTTTGCTCAAGCTAGTGTTATATCCATAGCAGAATACTGGGGTGCCATGACCTGCTGTTTCTATGATACATCCTGCTGCCATTATCCTGACAATATGCCAACCTCAGGCAAATTGTCTAAAGAGATCATTTACCAGTCACTTAGTTCCCATGATGTCACTACATTGAAAACACAAATTCAAGTTCAGCTAGTTCAACATTTTATTGGCTCAATCATATACATGTTTATTGCCATAATGCCAAATAGAATTTATATGGCCAGCTGTATACTGCCAGTGCACAGTTATGTTGTTGGTACCCTTTTCGTAGGTCGCAAAAAACAGGTGAAATTTCTTGTGAGGTCATTTTTATGATTGAACACTAATACTCAAAAAAGAATATTCTGTGCCTGTTCAGCATGCTTACCCACCTGTTTGTTAATCATGTTTTCTGATAATAAAGGTATTACTTCATTTTATTGGATTTCATTTCATAATGATTTCTACTGCTTGTAAATTTAACATTATTAGAACCAATCAGAAATAAACCAGTAAATTATATTTAAGACTGTTGTTCTTTATTCTGATAACTAGTTACAAAAGTTCCGATTGGTTTTTGTCTGTACCTTCATAGATAAATGTGCAATCAAAATTCCATCCAGATATTACAGAAGTTCAAATTGACCACCATCAATCAAATGTTGCAAGTATCACATTCTTTGAAGGGCTAAAAGCATGTCATAAGCCAGTTTCTCATTGTAAACTTTGATGATGATCTCTAGAATGCAATGGCAGACTTGGTGTCAGGATAATGTGACTGGGTGTGGTATTGTGTCAGGTGTTTACGGCATGCTATACACAGTGAAGGCAGCACTATAGCTGCTTCAAGTGGACACCATCTCTGGATAACTGAAAATGTTTTGGTGGGACGATAAACCCAATAAACAAACAAGTTTTATGGTTTCTAACAATAACAAAGCATGGTTTCATCTCATTTTTTGTCTTTGGTCTTTGTCTGGAATCCAGGGAAACTTGCCATATGTTGTGAATAAACAATTTGCAATACTGCTCTATTCCTCTGCTGTTCTGTAGTAATTGATTAACTCTATATTTGCCTGTGCGTTCTGCTGCCGCACATAATATTGAGAGACATTAATGAGTAGTCTCCCTTGAAAATCCTTAAATGCATGTTGGTCCTTTAATTTGTTTAACTCAGTTTTTATGGTTGTGCTCTTTGGAATGAATGTTGGCTTTTCTGCTTTTCTAGTGATACCCAAATTAACCATCATCAACAAACACTTCTATTCTTTTTAATAACAAATCTCTGTAAGTATTTAATTGGATTTTAAACTAATATTTATACAAAAGTAAGAAATGTCACTGTTTGTAATTGCAATATCTACAAAAGAACAGGCAATAAAGTCCAAGAATTCCATCTAAAAGGACCTACCTACTGTTTGGAATATCTCGCATATTAACTAACAAGGGAGACAGTTTCCATTTCACTAGTACCCCATTCTCACCTTTATTTATATACACCATTCACCCTGTTGGTATTGTAATACATGTCAGTAAGACAGGGAGTAGTTAAAATGAGAGTAGACCTCAACTGACAATAGATTTCATCAGTGGGTCATATGATGCATTGGTAATTGTTTGGTGATTTTTTCTTTACATTTTCCCAGTCAGAGCTGAATATGCCATATTGACTAGCATTGGACCAGGCTAATATACATACATGGAAAACCTTTTTAAAAAGAGTTAAAAAAAGAAACAATGATCTTCATGTTTATCGATATTCAAGGGGAAAATAAATGTGTCTCATATTCTGGAATGTCCATTGTAATTAAATATAATGTCATGCCATAAGAAAAAATTTCTAATTTTAGCTTTTTTTTACATTAGCATGTGACTTCTATAGGTAAAAAAACAACAGGACAGTTATCTAATTACTACTTTGTCATAGAAAAGCGCTTGTTTCCTATTTATTCTTAATTAGTATAATGTCTCCATGTATTCTTAATTCATTTAACTTTAATTTGTTTAGACAGTAATGGTATCAAAGTGTTTACCACTAATATTTTATAATTATCAAAACTCTTTTGTCACTAACTTACAAATTAAATAAACTATTTTTATACTTGCAAACTCATTATTTCTTTGGAATCCTTTGTTCATTTCATTTGTAAGTGCTGTTGACACTTGACTTGTTTACACCATGTTTGACTGTTGTTGTTTTTGTAGGCCACAAGCTTAAAACCAAAGCATACAATTTATGTCTAGATAGTGAACTAAAATATGTTAAATCTATTTCAAAATTCATTTAAAAATATTGTAAAGAACAATTTTATCACTGAAATTTCTATGATTGTTGATAAAAAACAAACAAAAAATACTGTTTTACAAGTAGAAATAAGCCACACAGTCAGTTTAACGCTCATTCACGCAAATCTCCCTCACTAGCACCCCAATCTCCCTCTCTGGGAGCCTAAGTCTCCCTCTTTGGGACCAAGGAGAGATCACACGTCTGCGAAATTTAGAGAAACAGGTATTTTCTTGTTTATAAAATGTTAAAGAAAAGGAATGAGCAAGCTTTCAGAAAATGACACTTTTATAATTAAAACATGATTCATAACACTAAAATCAGCAATTACAGTGTATTAAAACCCCTCAATAAGAACCAGTCTTACAATTCATGTTATGTGGATTCATCTTAGTCATTTTCATTGGGAATCAAACTGTCTGGAACTTGGAAGTAGTCCCTTGCTGGAACCAGCTGAAACCAGTCACCCTTTCAGAATATATAAACGAACATGAGAAAATCAACTTAATTAGTCAATTTACTAAAACAGTTTTTAAATATTGAAAGTGGCTACTTAGAAAAGTTGTTGAGTGTAATATATATCGACTTCCAGACCATGTATCATGGTCACGCAAGACCAAAGTGTAGTGTCATACATATGAACTTTTTCTGAGGCCAAAGTGGGAAATGTTACTTGCAATGTAGGAGATTTGTTATTTTCATATGAACAAAGAAATTTGTTTCCAGGTAGGGAGATTTATGAATATGTGATAAACAAGCCTCATTTTCAAGTAATTTTGAACCTTAAAATTGGGATTCTCCCTCCCAACGTGGGAGAGTTCATGTGTATGTAGTGTCCTTATCAGAAATGACCCCACTGCTAGTATGAACGTTTTACTCTACCAGCCAGGGACTTTCCTCTCCATATGTACAGTATATGACAGGAGGAATGGTTTAGTGGGCGGTCAGGCCCTTGAGACATGATTAAGGAAGATTTGCAGTAACATTATTATTTTTAAAAACACCAGAGAATGAAATAGAAACTAAAACATTGATAAGGATGTGAAATTCACACAAAATATAAATCATATATTATAAATATAAATATATATTAATATTTATAAATATAAAAATATTAAATTGAACTTCTTCTATAAACTCATCTTAAATACCCCAAATTAGGTACCTGATCGAAAAGCCTACTTTAGAAACTTTGGTCAAATGCCTTTTAAGTCATGCTTGGGCAATGTGACAGGGTCACGATAAAATCAAGATGTATGTGCAGACCCCTAAATAATCCAGTTCTAAGTAAAGAACTATAACCCAAGTGTGTACTTTAGGTACTGGCCCTGGCACAGTTTGTCTCTCTTCAAAACCACATAGGTAATATAATGCCAATAATCAGACAGATTAAATAACTGCAACAAAATACTGGTGAACACATTATCTGCATAAAAAATGACATTAAAATTTTATCATTTCATGTGCTTTGTTCCCTAATGACATTTTGATGTCAATAAAGCAATATTTTTATGAACATGTTACTGTTAACTTGGGGAAAAAAGGTCCACAGCTATGCAAATTTTTATTCTCAACATGTAGCGAATTTCTACTGCCTGATATGTACTGCATCTCATTGGTAAATGACAAAATTATTGTTATTTATTGTAAAAAAAACAATATACTTAAAAAGTGTCTTATTAAATGAATCAGAAAAGTAATAACTAAAAATTAACAGATGGACATCTGTGTCTGCAGCAGCATCTTTGACAAAGCTTTTTATATCAGAATATTATTAAATATGTGAAAATATTGTGTATTTTGGATTTTATGGCACACCGACACTTAACAGGTCATACGGCACTGAATACGATGAAGTTTAATGTAAATAGGGTATAATCAGGTTTAAATTCAAATAGGTGAAAAGACATATATAAAATATATATAAGGTTAAAATAATATGAATTATTATTGAATACAGGTTAGTGCAATATACATTTAAAAAAAAATCACAACAGTAGCATAATAAACAGTTAAATGATTGTAACTTATTAGGAATACCAATCTTGTTCTGGAAGCAAACTACCTTAGAAAAGGACACTGTCTTAAACACTTTGTACATGTTATTGACACTTAGACCGAATATGGTCTGTGTCAATACAATGTAATAAAACATGATTAAACTGTCAGTGGTTCCTGGCAAGGGACACATTCAGGTTGAACTTCTCTTATTAAAAGATTTGAAAAGGGTAATTCTAGATTGTAAGAAATAGTAGCTTGTTGTTGTACTTAAAATACATTAACAAGGCGCTGTTTTTGTCAATTTACCCTGCCATATATATGGATTTACATGTATGTGTCACCACATGGGTGCTTTATGTCATCTGGCTACGTACATGCCCATGCTGTTGTGCTGCCACATACATTGAGTCTCACATACCAGAATATTCCCTAGAGGGATGGGATTGGGATTAGCTGGCACTTTTGACGATACTGTGCAGCAACATTTCTATCATTATAGCACTTATGAGGTGCCTAGGGACTGAACTGGGCCGGTCCCTTATACTGACACCAACAAGTCAGGCGTAATGCTGTCCCCTTATCACCAAGCGTTAGGAGGGAAGCCACTACTACCAACTTTAAAGTCTTTGGTTTGACTCGGCCGGCGTTTGGACCCACGACCTCCTGATCTGCAAGTTGACGCTCTACCACATGAGCTTTTGCGGCTGGTATTCCCTTGAGACTTGCCAGAAATCTTACTGTCGTATTTTCTTTTTCAGAAACAACCACCTGAATTCAAAGTGTGCTGAAACCCTATCATGGGGCCTGGCTAGAAATGTTGGGCTCGATACCATCTGTGTATGTATAGAAATTTTATTTTAAAAAATATTAATTTGTATTACCTTGATATTAAAGGTGATATCTGACAGTTTGCTTGTATCAGATACATGAAACAATATATTACCACTGCTTTGGGGAATTGGGGCATAATTTCTGCATAAACTTCAACTTAAGTCCAAGAAGGATGAATTTGAACACTACCTATATTGTTAACAGTACAAGTCATGACAAAAATCACTATAAATGTTATTTCTTTCCAAATGTATAAATAACCATGATAGTGATTGGAAGAATGGATTACCCAGATGACAATACAACGTTATCTAAAAATTAATGGGTCACATGGTTTTATTAGTTTATAAATACCGTAGCTTTCTCTGCAACGTGGCATGGAGAGAAAATACCTGTTTGCAATAATGAGCGAGGGTTTATGCTTCACTGTTGACACAGATTAGGGGCATCAATGAACATCATTTTGCAGGTCATTTTGTTGTAAAAATGACTTATTTGGTTATTTAAGAAAAAAGTTTTGTTGATCCAAACTGTCAAATACATACATGTGAGCTCTTTCTGAGGCTAAAATGGGAGATTTTCATTGCAATGTTGGCTGATTTGTTATTGTCATATAAAACAAAGAAGGACGTTATCTCTTGTTTCCAAGAAAGAAGATGTCTGAAAGTGTAGCTTGCAAGTAAAAATGATGAAAATTATGCAGCAGATATTAATAGGTATTTCCAGCTGTTTTGCTAGGTCTTGTTTAACCAAAGAAACAGAGTAGGCCAAAGTAAAAAATGCAGCTTGCATGTACAGTGATGTTGCAGACAACAAGGAAGAAACCAAAGTAGCAAATAGTCTAGTAGTCTGGATTACCTGCCCCTTGCTACACTATGCTCTGCCTTTCTCTGTATCTATGATAGTCTCTGAATATACTGTCTGATTCACAGTATATTTATATCTTGCTTTAAGTCAATGCTCTCTGCAAAACCTAGGAAGTCATACATTCATGACCTTTCTAGTATTTAATATAGATTTGGAAAAATAGCAAGAATTAAGTAATCATTTAGTCAACTTGTATTTTGATTATCATCTCTTAGTTGGGAGAACACCACATCTTATCAACCATGGTTAGAGACATTGACTTAAAACTGCTTTTAGTTCTCAGGTCCTTTGTGCCTGTGTCAGAGTCCTGTTATGGCAAGAGTTAGAAGGTCAAGCAGCTGACCTGTGGAACACAGGTGGTTCTACCCAGACATTTGCCTGTGGTCCAACTCATCCAGGAGTTGATGGATGTCACCAATAATAAATAATGTCTGCGCAACATACCTAAAAACAAACACAAAGCTATATACTTGGTTATATGGTACAAGACCATACATATGAACTCTCCCGCTATGGGAAGGAGACTCCCACTCTTAAGCTTAAAAATTATTTGAAAATGTGGGGTGTTTTACACATTTTCAGACTCTCCCTAGATAACTTCGTTCTGTGTTTCTATAAAAATAGCATATCTCCCAATTTGCAAGTGAAAATCTGCCACCTTGGCCTTAGAAAAAGTTCACATGTATGCAAGACCAATCCCCCTTTTTTATATGAAAGACTTATATTTCAGTGTTTCTTCTTGGTATAATAGAATATCATTAAAAGTTAATCCTCCTGACGTAAAACTGACCATAATGACTGTTAATTATGAACCTAGCTGATGTTAATTGATCATGTAATCCTGCAAGAGGAGAGTGTGTGTATGGGATGTGAGGGTCACCTGTTGCTGTTAAAACACCATCCTTCAATGTCTCATCCCTACAGTGTGTGGGTTTAAGTCCCAGTTGGTCTTCCAGCTAAGGTGAAAAAAAATTGTATATAGATATTCTGGTTTATCTACATGTATGATGATGTATCAGGGAGTCTACCTAAATATGCCTGGAAGCATTTTCCTTCCGATAAGCACTAAAAGAAAACTGTTAATGCAAAACATCAAAGGCAATGCAAATGATTAAAACAAATTTAAAAGAAATTGTGACATTCATTTTTTAAACTTAATTAAATGTGGTATCCTGCAGTTTTTTTTATTCAAATACATGTAGATAAATAAATTAAAATAAAATAAAACAAAATAAAAATTAGAACACCATTTACTGAATTATGACCCATATTTTACCAGGGTTATGGAAGTCTGCGAAATAAACTTTCCTCATGTGCAAATTTCAATAAGTCAGTATAGTGCCCCTAACTGTGTGGTTGCAGTATGTATATGAAACATAATTAAGGTATTTTTGTTAGGTTTATCATCCCACCGACAGTATTTCAGTTATCTGGAGACAGTGTCCACTTGAAGCAGATATAGTGCTGCCTTCACTGTGTATAGCATGCCATGAACGCCTGGCATGATACCACACACAGTCTCAAAATCCTGACACCTGGCCAACCAGTTGTGGAACTACCCTTATATTTGCTTGAGCGTTAGCAAGTTAAAACACATACACAAAGATTTATAATATTGAGAGTCGGTATCTTGTATCATCCCTATATTTAACTAAGATATCATTGACATATTTGTGAATTTGAGTCTTTCGAGTTCAGAATTTGGTAAAAAAATTCAGAATAACCATTTTATTTTAATGTCGGAAGGTCTTCTAGCAGACCTGCTATGTGCTCATAATTATTCCCAGACATTTTCTGGAATCTACCTCCACCACAATATCCGGATGTCACTATAATGACCATAATTGTGTTGCTTCGATGTATTTATAAATAATAATCATAATGATAATGGTTGTTCATTCTGATTAATGCGGGGATTTAATAGAAATTGATTAATAAAATAATGCAGTACTTAGTTAATGCATTTCTGCAAACATGCTACATGAAGTTGTTTAATATTTAATATAATAAGATGTGTAAAATGAATACCTGCTTTGAGAGACAATAATGATTGCAAAGATAGCATGCACACTGTATGTTGCATGGCAGATGAGTCATTTAAAATTTGTTATACGTCTACTTGTGATATGTACGGCAGTGCAAGAAATACTGATCACTAGCTAACCATATGGTAGCCTTTTCAGAACAGATAGCAAAATATAATAACACCTTAAAGATGGTATCTATATCTTATATATGTAACAATATCTGTAAATAAGAATGATGGGGATTCGTCTAAAAATAGACATCGACATCACAGCAGATGATGTGGATGAACTAAAACAAAAGTGGTCACATGGTTTTCTTGGTTTAAAAAAAACTTACTGTGTAGTGTGGCCTCAAATAGGCAATACATGTTTGTCATGAAGATTTTAGTGTTATGGTTCGCTTTTCAGACAGGTGTAGGACATCAATAAACAACATTTTCGAGATCTGTTCAGATAACAGTGGTTTACTAAGATGTTTTATGAAAATATTTTTAATCAAAATTGTCAGATACCACCTTTAACATCTAAAACCATTTGAGGTATTTTGCCTACACAATAATTTTGAGTGGCCATGGTTCACTGCATTTATCTGATATGGCTAAGGGAGGTGATATATCCTGATAATGTGTCTTATCATAGTATAATATAATAAATAAAAATATATTCCGGTCATTTAAGTTGGGCGCCTGTGGCGTAGTGGTAGAGTCGCTAACCTGTAACTCCTCTGAACAATTAGCCTCTCCCAGCATGGGTTCGACTCCCATTCGGGGCGAAGGACTTAATGTGGACTTAACGCCGGGTGTTCTGCCCAGACATTTGTTTGGGGTCTTGAGCCATCGAAATAGCTAGCTGGTCATTACCATAATGATCATAATTAGTCAGTGCGATGTATTTCAAAAACAAAACAAACAAAATAATTTAAGTCAGTACCTTAGTCAGCACTATTTTGGGTACCAGAATTTTTTTTTTTAAAAAGTGCTGGTTCGAGTTCCGCAAACCCTGCAAAGAACTTAATTTATAACTGTTAAAAGATGTTAAAATGGCTTTAAATGATGTTATTCCAATTTAATTACTTTAACATTATTATGTTAAAGTTCTTGTTGCAAAACTGACAAACACACTTTTGAAAGTCATAATATCATATAAGATTATTAAGACTGCCAATGATAACTGCTTACACTGAACAACACAGGCATCAGTATGTGCTAGTTGGGCACCCCAGGCTGAGTGGTTAGAGTTGCTGACTTGTAACTCCTCAGCCCCTCACTGCATGGGTTCAAGTCCATGTTCGGGCGATAACTTTCATGTGGGGAGGGTTTTGAGCTAACCTACAGTGTACCAGTGGTTCTATTTAGACATAAGTCTGGGGTCTTCCTCCACCAATAATTAGCTGGTCGTCATCAATATGACCATAATTGTGCTGGTGCGATGAAACAAAAAACAAAACAAACATTGAACTGAGTTGTGGCCCTTTGTTATTGTTTGCAAAACCGGTATCAGGGGGTATTTGTCATCTTTTGTGATATTTCTTGTTTAAATATTTCAGTTGAACCTGAATCCTTTAAGAGATGCAGGGGTAGAAGCTGTACTGAAGGCAGTGGAAAAACATCCCAACCTTAAACTGCTCTCGATAGAGGTAAGATCTTCACTTTTGGCTATTGACTCGGCTGCAAATAGTGCAGATCCTGATCTAGTTTTTATGTGCACTTACTGATCTGGATCAACACTAATTGCTTAGACCTGCTCTTTTTGTTCTAAACAGGTTTATACTTGATGTGATGGTGGTGGATGTGTTACTGCTGCTGGGGATGATGATGTATGTATGTTGATTGTGATGATGATACTATGATGATGGTGTGGATGGTGCTAATCATCTCACTGCAACATAATGATAATGATGATGATGATAAAAAATGATGATGACTACAAAATCAATGCTGATGATGTTTCATGATAAACTCACTTGACAAACTTCTTTTATATATCAAATCGCCTTCCTGTTATCAAGTGAAATTACTTCCTTGTCCATAAAAATATCTTTCACTCTCATAAACTAACCGTATCTCGAAGCAGTTTTGGAATAGAATATTTCAGTGACATTTCCGTTACCTTCAGGAATTGCAAACCATTATTTTAACATTGATGAAAATTTATGATGTTCAGGACGGAAATTAATGACAGTCTTTCATCAAATTATTATTTGTTTATGATGCTGCAGATAATTTCTTACAAAAGTTCTCATTAAAATGTTTCTACTAAATGATGCAGTTTGATATTTTATTCAAGAACTTTGACATATGACTGTCTTCTGTCTAGACAAGATAAAAATAATTTCCTGGTTTATTTGAATTTGAGTGAGATGTTGTGATAAAAGCAACTTCTTAAGAATTGTAAGTAGTTTTGACATAATTGCATTTGGTTGCCATGGTAACAAAATTTCCAGGAAGTGTTCTTGTTATTCTTTAGATGTACAATATAGACTTCAATTTAAGTGCTATTTTTTATAGCCAACAACTAAGAAATGTTTGCTTTTAAAGCCAGACTTCTCAGTGTAAAGGGATGGAAAGAAAGTGATACAAGACCTTTTTCTTTATGATGTGCCTACCATTAGAATTAATCTACAGCCATTTCTTATTAAAAATACAGGTTATCCCTAACCTAGATTGGGTTTACTTGGTCCCTATTTTTTAAATAGAAATCTGCTAGTTATCTCCCTTGTGAGTTTTCATTTCACTTTATTAATTGTTATACTCAATCACTTAAAATTATTCTGATCTTTGTAAACAACATACATTTTTATGCACCTGCTGCAGTATGAAATGAGCTCAGTAGTTAAAAATATGGAAAAATCCTAAAGGGAGGTAATACATGTACTTTTAAAAGCATCCCTTTATTAAACAAAAAATAAATGGAGGGAATAAAGGGTCATAGTGAGCCTTAGACTAAAATGTTGTTGTTTTTTATTTTCTTTTTTTAGGATTTTGTAATACTTTCTTAATTGCTAAATAATTGTGATGTAAACAGATCAAAATAAGAGCCTTAAAAGCTACTTTATTTTATGTTTATTTTTCCTTACAATTTATGTAAGGTTAATAATCCAATTAAAAAACAAAGGTTGTATTATGTAACCTTGGAAATTAAGTTCATAGTATAAAAAAAAATCGAAGTAGATGTATCAAGCCAATAATGTTAGACTCAAGTGATTTTACTATGCTCCCCGAAGGGCGCTGCTTTGTCCATCCATCCACCCTGTTCCTTTGTCCATCCATCCATCCTGTTCCTTTGTTCATCCATTCATTTGTTCATCTATCATAACTATGTTGTAGCATAACATAGAAACTGCAAGAGGTGAAACTTCATGGGTGGACAGATCTTAATGAGGAGAAATGCAATGTATAAGAACCATAACTCTATTTCGCATAATTTAAGAATTATTGCCCCTTTTTTAATACTTAAATTTTGTCTGGAGTTGAAAAAAAAGCATTTTTGGAACTAGCATTTTTTCGGGGAGGTTCTAACAGCTCTATTGTACTTTCTGTTTTCGTTTTGTGTTTAAAAAATGCCAGCCATTTTATAGTTTTGTTTTTTCTGTTTAATATGAAGATTAATTTAAAAAACACAGTGGTATAGGGGATACCATTGGAATTTATTTGTCAATCTTGCACAATTCAGAATTCCTGGCATAACTTGTGTATTGTGTTCTGCTCAATCTTTCTCTTGACAAGACAAAGATTGCAATTTATAAAACATTTTTATCATTTATGAAATTTTGTATGCTTCAAATGATAAATATGGGATTCATTATCTCCGAGATTAAATTCTAAGTATTGTATTCCCATCAAGGTGGAGATTGCCATTTTAAATTAAATTTTAGAGTTAAAAAATCAAAGCACTGATGCTTCTGAGTTGTCAACAGCATAATGGTGCAAAAATGATGTCTGTTCTCCTTGCAAAACTTGAGCAGAAGGTTCATTTAGAAAATTAAAGTATTAATGCTCTTCAACTTTCATCAAGGTAATGTTTTTTTTGTTAATTGGGTTTGTCACAGTGTTCACTTGAAGATATAATGCTGCTTTCACTTTGAAGCAGATATAGTGCTGCCTTCATTGTGTATAGCATGCCGTGGACACCTGACATGATACCACACCCAGTCATATTATCCTGACACCGAGCCAACCAGTTGTACAACTACAGTTATATTTGCTTGAGCATTAGCAAAGGAGCTATACCACTATCATTTTTAATGACTTTGGTATGTACCTGGAGCCAACGCTCTACTGATTGCTCTACCAGGTCAGGTTATCAAGATAATGGTGCAAAACTGATGTTAATGGTAGTAATCGACAGTTTGAACCAAATTCTTTTCTCTTAAATAATTAAAATAAGTAAATTCTTAATTAAAACGTTCTGTTCGTTGATGTCCAAGATATGTGTGAACATTGAAGCACAAAGCCTCTCTTGTCATCGCAAACAGGTATTTCCAGTCCGAGTCATGCTGCAGACATAGAAGTGTTAAAACTAAAAACCATACAACAATTTTTTTTTTAGATCAAGTTATATCCTGATTTAGGTAATTTGCTCCAACATTTATGTCCGTTTATAGCAAAGATCACTATCATGCTTATTTATAAAATGGAAATCATTAACATTTAAAGTGGGGTGTTTTTTTCATGATTTTGTAATGTCTAACAATATAGGTAGTGTTAAATATCATCTTTACTTAGACTTAGTATGGGTTTGAGCAGAATTTACGTCTAAATTCCCCAATACAGGGGTAAAATATTGTTACGTGTGTTTTATATTGGCGAACTGCTGGATACCACCTTTACTTTTCACTTAGATTCATTAAGATTTCATATTCATAATTATTTTATAATTTCATACAATTATAGAACTGATGATCTTTATAGTTGGAAATGCGTTCTTTGTTTGTTATTGCCCATCTTGTTGTTTTCCTCAACAAGCATAGGCTTCAACTTTGTGCATGGCTAAATCTTTGTAGAGAGATGTTTCAATTGTTAATCTTAAAATAATATAACACATTTTATATATTATATATGAACAATATTTTTTAACTAAAACATAATTACTAATATTGTTCTAATACTTGTAGAACCTTGTCATGTTTTTTTATTCAATTGCATATCATTTAAATTAAAGATCTCAAGTTCCTAAGTAGCTGAAAGCACAACTAGCAATTTTTTTTCTTAATTAACTATCATGGCATCATGTTTATTTGTATTATTTTAATTTTGCTTTAGTTAAGGACTAATCCTTCTACCATTAAATGTGCTATCAGACAGTTTGTCATGATCAAATACACATAAAGCTGGATTGTAGAAAATTGGGGCATCATTAAAGCAAAAAGTCAAACCTAAATCAAACAAAAGATGATTTTGAACACTGTCTATATTGTAAGACAGTAGAAATCATGATTTAAGTCATCTACATGCCCATTCTTTCTAAAACTGTAAATAAGCATGATTGTGATCTTGGCTTAAATAGACATCGAAGTCAGAGCGGATTACCCAGATGACGATATAATGAAATCTCAAAAGATTAAATAAAGTTACGGGTCACATGGTTTTCTTTGTTTAAAAATAACTGACTGTGCAGCATGGCTTAGATAGGAAATTCAGAACCTTACGTAATGATGAGTGATGAGCTTCACTTTTCACATAGATTTAGGACATCAATAATCAGCATTTAGAAAGATATTTTCAGGCGGCTATATTTTATTTGGTTCTTTGAGAGAAAAAGAATCTGGTCCAAACTGTCGGATACCACCATATTGTTACTTGCCTAATTAAAACTGCAGGTAAGGATGTGCCATTTCACATGTGAGGATATTTACGAGTATAGTGATATACATCTTGTAACAAGAGCCATGAGACTGAAACCTACAATACCATGCAGTGCACGAGCCCAGTTTCTTTGCAATGTCACAGTATAGATTGCTTCTTGTACTTTGGACATGTAAAATAACCTCCTAGCTTATGTTTATGAAAATAATTTAAACAATTTGTTTTATTTTTAGACTAAAATATGTTGCCATTATGATGGTAATTGCTGTGTTTACTTGTGTAGAATTGAATTCACTATATTTAGTTTTGTATTGTATGCTTCTCAGAAAACAACAAAGGTAAGCAAGAGAAAGTGTTTACATTTTTTAGGTACTTTTAAAATCTAAAAATAATTGTTTTTGTTGTTTTTAGTAATAGTTTCAAAATTAGTTTTAATCTGCTAATTTTGTATTTTCTTCTTAATTATGTTTCCTGCAAAGTGGATTTATATTAAAATACTGTAGATATAGAGTTACTTTTAATTGAGTTTTTTTTTAGTTTATGGAGCTCAATGTAATTACACATTGTATGTCATCTTCCTTTTAAAGAATCATCTTGCCATATTGTTCTGTACTGACATTGTGACACAGCAACATTTTAAAAAATATATTTATATATTTATTGAGGAACTCAAGGTAATTCCAGCTTTATCATATTTAAAGGTATTATGAAAATTTTGAAAATAAAAGATTTTTATAACATTTAGAGAACCAAACAATATTTTAATTCTTGTTTTCATTGAATGATTTTGGATAAAAGTCATATGAAGCAATTATTTAAAATGATCTGAATGTTTTGTCTAAAGCAATAATAATAATTTTGCTAGATGAAAAGAAATATCTGAAAAGAAAAAAGAGTGTAAAAAAATCGATAATATTTTTTGTATAATTTAGTTTAAAAGAAACCTGAAAGGTAAAAAGTATAGTCAAATAAGTAATTTGGTTTGGAATTGGGATTTGCAGGCTTTTTTGCTGATACTGTGCAGCAACATTTCTATCATTATAGCTCAGGGGCACTTATGAGGTGCCCAGGGACTGAACCCGGCCAGTCTATTATACTGACACCAACAAGTCAGGCGTAATTCTGTCCCCTTAGCCCCGAGCGTTAGGAGGGAAGCCACTACTTCCAACTTTAAAGTCTTTGGTTTGATTCGGCTGGGGTTTTAACCCGCTACATCTTGACGCTCTACCAATTGACCTATTGTGGCCGGTAATTTGGTTTGTTAAAAAACATTTAAAAACGAAAATTTTACTGGATCTGTTAGCGCAATCGGTAGAGCGTCGACTTAAGGGAAGGGAGGCCATGGGTTCGATCCCGGGCCGCGACATACCAATGCCTTTAAAAATGGTAGTGGTATAACTCCTTTGCTAATGCTCAAGCAAATATGAGGGCAGTTCCACAACTGGTTGGTTGGTTGTCAAGATAATGTGACTGGGTGTGGTATCATGCCATGTGTTCATGGCATGCTATACACAGTGAAGGCAGTGCTATATCTGCTTCAATTGAACACCATCTCCATATAACTGAAATACTGTTGCTAGGATGATAAACCCAATAAACAAACAAACAAAACAATTTTAGTTTGTTGAAAAAAAAACACTCTATAAATGACAGTTAGTATAATAATAACAAAAGCTTTGGTTGTTGAAAAAACCTCTAAATGAGAGATATTATAGTAAAACCTGTGTTGTGGATAAGAAGCCTTTGTAAATAAGTGAGAGTATAATACAATCAATAAAAATAGTTTTGACTGCTGAAAAGAACCCTTTAAGACACGAGAGACTAACTTTTTAATAAATGTTTGTTCTGCATATTTCATTATTACAAGTTAAATGACTTGTGGTGATTAAAAATTATTGGCAGCTAACAAATTTTGTGCAGGGATGCACATAATCATAATACATGTATTGACTGTTCTCTCAGATTTGAAGCCCAAAGTTGGAGGGTGCATTATTCTGTACCCTTGAGCAATATGGTTGTAATGTGGAACCTTTTAAAGAAACCTAAGACCCCAAAATGTATCTATTGCATATCTAATAACTGCTGTTTTCCTATTTATAATAAGCACTTTCATTTTTGATGGAACAAGTAATACTTGATAAATTACAATTGCTATTTACCATTATATTTCATTTCTAGCTTTTATAAACCATTAGCTTGTATGTTAAGTTACAACTTTATATATCTGTGCAAAACTATTAATAACACTGTATAGTGTACTTCCTGCAATAATTATTTCCTTCAAAATATAGATCTCTATGATACTTTTCTTTTTACATATAAACTACTTCTTTCGGTAGGTAGAACGAGAAAAACTTAATTTATAATAGTAGCTCACATAAATAACAAATGCAAACAAATTCTTTTAACATAAACACTTCCTCATGCAGATGAATGTCCTGATAATTCAAATTTAATTATAATTCATATTAATATTCTGTTCTAGATATAATTTCCATCAAATCAGTACATCCCGGCAAAACCTTTAAACTATGTCCATTTTCCTTGTTTATGAGAGAAACAAGTAATATAAGTTAATTTACTGCTGATGTTTTCCTTAATCTTCAATTCTCTGCTTCCTCAAACCAATTACACAAATACTGGTGACTACCATGTTGTATACAATAAGAAAATGATGTCAATTCTCTTCTTCCTCAAACCAATTACACAAATATTGGTATTTCCTTGTGACTAGCATGTTGTATACAATAAAAAAAATGATGTCAATTCTCTGCTTCCTCAAACCAATCGCACAAATATTGGTATTTCCTTGTAACTACTATTTTGTATACAATAAAAAATGTGCACTAAATTGGAGTAATTACGGTAATAAAAAAAACAAACAACATGATGCAGCATTACTTCTGTTTGATAACAAAACACAGGTGCAATTCTATGATTGTTGTTGTGATAAATTAAAGATTCCTTACCAAGTTGAACTAATTTCAAAGATTTGCTATTTCTGTTTTATACTTTTTATGTTTTTTGTTTATTAGTAGAGGACAAAAATATTTTCTGGTCTTAAAAGATGATTACCTCTTCATTTTATAAGAGGACATTAACTACTCAAATTTCAGTGTTATCTCCCTTGCAAATAGGTATTTGGTATATAGTATTTAGAAAAATATGAACTTATGCACATTTTTTATTGAGGACACTTCTTAATGTAAGTTTCCATACAATTATTTCTTATGGAATAAGATAAAATAAGATGAAAAGATTGTTTGTTTGTTTGTTTGTTTGTTTGTTTATTGGGTTAATCATCCTGCCAACAGTATTTCACTTATCTGGAGACGATATCCAACATTGAAGAAGATATAGTGCTGTCTTTGCTGTGTACAGCATGCCATGAACACCTGGCATGATACCACACCCAGTCATATTATCCTGACACCGGGCCAACCAGTTGTGGAACTACCCATATATTTGCTTGAGCACAAGCAAGGGAGCTATACCACTTTCATTTTTAACGACTTTGGTATGTCATGGCCCAGAATCAAACCTGTGGCCTCTCGTACCTGGGATCGATGCTCTACTGATTGTGCTACCAGGTCTGGTCAACTAAATAGTAAAATTGTGAATACATGTATATACTTTTGAAAGTATATAAAAAATAACTACCCACAAAGGGAATAACAAGCAATTCTTTTTATATATTAGAATAGGCAATACATCATAGATTATGTTACAAAAAAAGTATTTTTCACAATTTACTCTTTGACAGTAATTAATAGGTTATTGATTCTCGCTGGTGATCAAACATTAAAAAAATGCAGATATGTCCAAGTGTGACCTTGACATTTAAAACTTAACAAATCCCTTAGTCTAGCATGCTTGTTGTACATTACCCACATAATTCAAATCAGTAGTTTGAACCTTATGTTGATAGTCAAATTATATATACTGTATAAGATGTTTTCAGTTACGGTATTACAAAATATGAGTACATATAGTTACCATTAGGTATAACCAATACAAACAAATACATAAAAAATAATTTTTAAGCACATCTTTCATAAAATACTTTTCTAAGTCCTTCTTATAAATGTTCAAAGATAGCTTCGATTCTTATTTTTTTCCAAAGTTTTATAAATGGGACATCTTACATCTTTTTTTCGTAATTTTTAGCATTAAAAAAGTGACCCCCCAAAAGGTTAAAAAAAACATTACTTTTTCTGTTCATATCTTTGTTGTCACTATTTTCTGCTAGCACAATCCCTTTAGAGAAATAAAAAATTACTTGATATTATCTTTATTTTCATGATTGATAATGATCCTTGTTCTCCTGCATTCATATTGTCCTCCAAATTTTATTCTTATTAATAACCTATTTACTACATGCTATGGTAAGCCAACATATCGATTTAAACTTGGCAGCATATAGTAAATTTTGTTGATATGGAAACCATATACGCTCCATGCCAGACTGTCTACTTTGCCATTTGCTAATAGCATGGTTATTTGATGATAATTTAGTCTTCAGTGTTGACATGTACATGTGATTTACTTCTACACCATCTGTTAAGGTTTTTAATGTTTTTAATGTTTTATTAGCATAACTACTCTGAGATATATACTTGGGACCCATATAGGCCCAGTGTGGGGAAAACATCTCTCTCTGAGGTACCCATATGGGCCCAGTGTGGGGAAACGTCTCCCACTTGGGGACCCATAACAGACCGACATAGTTTGACCCATAGTTAAACCCATAAAGGCATATCTGGGTACAGCCCATATGGGGCCCATAAACCCTTGCTATCTGGGGTACAGATCTTGATCATACAGCTCCAAATTAGAGCTGACTGATCTGGATTTACACTATTTGCCTAATCCATGTCAATAAGCTATCACATGCATAAATTACTAGAAATATTTATTGTTACTTGACAGCTATTGGCCTAAGATTGCTGATCTGGATCTACACTATTTGCCTAATCCACATTGATAACCTATCAACTACATGTGTAAATAACTAGAGATATTTACACCGAAAATCAACATGAATAATTGACAGCCGCAGCTGGAAATCAAATACGGGCCTTGACAGCTATTATCCTAAGTTTGCCTGATCTGGATCTAAACAATTTGCATCAGCCTTGTCAATTCAGCATTAGCAGGTTATGCAGTCTATACTGGCTGATGGAGGAAGACCTTGAAAATAAGTCTAAGTACAAACTGTAAAGTTCTGTGGGAAGGTTGAAAGGCATCCTTTCATGATGGTTTTCATAGGTATCGGATGTAAGATGTAAGAAGCCCTGCAAGTGAAAACTTACGACTTGCATACATATTTTTTGTTATTTTGTCATATAAATCTACAAACCAGCTGATATTGATTAGCTACAGCTTAAAAATTATTGTGCTTTGCATTTATGGTTGATAATGCTGCAAATAATAAGGATCCATACATGTGAACTTTTTCTGAGGTCAAAGTGGGAGATTCTCTCTTGCAACTTGGGAGATTTGTTATTTTCATATAAACGAAGAAAGTAACCTATTTAGAAATAGGGAGATTTCTGAAAATGTGTAAAACACTCCTCATTTTTAAGTTATTCTGAACCTTGAAAATGGGGAGTCTCCCTCCAAAAGTGGGAGAGTTCACATCTATAAAGACCCAGACCAGCCAGCTCCTGCTGAGTGCTGTCTGGTCATAGTCTTCATTATTCACTGCTAAATTTCATGCAGTATGTCCACAAATGTCCCTTTGGTTGCCAAATGAAGCTGACTAAGAATAAGAATGGGTAATATACAAACTATAGTATAATAAATGTTGAAAGGGCTGTTAACTCCATTCCTGTAAACTCTCACACTTTTGGAGGGAGACTCCCTCTTTTAAGGTTCAAAATTATGTGAAAATGATGGATGTTTTACACATTTTCAGAAATCTACCTATTTTGAAACAGAAGACTTCTTTCTTTGTTTATATCAAAATAACAAAACTCCCACTTTGATAGACAAAATCTCCCACTTTGGCTCCAGAGAAAGTTAAGATGTTTGCAACTCCTCTGAGTTCTTGCCTCTCATGGCATGGGTTTGAGACCCTGCTTGAGCTAAGAACTTAATTTTGGGAATGTCTTCCAGCTGACTTATTATGTGCCTTTGATTCTAACCAGGCACTGTAACTGATGTGGATAGAATGATCATTATTGTGTCGTATTCTTTAATTTCTACAGTTTCTAATACTTAAAAAAGAAATCCCAACCTTAAAAAAAAACAACTATTTTTTTATATTTAGTTTATTTTATTTATATATTTTGGCATTGTTGCAAGCTGTCATAAAAATGTATGTGCTGCTGCCACTGAGATACAGTAAGTTTGCATTTAAAGCTTCTCTTTATCTGCTAAAGCTTTAAAAACAGCTACAAATTTACCCATGCAGCTCATTAATTTTGACATATTCGATGCAAGATTAGCCAATCTACAAATTTTTTTAAAAGTATTTTTGAAAGAAATATCTTTTTTTCACTTTATTTTTGCAACTGAACTGTTTGAACATGCATATTAATTTATAGAGGGGCGTCTGTGTCGTAGTGGTAGAGTCTGCAATTTGTAACTCCGTTGACTGCTTAGTCTGTCACCAGGTGGGTTTGAGTCCCGTTCAGGGCAAAGGACTTAATGTGAGAAGTCTTCCAGCTGACTTGTGGTTCAATGATGGTTCTATCCAGATATTTGTGTGGGTTCTTCCTCAACTAAAATAGCTGGACGTTGTTATAATGAAGTAATTGCTGAAATGTATTTTAAAAACAAGAACTAAACATCATTTTCAGAAGGCATAGTAAACTGTTTACATATAGACAATATTTCCTGTTTTTAGGTAATATGGTTTGATGAACCTAATCTTATTTTAAATCATCAAAATATGGTAATAAGATTTAAAGAGTAATTATTTTGCATAAACAAATAAGGAAATTGTTGTTCTGTGACTTTCACCATAAACTTTAATTGTGCACTTTAATTTGTTTTAGTAAAATCATTAAAATTCAAATGTTCAAGATTTCCATGGGGTACACAAACGATAGTAAAAAGTATGCTGTGATAAAATTTAAATAAATATCTGGGTTTTTTTTCTTCAATTATCTCTTTTCCTAAGAAGATGTTATAAAGCCAATTACTTTGCATTATTTTGTCTTGACTTGAGCCTAATTGATATTTCATCATAATAGGGAATACAGTTGATGACAAAGAGTGCTAATTGGCAATTACTGCTTTATGAGATATATCTCATTAGAATATATTGTCTTCTTACTTCCTTGTTACATAGAAAATATATTTCATCACCAATAGTTCTGTATTTCAGCCTAATTGTTATTTTATGCCATTTGAAAATAATTTAATTGTTTGCATGTTTTTAATTTGTTGCATTGTTGATTTTTTTTATATTTCCTTCCCTAGAACTGTGCAGTGAGTATGAAAATTCAAAATTCATGCAAGAACTTCCTTGTAACCATAGAAACAGAATTTATAGCTAAATGTATCAGTGCATGTATTGTTATTGAAATAACTTTGAGCGACACTTTGTGTAACTGTAGTCAGCTTTATGGTTATAATGGTTGTCATGGCAACTATTTACATAAATGCCAGCTTCCTGATTTAGCAATTAGGTAGACAATAGTATATGCAAGACCTGACAAATGTAAATGGGTAAACAGGGATGGCCTTCATGAACTGATCTATGGTTTCAGAGTGAGAATTTTCAAAGTCTCTGTTAAGGGAGAGAGAGAACATAATAAAGAAGGAGAATAAGAGAGACAGACAGACAGGCATGCACGTAGAGACAGACAGACAGACAGACAGGCATGCAGGTAGAGACAGATATATATTTTATGATAAATAATGTTATATTTTTGACTTAAGATTAGAATACATGTAGTGAAAGATTATTCACCCCCCCCCCCCCCCGCCCCCCGATTTACCAATACACTATATATTTTATGATAAATAATGTTATATTTTTTAATTAAGATTAGAATACATGTAGTGAAAGATTATTCCCCCCTGATTTACCAATACACTATATATTTTATGATAAATAATGTTATGTTTTTGACTTAAGATTAAAAAACATGTAGTGAAAGATTATTCCCCTCTGATTTACCAATATGCTTTCTAGTATTTTATGCTCAGTGGTATCTTAAAGGTGGTATCCGACAGTTTGTCTATATCTAATACACGTGAAGACGTACTACTGTTTGGGGGATTGGTATGGGATTAGCCGGCATTTTTGTCGATACTGTGCAGCGACATTTCTATCATTATAGCACAGGGGCACTTATGAGGTGCCCAGGGACTGAACTCGGCCAGTCCTTTATACTGACACCGACGAGTCAGGCGTAATGCTGTCCCCCTTAGCCCTGAGCGTTAGGAGAGAAGCCACTACTACCAACTTTAAAGTCTTTGGTTTGACCCGGCCGGGGTTTGAACCCACGACCTCCTGATCTGCAAGCCGTCGCTCTACCAACTGAGCTGTTGCGGCTGGTATGTTTTGGGGACTTAAGGTGTTGTTTCTGCATAAGCTTATACTTTAAATCAAGATTCTGAACACAGCCTTGATTGTTTGTTTGTACAAAATATGAAGAAAATTTCTCTAAATGTTAATTCTTTCCAAATCTATAAATAGAGATTTCTGCTAAAAATAGATCTCAACATCATATTGGAATACACTGATGATATAAAATGATCTCAAAAGCAAGTTTTCACATGGTTAACTGTGCAGCATGGCTCAGAGAGGAAATAAATGTTTGTAAATGACAAGTAGAGTGTTATGCTTCACTTTTTACATAGATGTAAGACATAAATAAACACAATTTTGAGATATTTTTTCTGGCAACTATAATTCATTTTGTTCGCGAGAAAAAAAATGTGTTCAAACTGCCAGATACCACCTTCAACATGACCAGTAACACACCAGAGACCGACCCGAACTTAAAGTTTAATTACCTCGGACACAGTCAAATATAAGAGAAGTTCCAGGGCAGGTCAGTCTGGTGTCAAGATAAGGCATCCATTCCATGCTATACAGAGTGAATGCACTTCTTTATATGTCATTATTAATTGTAGATGGCTTAAAGGTGGTATCCAACAGTTTGGACCAAAGATATTTTCATTATACAACTTAGTGAACAGATTATATGAACTGATCTCGTAAAATGCTGTTTATTGATGTCCTACACCTTTTCGGAAAAGTGAACCATAATGCCACAATCAGCATTACAAACATGTATTTCCTATATGAGCCATGCTGCACAGTAAGCTATTTTTAAACCAAGAAAGCCATGTGATTACTAATGTTTTAGCTCATCCACATCATCTGCTGTGATGTGGATGTCTATTTTTAGCAGGAATCCCAATCATTCTTATTAACTGATATTGTTACATATATAAGATGTAGGCAAACTGTCGGATACCAACCTTTAAGACTGGAATAGTGATTCATTTATCAGCAATGGCTTTAATGCCTCCTGGTGACAAAAGCTTTAGTTGCCATAAACAGCATAGGTAGAGTTAGTCTTGCATTCGCCAAGCATTATTAAAGTTATATAAAAGATAAAAATACACAACAGGAATCAATATTGCATTGCGAACTTTGAACTCTTCAGACTCCTATGGCTCTCAACACATGGGACTCCTTTTGCGCTCAATGCTTGGTATTGAAACCTGGTTATAGTGAAAGACTTAATTTGGGGAGGTTTTCCAGCTGACTTACAGTGTGTCGGTGGTTCTACCCAGATATCCCTGTCAGGGATCTTCCTCCATCGACAATAGCTATACATTGCTTTTATGGTTATAATGACTGTAACATAATCTCCACAAACACAACAAACAAAAGCTGTCCATAGCCAGAGCAATCCACTTTTCTAAGTGCTGAAAAGTACCATGAAAATTCTTTGTTAACAATGGAGCATAACTCTGCCAAAATTATTTTTAGGGTTACCCACCCTGTGAAATGGGTTTCTCATCTGCTAGTGAACAAGGATGAAAAGTTCAAAGTGAATATCTTTGACATTTTTTAGAATTGGACCTAACAAAAAGGAGGCAAACCAATGCCTGTTGTGATTGGAGGCCCATGACAATGGCTCCATTTTTTTTTTTCTTTGAAAACAGAGATCAAATTTGCTAGTGGTTGATGAATACTTGTTCAACCTTTAAGTTTAAGTATGGAGCATAACCCAGAAGAAAGAGCTTTTTGTATTTATGTTACAAGCATTTGCTTACTTAAGCTTTAAAAGAAACCTAAGTAGATATATTATTGTTTCAATAACAACTATATAAACACATCATAACAGCTATATGTCTATATAAAACCATTTTTTTTTATTTTTTAAGTATGTCATAAATAGAAAAAAAATATTTTTGCAGTAATTATGCTCAGCATAGTTAAATGCCAAAATTGCAATCAAAAGCAAAAATTATTTGGTCTTTTAATCATAGTGCATATATAGTTTTATTATCGCAGTCCATATGTGGTTTTATGATCGCAGTCCATATATGGTTTTATGATCGCAGTCCATATGTGGTTTTACGATCGCAGTCCATATATGGTTTAATGATCACAGTCCATATATGGTTTTTTGACTGTGGTCCATATTTGGTTTTATGACTGCAGCCCATATATGGTTTTAGATCGCAGTCCATATATAGTTTTATTATCGCAGTCCATATATGGTTTAATGATCGCAGTCAATATATGGTTTTATTATTGCAGTCCATATATGGTTTAATGATCACAGTCCATATATGGTTTTTTGACTGGTCCATATTTGGTTTTATGACTGCAGCCCATATATGGTTTTATGACTGCAGTCAATATATGGTTTAATTATCATAGTTCATATTTGATTTTATGACTGCAGTCCATATATGGTTTTATGATCATATTCCATGTGTGGTTTTATAACTGCAGTCCATATATGGTTTCATGACTGCAGTCCATATATGGTTTTATTATCAGCCCATACATGATTTTACGATCGCAGTTCACATATGGTGTTATGATCATAGTCCATATCTGACATGGCTCATGTTTATTCATGAATTAATTTTGGAATAAGTAAAATGAATAGTTGTAAATGGTCTGTGATTTTAAAAAAATAATCATCTGTCCATTCATTTAGAAGCTAGAAATATGCTAGCAAGGGGGAAAAAAGCAGACAAAAAAGACAAAAGTGTAACAGAAACAAAATGTGAAAAATTTGTGGTTTTTGTATTTTGTAATTGTATATGTATTTTGGGTTTTATGGCAATCCGACACTTAATAGGTCATATGGCGACGAGCCGAGTATTTTGTAATTCAAACCCAGGACCTTATGTATATATATATATATATATATATATGTGGCTTATATATAGCTCTCAAATCCTCAACCAACTGTAACACTGAGTCTTGTTACATGCATCTTTCACAACTAGTGTATCGGCTACATTCAGTTTTAACATACCCTAAGTGTGCCAATTGTTTTACCAAGTCTGGGGTCTTCCTCTACCTTTAATTAGCAGGAAAATAATTCTGTCAGTGCCATATAACAAACAAAAAAACAAAAGCTCTTAACCAGGGGCGAATCCAGAAAATTTTGGTGGTGGGGGGTGAGGTGTATGAATCAAGATCCATTCAACTTTATCGCTGTAAATACTAGATATATTTACACAATTAGGGACCCTAACTTTGACCTAAGCAGTCAATAGAAAAAATTTACTTAAAAAGCTTAGTGTTTTTTAAGCTTACATGTATGTATTTTCACAACTCTTTTACCAGGTTGGTGGGGGGATGCATCTCCGCAATCCCCACCCTGGATCCATACCTGCTTTAAGCATAACCTATAATTGCTTTTGTTTTGGCTAGTCTTCTGTGTCCGATACCTCTTGTTTTAAATTTGCTATGCACTGTTACATTATTATTTCATAAGAATTATAATTGCTTTAAAATATTGACAAAGTCATTTTGAGCATTCAGTCCTCTGTAAACGCTATGTAATTATACAAATTAAATCCTCATTACTAAAAAATTATTCCTGAGTTTTGTTCTCCATATTTAGCTTTTAAATTTTCTAACCATTTCCTTATCTTTTGACCTGAGATATTTTTTTATTAGATCAAAGAAGAAACTTAAAAAAAATGTAGCCTGGAGATTTGAGGAGTTTTGAAAGTATTTCCTCAAAGGGCCAACTAGTACAGTCTGTGTATGTCTGATAGATAAAAGATAAGAATAATTCAACCAATTAGCACTAAGCATTATTCAGCACAGCTACCTTGATGTATAGCTATCCCACAACTTAGTGGCATGTAAAATGTCAACACTGTCAGTAATGGAAATCACTTTATAAATGACCTAAATGATTGATATAAAGTTGCAGTAGAAAAGCATGGGTGGTGAGAGGTGCTACAAAGGTTTATATTTCAAACAACAATCTTATTTAACAACAACTTCAATTCAGCATTAAGTTCAAGAGGATTACAGATGGTCTGTTTAGAAATTTTCAGAAAGAATGCAGCACTGCACTATAAAGATAAATTTATACGATCTCCTAGTTTCCATGTTGTTTTTTTTGCAAATGTATTTGTATTTCTGTTATTAATTGTATGAAAGTAGATTTTTAAAATGATTATAATTTGAAAATTGTGTCAATAAAATGAGCTGAATGCAAGACTTACCTTGAACAATTTCTTTATTACTTGATTATTTAACGTAAAATAGAAACCTGCTTTTCTTGATATGCTCGAGGGCTTTAACTATGAGTGAATGTCTTGTCAGTGATGTTGTGTCTGCTTCAAAAATAAGAAAAAGTTAACGTGTGTTCAACATTGAAAAGTAGATATGTGTTTAACATTAAAAAGTTGATATGTGTTCAACATTAAAAAGGTATATAAGAAAAGGTCCTATCAAAATAACCACATTTATTAAAATCTAAACTACCTCTAGACCAAGGCAAACAGGGTAAAAAACACAGAGATGAGACATAACACAAAAAAGAAAAACCATCAGTTTCTGCCTTGGAATGGTCGGTCAGCAAAAAGACTTTATTTACATTAAACCATAAAATATTCGGCATCGTATGACCTATCTATTGTCTTGTGCAATAAAACTAAAAATTAAACAATAAAGATCTTTAAAAAAAAAAAAAAAGTTGATATGTGTTCAACAGTGAAAATTTGGTATGTGTTCAACCGTGAAAATTTGATATGTGTTCAAAAGTGATAAACTAAGCTAGCAATATCTACTTCAACCATTAACATTTTACTCTTCCAATAGAGATTTTATGGTGGGCGTGGTCCACAGTCTACTGGTTTGTCGAGAACACTGGTTCAACACTGAAAAATTGTATTTGATAATCATTGATTTTATTTCATATTACAGGAGATTGGTATCTCTCGCAGCAACTTTCACCTTATCCATCAGCTGGAGGTGCAGAAAGGGATGATGGTGCTACATGGAGGTGTTGGGGGATATACAAGGGCATCGGTACGTAACTTGTACAAATATTGTACATTAGCGTATTTAACACTTATGGTAAAGCAAGTGTAAAAGATGATTTACAGAATTGGAAAATTAACACAATTCATGGCTTGTGTGCCTTAAAGGATAGGTTTATGAAAAAATGCACACAAAAATCCAGACAATTGTTCTTTCTTAATCTAGTATGAGTGATACAAAAGTAATTGTCAAAGTGCATGGAAAAGAAGTAAAAGTGGAAAACAAGAAAGAAAAAAAACATTGACCATATGAGGCAATATGGGGATTCATACCCACAACTCCCAGTTTCAATGCAGTTTAGGTCTATTTTTTATACTTTTTAATTGGAGATGCCGCATGACATGTGCTCTACCATCACTTGCAAAGGAAAAATTTAAAATGCCTAATAACTTGGCTTCAGTAACCACTCACATTAGTTTAACCTTATAGATTTCTATATTTCTACTCACAAATTATACTTTTAACTTAATTAAACTTTATTTATATTAAACCATATCATATTTGGCATCTTATGACCTTTCTATTGTCAGTGTGCCATTAATGGCATGTGATGCATTCACTTAGACATTTTTTTTTATTGTGTTTATGTTTTTTATAGAAAATAAATTTGTAAAAACAAAGACAGCAAAATATTAAACATTTTTACACCAGTCATGTAATAGACACTAACATTTATGAAGCAGTAAGGAGTGAAGGAGTGAACGATCTGCTTTGCGGCATATGGAAGAGATTAAGTTTAAATGAATGTAGGATCAAGTGTGACGTTTTATGCATTATGCACATTAATACTGCATGGAATTTATTTAGAATTGTTTAAGACTTCCAACACTGTATAAATATATATATATATATATATCCCCTGAGGACATTTAAAAGCAACACTATGGTAGATGATGCTAATAGAAATTTCTACCAATGCAAGTAGCTCTGACATTCATTCGGACTAGCCTTGTGTCAGTATTTGTAAGTAGGTCAAAAGTGAGGTTATCTACACTGAAAAAATAAAAAATGTCTAAAGTATTAGTAAGTAGGTCAAAAGTGAGGTTATCTATACTGAAAAAAAAAATGTCTAAAGAATTTGTAAGTAGGTCAAAAGTGAGGTTATCTACTCTGAAAAAATAAAAAATGTCTAAAGTATTAGTAAGTAGGTCAAAAGTGAGGTTATCTATACTGAAAAAAAAAATGTCTAAAGAATTTGTAAGTAGGTCAAAAGTGAGGTTATCTACACTGAAAAAATAAAAAATGTCTAAAGTATTAGTAAGTAGGTCAAAAGTGAGGTTATCTACACTGAAAAAATAAAAAATGTCTAAAGTATTAGTAAGTAGGTCAAAAGTGAGGTTATCTATACTGAAAAATAAAATGTCTAAAGAATTTGTAAGTAGGTCAAAAGTGAGGTTATCTACTCTGAAAAAATAAAAAATGTCTAAAGTATTAGTAAGTAGGTCAAAAGTGAGGTTATCTATACTGAAAAAAAAAATGTCTAAAGAATTTGTAAGTAGGTCAAAAGTGAGGTTATCTACTCTGAAAAAATAAAAAATGTCTAAAGTATTAGTAAGTAGGTCAAAAGTGAGGTTATCTATACTGAAAAAAAAAATGTCTAAAGTATTTGTAAGTAGGTCAAAAGTGAGGTTATCTACTCTGAAAAAATAAAAAATGTCTAAAGTATTAGTAAGTAGGTCAAAAGTGAGGTTATCTACTCTGAAAAAATAAAAAAATGTCTAAAGTATTTGTAAGTAGGTCAAAAGTGAGGTTATCTATACTGAAAAAATAAAAAATGTCTAAAGTTTTTGTAAGTAGGTCAAAAGTGAGGTTATCTACTCTGAAAAAATAAAAAATGTCTAAAGTATTAGTAAGTAGGTCAAAAGTGAGGTTATCTATACTGAAAAAAAAAATGTCTAAAGAATTTGTAAGTAGGTCAAAAGTGAGGTTATCTACTCTGAAAAAATAAAAAATGTCTAAAGTATTTGTAAGTAGGTCAAAAGTGAGGTTATCTATACTGAAAAAATAAAAAATGTCTAAAGTTTTTGTAAGTAGGTCAAAAGTGAGGTTATCTATACTGAAAAAATAAAAAAAATGTCTAAAGTATTTGTAAGTAGGTCAAAAGTGAGATTATCTACACTGAAAAATAAAAAATATCTAAAGTATTTGTAAGTAGGTCAAAAATGAGGTTATCTACTCTGAAAAAATAAAAAATGTCTAAAGTATTTGTAAGTAGGTCAAAAATGAGGTTATCTACTCTGAAAAAATAAAAATTGTCTAAAGTATTTGTAAGTAGGTCAAAAGTGAGGTTATTTACACTTTAAAAATAAAAAATCTCTAAGCAAATTACGTAGTTCAAGACCAGTCATGGAGCTGTTTTATCATGTTAATCTGTATGATTTATTCCAAGTTCTAATGCAATATGTATAATTGCATTAAAATGTAAACTTTAGCTAATTTTAAATTAATATTTTAGAGATTTAAAGGTGGTATCCAGCTGTTTGCCTTTATCAGAAACCTGTAACAATATCTTGTTTTGAGAAATTTGGGAATAATTTCTGCGTAAACTCTTATGGTCTAATTAAGGACATTTTTTGTGAAGACTAATTGTATTTAAATTTCAAATCAGTCTAGTGGGTTGTTATGCTTGACTTTTCACAAAGATATGGGACATCAATAAATAGCATTTCCTGGGATCTTTGTCAGATAATTTTTTGGTAGTTTAATTGGATACCACCTTTAAGATACACAGCAGATTATGGGCAAATTAAAAAAAAAAATGTTATTAAAGTCACGTTTTTGTGCTATCTATTTGTTTTTATGCATTTCAGATCAATAAAGCAGTACAAAAATAGCTGTTTATATTTCTAATACTGTGACTTTATGTGTGCTGGTATTATACAAGATTTTTTACATGCACCACTGGCATTTTGAACTAAATGTCAAGTGTGTCAAGTGGAAAATTATTATTAAGGTACATCTGTAAACCAAGATTCAATTCAAATGCTAATTAAATAACATGTTATTTGTAACATCTGATGAAATCCTATCTTTGACTTAAAAAATTACCAAAAGAGGAAATTCATGGTTTATAGTGTCTTAAAAATTAACGACTTAACGATTAACCAGCATTTTTTTCTTCTAATTTAAGACCACCATGAGTATGATGAAATTGTTCAGTCGGTTCGTAGAGACTCGTGCCGTGGACCTCGAGACGTCATGCCATCAGTATGACCGCGACAGAAATGGCCTGCTGGGATTGGACGATCTTAAGATGGCCCTTAAAGAAGGAGGACTCAGACTGACCAATGTACGCTTGATGATAATGATTTTCATTGATTACATAATGATAGAACAACAGAAGATCTTTTTCTTATTTAACTTAAATCAGAGGCAAAAGTAGAGTATTTATACACAATTGAAATAAAAATACATCTTCTTTTTAGAAAGATTATATAACTTTACATAGCAATAGCAAAGGGCTAGGTTCATGAAGGCTTAAAAATGGCCCCACTCTGAAAGTTTACAAAAAATTGAAAACAGATTCTTCAAAGTGTCTTATTTAAGAAACTGCTTATCGTTTTGGACTTGCAATATGCTATTTGTGTCTACAAGGCGAAATAAATCACATATGGTATGTCTGACACCAGCGCAATTTTGACGTCGACATTAAATGATGTGGCATTATAGATAATATTTTAGACACAACAAACTTGAAGAAATGTTATTGAATGTATATTTACAAGCAAGAGTTACATGGACATTGTCAATAGGACAATAATTCAGCTCCCTTGCTAACACTCAATTCCAGTATGTTATACTCCATTAATCTGGCAAGGTTAAGGTATTGCTATATTACATTGAATTGTTAAAGATATTACAGGAGTAAACATTAAATAGTCAAAATTTTTGCTTGAACAAAATCTCTACTGAGAAATGACCTTACATGTGGCGCCTGGATCTACACTTTTCTGGCTATGCCAGATCAGTTAGTGCAAATCAAGCCCATGTGTCACTTAACATTCCATCATGGAAAATTTGTGGAATGATTTTCACTGAATTATCCAGGAGAGATTTTGTGTCTCCCTAAAAAGCAATGAAAAAAAATAAAAATAAGAAAGATTAATTTGATCATTTTTTACATTATTTCATACGAGAATTCTGTTCTTTCTTTCCTGGTTTCATTACCAATTTTATCCCATAATATCATTATACCAGTGTAAATGGAAGGTCATGTCTTGCAGTTCTCTCTTACAAATGAGTAAACCCTTTCCTGCATGTACATGTATATGTATACTCCATTTTACGTCTTTATTAACCAAAATCTGCATGACTAAGGGTTTATAGGTAGACTGGTACAGCCTTAAATCTTTTATAACAAGTTGAATTTATTTATTAAAATCCTTTTATCTCTTTTATGAAAAACAACAATGTCAGTGAGTTTTCAAAATTATAGATGAACTATGAATGAAAGAGTTAAAATGAATGAGCATTATTTGAAAAGCATAGAAAGCTTAGTAGAAATAATACACTTAGCAAAACTTCTAAGTCCATTAGGTCTTAATTCCAAGTTACCCTCTGACTTGGCACAAGAGCTCACATGTTAAAACCAGACAATGACATACCAGAATCATTAAAAATGTAAGTGGCATATTTTTCTTGCCATTGCTTATAAATGCTAATTAATGGTAAATAGAACCCCACTATGACAGTGTGTCAATTTCAATATCTCTGCTCACAAAGAAATAAAAAGAATAATTGACAAGAATTAGGAATGAGGTTGGGATTTGCCATCATTTTTGCCGATACTGTGCAACGACATTTCTATCATTATAGCACAGGGGCACTTATGAGGTGCCCAGGGACTGAACCCTGCCGGTCCATTATATTGACACCGACGAGTCAGGCGTAATGCTGTCCCTTTAGCCCCAAACTTAGCCACTACTACCAATTTGGTTTGACCCAGCCGGGTTTGAACCCGCGACCCCTGGATCTGCAAGCCGACGCTCAACCACTTGAGCTACTTGTCTAAGTGTCCTGGAATTAGGGGATTATTGATATTAAATGGGGGTTTGATGCCATATTTATATTAACATTATATAAATACACCAATGGGCATGACATATTTACTTTTCACACAGATATAGGGCATCAATGAACAGAATTTTGCAGGACATTAATTTTCAAGTAACTGACTTATTTGATTATTTGAGAAACAAACAATTTGGTCCAAACTTTCAGCTACCACCTGTAATTGGTGCTGAAATAACTGTCTCAGGTGAAGTGGTCTGATTTCTGAGCTTGTGTGAAATTAAAATAAATAAAGACTAAAACATTTCTGCAAAAATTGTCCCTAGTAGCTATTCTCAAAGGATTGGTCTTTTTTTTTTCGAGATTTTACTGTATGTGGATTTTGTCCTCTTTGACCTGATTTCATGACCTAGTTCATACCAAACAGGCTCAATATCCAGGGTTGTTAGACATTCAGATAAATTATATACAGCCTTGGGCAGTAGTTAATTGTGTTATCATACTGGGGTTCCTGAATTGGAACACTTGAGTCCACTAGAAATGGGAATTTTCTGCTGGTTTCAAGTGATACAAGAGCCAAGTGGGGACTTTATTTTAACGTCAAATGTAACTCCAACAACTTTTATAATCTTTTAACCCTAAAGCAAGTGAAGCTTAAAAGCATTGAAAATTAGAATGTGGCCATATCTGGGTCCACACCATGATTATAATGGAAGGTTAATGGGTTGGGAATAGGAAGTGTTTGTAGAGTGGCCAGCTGGACACAGCCTTATGCTGCAATGGTATCTTGGAAAGGGGAGGATATTAGAGCATTACTGACCAATAGCAATTCAGTAAGCCCATGTGCATCAAATGTGACAAACTGTTTTATGACCTCTTCCCCTGTGACATCTCTGTTTGTTTGTTTGTTGGGTTTATCGTCCCACCAACAGTATTTCACTAACCTGGAGACGGTGTCCACTTGAAGCAGATATAGTGCTGCCTTCAATGTGTATTGCATGCCGTGATTGCCTGGCATAATACCACACACAGTCACATTATCCTGACACTGGGCCAATCAGTTGTGGAACTATCCTTATATTTGCTAGAGTGATAGCAAGGGAAACTATACCACTTCCATTTTTTACGACTGTGGTATGTCGTGGCCTGGGTTTGAACCCAGGTCCTCCTGTACCAGGAGCTGACACTCTAAGTAAAGATGTTATAATATTTAAAAACATAATGGTGATATTAAAAAAATGCAGTCCACATTGTATTTGGATGATGGGAGTATTGAAATTTTTCTAACAACAACACAAAATTCTAGACTGTCAAAGAAATTAAATATCAGACTTGTGGAAATGTTAATTAAGATTATTGACTGATTCCAGCACAAAAATGTACCTATTGATTAAGACTTGTATAGCTTCCGATCAACCCACTGATGTGTAGCGATACTAGAAAATGGTCTGCACTATTGGCGGCAAAGAATGATTTGGTTTAAGTTAATAATCTCTAGCTGCCATTTTGACCTTTTCTACACTGTTATTGTGACACTAAATAAATAACCCTTGCTGAAGCATTAACTCACTATTTAAATTAAGAAACTTTAAATTAAGATAACACACTTTAAATTAAGATAACACACTTTAAGTTAAGATAACACACTTTAAATGCAGATAACACACTTTATTACATTAAGATAGCACACACTTTAAATTAAGATAGCATGCACTTTTAAATTAAGATAACACTTTAAATTAAGATAACACAATGTAAATTAAGATAATACACACTTAAAATTAAGATTTACTTAAAATTATTACTATAATTCATCTATGCCACCAAGATATTGTATTGACATTGCGGGATAAAAACTTTTCATGTTTCTTTATTTTTGTGTGTCAATGCTTTTACTGAAAAGAAAGTGGTTTTTTTGTGGGGGGGAGGTTATAAGGTAGTAAAAAGCATTTGAAAATGAATACAAGACACACACACAATTAAAATAAGTTTTATTTTGTTTTCCCTTCAGCGGCAGTTAAATGTGGTGATAGAAGAGCTGAATTATACCTCCAGCCCAGTCATGAACTATAGGTAAGTTTTTCATGCTGTTTGCAACTAAACTTCTTAACAAAATAATCAGACAACTTTGATAGACTTCCTTATGTTTTAATGTTTTAAATGTGAATTATGTGTTAGCAAGCCCTGTCCACCTAACATAAATATCCCACACTCAGTCCCTTTATCCTTACACAGATACCACACCCAGTCCCATTTCCCTGACATACATACCACACCCACTCCCATTATCCTGACACACATACCACATTCAGTGACACACATACCACATTCAGTGACACACATACCACACCCACTCCCATTATCCTGACACACATACCACATTCAGTGACACACATACCACATTCAGTGACACACATACCACATTCAGTGACATACCACATTCAGTGACACACATACCACATTCAGTGACATACCACATTCAGTGACACACATACCACATTCAGTGACACACATACCACATTCAGAGACACACATACCACATTCAGTGACACACATACCACATTCAGTGACACACATACCACATTCAGTGACATACCACATTCAGTGACACACATACCACATTCAGAGACACACATACCACATTCAGTGACACACATACCACATTCAGTGACACACATACCACATTCAGAGACACACATACCACATTCAGAGACACACATACCACATTCAGTGACACACATACCACATTCAGAGACACACATACCACATTCAGTGACACACATACCACATTCAGTGACACACATACCACATTCAGTGACACACATACCACATTCAGAGACACACATACCACATTCAGTGACACACATACCACATTCAGTGACACACATACCACATTCAGAGACACACATACCACATTCAGTGACACACATACCACATTCAGAGACACACATACCACATTCAGTGACACACATACCACATTCAGTGACACACATACCACACTTGGTACCTTTATTCTGAGACACATACCACACTCAGCGATATTATTCTGAAACACATACCACACTTGGTCCCTTTATTCTCACACATACAGGGATATTAGTGATACACTCTACCTAAATGGAACCCATTTCAAAAGGGCAGATAACTTATTTTTGACTGAGTTATTCTCCTTTTTCTACCAGTACTTAGAATTTTCATTATACCAGTACTGAAAAAAGTGGCACTGTTTACTGACTGCTATAGTTTTACAACCAGCATAATTTATGTGACATTTAAATGACATCACACCCATTTACATGTTACAATATCAGCTTATTCACAGCTAACCACTTCATTAAGCATGAAGTCGACCAAAATAAGATTCAGTCTTTAATTGAATCCAGGGCCTCTCATACCTTTAGTCGACACATTTCCTGAAACCTTAGGCCAGTTCAATTATTATAAAAAACTTGATGAACCCCCATCTCCCGTGTGCTATATATTGCAGAAGAGCCTAGAATTGAACTGTTTCTGCTGGTGAAGATTTTATCAGGGAAGTTCAAAAAAGGGGAAAGTTTTGATACAATGTACCGTGATTGTATCATTATCATTCCATTAATAAAATGGTTATATTATCTCTCTTCCTTATAGATACTTGTGAAAGGTCGTAAACATACACCTATTGAATAAAATTTAGTTTCACCAGGAACTTATGAACGATTGATTACAATGCACTTTAAAATGTTGTTTGTGAAAATACTTTTTATCAGAATATAAATGAAAGCACTAAAATATTTTATTGGCAAATTGTCCAGAGCTCTTGACTTTTTTGTATTTAATAAAATTGTATACATAGAGAGGGTCATGTAAACATCTCATAATGAAATATTCATGACAGTTGGACCAGTTTTATCTTCTTTTTCTGAAGAGGGCTTTAGTACTTCCTGATTTCTCATATCAAGATAAAAACAAAATGCATCACTTTATTTATTATTATTTAATCAGTTAAAAATAGATTGATGAATTTATTTAGTGAGATAAATGTGAACAAATAAATATTTATTTATCTGGTAAAAAGTGTGATACATTAGCCCATTTCAAACACCCAGTGCGCATGCGCTGATTTATATCTCGCTCTATAAGACGTGACCCCTATTCACGAGTTTTGCAAAACTGGGGGTTTTTGCACAAAGGATTTAATCATTTGTGTCCGTACCAAAATATTTTACTGTGATTTAGTTGAACGTCTCGTTGATAAGACACTTGCATGTTGTTGTGTTTTTTTTTATGTCATACGACTTAAATTGAACAGTTCGTTACTGGTAAATGTTGCTTTAATTATACATGTATGTTTCTTCCACTGAAGGGCATTGTTTAGCAGATGCACTACAATGTGCCTGTCCATTCAGATAAATCCTCAGGGTCAAGGTCATATTAAAGGTGGTATCTGACAGTTTGGACCAAAATATTTTTCCTTAAAAAACCAACTATAAAGTCATAGTCACCTGAAAAGATCTTGCAAAATGCTGCTTACTGATGCCCTACATGTAGATCAGTATGAATAGTGCAACAAACATCCATATTCCTCATTGTAAACAGGTATTTCCTGTCTGAGTGACACTGCAGAGAGAGCTATTTTTAACCAGTAAAACCACCTGACAACTCATTTTTGAGATTACGTTATTATCTTCATTCGCAATATCAGCTCTGACGTAGGTATCTTTTTAAGCAGAGATCACTATCGTGCATATATATAGATTTAGAATGATTAAACATTTAGAGCGTTTAATTGCAGTTTGTACTGTCTAAGAATTACACCGTGTTCAAAACCGTCTTTACTTATTCTAAAGTATGAGTATATGCAGAAAGTATGAGCTAATGCCCCAAAGCAGTGGTAAGGTATTGTTACATGGATTTGATATAGGCAAACTGTGGGCTACCACCTTTAAAGGTCATATAAAAGGTCATTGAATCTTTAAGTTCATATGTCAGTTTAAGAGGTACACAAGGTTGTTGAGCTTTTAAAGGTGGTAACCAACAGTTTGGACCAAATATTTATTTCTCAAAAAAGTCATTGATACTTGAAAAGGTCCTGCAAAATGTTGTTCATTGATGTCCTAGACTTTTGTAAACAATCATACATGCCCACACTTCATTGTATTGCAAACAGTTATTTGCTATCCGAGCCACAATGCAGAAATAGCTATTTTTAAACTGTGAAAACCATGTGACCGCTTACTCTTGAGATCACATTATATCGTCATTCGGGTAATCGGCTCTGACATTGACTTCTGTTTTTACAATTGTTGCGCTTTTTATTGAGTTGGAAAAAATTATCATTAAGAGTGATTTTCTTTCACAATTAATACTGTCTAACATTATAGTTGCTGTTCAGAATGGTCCTTAATTAGACTTAGGTATAAGTCTATGCAGAAATTATTCCCAACTTCCCAAGAGCAGTTGTTAGATATTGTTCCATGTATCTGATATAGGCAAACTGTCAGATACCACGTTTACCAGATGAAAGAATAGTTGAAACACATCACAATGTTTTTGAGTCTCCAAACACACAAAACTACAATCTTTTTAAGTACATGTTCACATATAATCTTGTGATTTTTTGTTCAAAAACATCCTTTGGCATTTGATTGGCCCATTGTGTAAATTTCTTTCAAAATCCAACCAATCAGGTCATTTTGCATGGTCTCTTTACTTAGTTTAAAAACTTTATAACTTTAGGTATTGGTTGCCATAATGGTGACTGTTGGGGTAGAACCATAGACATCTGTCTGATCTACTCACATGAAAGATTCTGACCTTACTCAGATTCGAACTTGCATATTGTGGGTGGAGATATCATAAGCGGGGAAATGGAATAATCCAGTGAAAGAACAAAAGACTCCGTATCATGGGTCATTGGTTTGAATATTGGTCAGGTCTTCACTTATTTCCTTAAGCAAGTTATCAACTCCATTTCATTCCACTCTTCTCAGGTTTTTAAATGGAAAACTTTTTTTGTATTTTTAGCTTTTTTGGATAATTAATATGACTTCCAAGGTCCATTCATCGGCTGCCATATTATGGCATAAACAAATAAACTGATTAGCCAGGAGGTAAAACTGTAAAATGTTGGCTGGATGAGCAAAAGTTAGAAAGTAGACTATTACTTGATATTAACACATTATTACCACAATGCAAAAAAGTGGAAGAGAAAAACAGATAAATTTCAAAAGTAATAGTTTTTATTTTAAAGATTTCAGTAAACTATAAGTCTCGAGAAAAAGTATGACATTTTTTCCTGAGACCATGGATTGGCTTAAAAAAAAAAAAAAAAAAAAAGCAAAACCCGACTCCATTTAATAGATTTCCCAAGAAAAAAGTTGCAAAATTATTATTTATAATAACTGTAAAACTAAAAGTGTACCAGCAGAAATTGCACCTGCACCTGTGCAGCAGCCTCTGATTACACAAATAATTATTGTTCATATACTATTTTTCTAAGTTATTTTAAAAGATACAAACAAACAAAAATACAAAAATAAATAAAATAAAAAAGAATGCTGTTTATTGAATTAGGACCATATTTAATCCGGTAAGGGCCACAAGACAAACTTCCCCATGTGCAAAATTTCAATGAGCATTCCATATATGGGCATCGCACTCCAGCGTATCGCCAATAAGCTGGTAGCACATAACAGCTTGGCAAAGCCACAAATGTTCTATTTTGATTAAAAATGTTGCAATAATTTACAAGCCTATTAAAGGTGGTATCCGACAATTTGGACCAAAAATATTTCCATTTAACATCTTAATAAACTATTGTTGCCTGAAAAGATCTCACAAAATGCTGTTTATTGGTGTACTACACATATCGGAATAGTGAACCATAACGCCACAATCGTCATTACAAACATGTATTTCCTATCTGAGCCATGCTGTTCAGCTATTTTTAAACCAAGAAAACCATCTACCACTTATGTTTTAGCACATCCACATCATCCGCCATGATGGTAATGTCTTTTTTTAGCCAAAATCCCAATCGTTCTTATTTATAGATTTGCAAAGAATGAACATTTTAAGTGTTGATTAACGTTTTACTGCCCCAAAATTGAGATACCGTTGAAAATCATCAAAGCATAGACTAAAGTATAATGTTTTTCTATAGTAAATATTCACAAATACCCCAAACAGAGGTCAGATATTGTTACATATATTAAATATAGGCAACCACCTTTAAGCCGAAGATAATCTGGTTCAAGGATATAAATTTCAATTTTGTAGTTTATTGCTTTTGAATTCAGATACTCCATAAACAAACCAGAACTTCTTTGATAGGTGCTTCCTTGTTTACTTAGTGCCAGAAGATATTTTGTACTTTGATGATTTATTGGTAGTATTTATGCAAGATATATTGATATCATTCACATTTATCAGAGTTTGAAGGGTCATTCACAAAACCCTCCAGGTAGAAAGGGCTAATATTTTTGCTGCAACACTTCAAAGGGATTTTGATAAGGGAACTTCCTTTGATGTTAAATCCACACAGAAATATACAGAATGTATAATGTTAAAAAAAGGTAAAAGCTATGATAATAAATTTGACAGTCAAAATGCCCTTTTATTTAACTGCAATAACCTCCCAACCCCTCCATCACCACACCTCGACCAACAATAATAATAATAGAAATGTAATGTTTATGCATTTAAACATATACATAACAAAGGACAGGTAGATATTAAATTTCTCATTGTATTAAATTTCTCATTGCTTTTAGTTCTTCCCCTGTCACTTCCTTTAAATCTCATAAAACTTTCCTCAGATTTTTTTCATAGCTGTCTTACCTTAATTTTGACCTACTTTGACATGCTGAATATTTAGGGTGCCTGCATTGGTAGTGTATAAAAGTCTGCTGCTTCTACTGTGGACTATGTTATTCCAGCGAGTATAGTACTACTAACAACTTGCAGAACTCCTTTGCGAACGATGACTTCCTCACCAATTTCTGCCACAAATATCCTTTGAAATATTTTTTGTACATTGAAATGTATTAGTTGCAGTTAGCTTGATAATTACTTAACACCCTTGGGTTATATAAGAAGTATAGTGTATAGAAAGTGTAACAAGATTCTGTTTGAATTAATGATTTATTAATCCTTTAGCTCATGCATATGCCATTTTATGACTTTGTAAATATTCACAATTTATTCCTTTTGTCTTCAGCTGCATCAACACAAGTAAGAGTTTATTTGCAGACTAGTTTAATCTAGGTTATATAACTATACACCAAAAATGCATGTGTTTAAAATTAATTAAAACTGTTTCAAAGAAAATCAACAAATTAGTGAATTTTAAAAAATCATCTACATTTACTAGGAATGAAAGGGTTAAAGCAAATGTATTCTGAAAACACAGTTGACAGCGCTATAACAGTTTAACTCAATTAACTGTTTTGTTTTGTTTGTTTTGTTTTTTAAAATACCATAAAGGTTTAAAGATAAGATGCGGTTTAATTATGATAAAAAGGTGGGAAGTGCATCTTATCCATGCAAAGTAAGTTCTCCTTTTTTCCCAGACTAAAATTGAACCTTATACTAAACTGACCCCAGAGACTATTGACAATATTATCTGCTATAGTCAACTGTATTGTGCTATTTTCAGGGAAAACTTACGTTGTTTTTACCTAAAATTTGAAATTTAACATAAAAAGGGACATTTAAATTCATTTCTTTAGAAAAAACAACAATATGCAAACATTGCAGCAAGCATTTATGATAATTATAGTGATGTCCAGCTTTTTGGTGGAGGAAGACCCTGACCAATGTCTAGGTATAAACACCAGTGCACCACAGGTCAGCTGGGAGACCTTCCCACATTAAGTCCTTCGCCCCAAATGGGATTCAAACCCACGTGGTGAGAGGCTAAGCTGTCAGAGGAATTATAAATTGGTGACTCTACCATTATGCCATGGGCACCCAAAACTTATAGTGGATGTTTTATTACCCAGTATTAAAACATGTATCATCATTTTAATGTCTTGGTGCAATCCTTCTTTTTTTTGTTCAAAAGTAACTAGTCAATAATTTTTGTTGATTAAAATTTTGGTCAACATTTATCAAAGTGACATACACACTGAAGGTTTTAAAGCCTTAAAAATGATGCTCATCTTTTTTACAATATTTGTTAAGGTCATAAGTTTTCATTACTTTAACTTCTTATAAATGGCTTCTGTGAAGGAAATATATATTATTATTTGTAGTATGACAAACAAAACAAGTAAGAAAAACTAAGAAAATTTTCTTATCAGAAACTACATGAGCTAGAGTCTTGATACTTGGTATACATATTCCTTAGATGTCCTTGTGTCAAAATTGTTCAGAGAATTTTGATCAATCAGAAAAAGGGCCGTCAGAGGAATGGCCATTTTCCATATATGGCCAGAAACTACAAGAGCAAGAGCCTTGATAATTGGTAAACAGGTTCCTTGGGTGGCCATGTACGAGGATCTTTCGAACAATCCTTGACAATAAAAAACATGGCCACCAAAGGCATGGCCATTTATCATATATAGCCATGTAGTAAAAAAAATTGAAACTGATTGTCAAAATATTTCCTGTGTAAATGTATTACAATTACTCTGGTCTGTTTCAAACTCTGATATCCCATGCTTGTTTGTTCTAAATTTATATGGCACTTGGGTGAGCGATTTATGGCTATCGTGGCTCTCTTGTTTATCAATAACATCTTTATCATTTCAGGGATATACTGAGCGGCAAAGTACTTGATGATTATTTCCGTCAGAAACCATCAAGGGCATTCACTCTGAAGACTCAGCAAATTTCAGTAAACACCCTTCCTGACACCCTGCGAAGACAATTGACTGTTATTTGAAAAGAAAAATCATGAAAAATATCATACATTAATAAGGTCAGACTAATGACCATGGGAAGGTAAAAATCATGCAGCCCTTGACCAGTTGAAGGTCATAATACATGTGACCTTAGTGAGGTCAAAGGTCATAAAGCCTGTGACCTTGAAAAAGGTCATGAAGACTTCAGTATGGTCAAAGATTATAAAGTCTAAGTCTGTATAAAGTCTGTATAAAGTCTGTTAATCTGGTTAGGCTGAAGATGTTCCATGATTACATCAAATGTTTCAGAGCCAATGGAAATGGACAAGGTAAAAAATCAATGTATTGATTGATATAGTGACATGGACCCAACTAAATATGACGATGATGATGAGGATGATGATGATGACATGAAATCACTTTCATTTTTCAAAGTTTAGTGCATCCAAGTCAAAACAATCAAAATTTCAACCAAATTCATTATTGCCTATGTTTTCATCATTTAAGTTCATTTCCGTTTATGAACCAATAAACTGCCATTCTACAGAATAACAGTCATATGTTTTTATTTCTAAACATACTTTATTCACTTACATGTATATATGTATAATATCAAACACTTTTTGTACCAATCAAAGTAGAAAACATAGTCAATGTTAAAGGATTTTTTTGTGATAGTATTACCATGCTATGGTCATGCTTTAACATTATTTCACATAGTTATAATACATTTTTTTATAATCAAAATAGTGTCTACCTTTACCATATAGTATTCATTTTAAATCAATATATTATACTATTTAAAAATACTGTAGTAAGTATTTTATTATATTTTAATAAGAATTACTTAAGAAATTAGGGTAAAAGCACAATAAACATTTAGTTATAATAAAAACTTTTCTTTTGTTTGTAATTTTTAAATTTGTTGTAATTTTTAATTATTATCATTTTTGTTATTTTTACCACATTCCTAAGTTTTGAAATGAACCATCAAGATGATGGATTTCACAAGAATAAGCTTTAGTTCTTAAAATCAACAGTGAAATTAAAAGAATTATATAATACATGTAAATCATGCCAAGTCAAAACCTTTGTCCTAACAACAACATTTTCTTCAAGCTTTTCATAGTTGATAACAAAGGAATTATCTGTAAATATTGTTTAATATTGAGAAAAATTAAAGATGATGAATAAAATAAAACTCAGAAGATAAAAACAATTAAATGAAAAAAGGTGAAGTGAAAATGCCATGGCAGCAAGATATCTCAAAAAAAACAGTTTTTGTTGTTGTTGTTGTGGAATACATAAAGTTATATCTTATGGTTCTTGTTTGTTGGGTTTATTGTCCCACTAACAGTATTTCAGTTATCTGGAATCGGTGTCCACTTGAAGCAGATATGATGCTGCTTTCACTGTGTAAACCATGTGGTGAACACTTGGCATGATACCACACCCAGTCACATTATCCTGACACTGGGCCAACCAGTCGTGGAACTAACCACATATTTGCTCGAGTGTTAGCAAGGGAGCTATACCGCACTACGATATTTTACAACTTTAGTATGTCGCAGCCCGGAATCTAACCCAGGACACCCGTACCTGGAGCCAACGCTCTACCAATTGCGCTACCGGTTGGTTCTGTAAAAAGGTGATGTAAACAAAGGCTGCGACAGGTTCTTTATTTTATGAGACCTGTAAATGTTATTACAATTTTTTGTATTGTGATTTATTCTTTTTTTATCTAGGATAATTGATTCCATGTGTTTTGTGACAAAGTGATATAAAGTGTTTGTCTTTTCTTGTGATTAATATTGTGATCATTAAGTGACGAGTCTGTGATAATTAAGTCTGTTACAATAAACAGATGCGTCCGTGGTAATAAATATGTGTTTTTTTCTTTTGTTTTGACAATGTGCGTGTGTAAGATTTTATACAAACTTGAAAAGATGGCCATTTAGAAATTATATTTTTTTCAGATAATGTCCTGTTGTTCTTTTTCATTTAAAATAAAAAAACACACGAAAAATCATATTTTACAATGTGGTGCCAGTGGTCAAGCAACATAATCGCTGAATTGTATGGTTTTCCTGCTACCCTGCAGTATGCTGCTGGTTCTATCCAAACATAAGTCTGGGGTCTTTCTTCACAAATAATAAGACAGACATCGCAAATAGGACCACAGTTGTGTTGGTGCGATGGTACAAACAAAAATAATTTTGTGAAAGCCTCTCAGTTGATGTAATAAATATTGAAGTGCTAGAACTACAAGTTGAGAAGACTATGAATAAAGTATTTTCAATGTTTACTGTATACATGTCCAAACACATAATATTTAATGTATATGTGTTCAAAGACATAAACTGTCCATATTAAATGTTAAGCACCTTCAGGGTGTGGTATTTTAGCACAAGAGTAAACAATTTTATGATTTTGATCTCTGCCATCATTTGAAGGAAGTTTCTTTTAACTTCCCACAAATTCTTCATGACTAATCTTCAGTATTTGTACAGGTATATATATGTATTTCGAATGCGTGCTATTACAAGCAGGTGCATTTGATGCTTTCTTTTTTTATTATATAATGTTTTAAAACATTTTATTTATCCTTATGGTAATTGACATCCTTATGCCAAGTTATGGCTGGATTGTTGACTACCACAATGGTAGCTCTCCATTTTTCATGTTCAAAAATGAAAGAAACAGTTGTAGTTATCTCCCCTAAAGTAAGGATAATATTCACTTTATGCAAGAATCGTGCCTAATTTTCTTTTTCAATGTGGTAAAGGGTCTCTATCCTGAAATATTTTGTTATGCTCATTAGTGCAATACAGATATGTAATGCTTTGATTTTTTCCATAATTTGATAAAAAACAAAAAACTCTGGGCACATATTTCATTCAAATATTAAAATTTTATGTTAACTGATTCAAAAGTAGGTGTTTTGTATCTATTATTATTTATAGATAGTTTCCATGTGATGTCATAGGCACTGATAAAATATTGCATTTTAAAAATATGAATTTTAAGAGCTTTCCAATGGTGTATAGCTTTTAATTTTTGGAACACAAATGAAAAAAATAACAAGAAAATAAAATTTACGCTTCTATACAATTCATCTAAAAATCCCTTGAAGTTGCCATCAAAGATGGCTGCCAAGATAAGGGCTCCTCACTGATGTGGAAACTATCTATTTCATACAAATTATTTAATATGTATTTTAAATTTTGTTTAATAAAGTGATTAGATGCTCTTAAAGGGAGCGAGTTGTAAACACAAAATGTAATTCTTGACTGTCATAATTATGAATGCATATAAAGTATAAATAGTCATTTTAGTTTACTGCCATGTTTGTTTATTGTTCATGTTAGTTTCTTATAAAGATTTATATTTATTACAAGTATGCACAATAAATATATTTTTATATTTTGCCAAAATATACATTTATTTTATTTTTACTTATATCCATACATTTGCCTTTTTTGTGATTTTTCTTGTCCTTTAGGTTCCTTTAATTGTAAAGTCTTGTGGACAGATACCATTCATCAATATTTTATATAGACAAAAATTAGGGATGGGATTGGGATTTGCCAGCATTTTTTGCCGATACTGTGCAATGACATTATATCACAGGGGCATATATGAGGTGCCCAGGGACTGAACCCAGCTGGTTCATTATACTGACACCGATGAGTCAGGCGTAATTCTGTCCCCTTAGCCCTGAGCGTTAGGAGGGAAGCCATTACTACCAACTTTAAAGTCCTTGGTTTGACCCCGCTGGGGTTTAAACCTGCAACCTCCCGATTCACAAGCCGATGCTTTACCACTTGAGCTATTGCAGTCGGTCTAAAATTAGGAGATTCAGTACTAAAATTATTAATAATATATCACCATTTAAGGATGGTTCAAACACTTTTTCTCCATCAATCAAATAAATAATTGTAACAGAAAAAAAAATTCCTGCGAAATCATGTTTATTGATCCTAAATCTATGCAAAAAATGAAGCATAACATCCCACCCGTCATTGCAAACAGGTATTTACTATCTGAGACATGCTGCACGGTTAGCTATTTTTAAACTAAGAAAACCATGTGACCAAAAATTTTTGTCACATTATATCGTTTTCTGGATAATCTGCTCTGACGTCGATATCTGTTTTCAGCAAAGATAACAATTGTGCTTATTTATAGATTTGGAAAGAATATACTATTAGAGTGTTTCACAATTTATATTGTTTAATAATATATTCTTCATATCTTAATAATGGCATATTGTGCATATTGCCTACAATAGGCTTTAAGTTTTTGTAACCAAAATATATATTGTGTATAGATAGTTTCCACATCAGTGCAGATCCCTTATCTTGGCAGCCATCTTGGATGGCAACTTCAAGTGGTTTTCAGATGAATTGTATGGAAGCGTAAAATTTATTTTCTTGTAATTTCTTTATTTGTGGTCAAAAAATTAAAAGCTATACACCATTGGAAAGCTCTTGAAATTCATATTTTTAAAATGCATTATTTTTAATTGGTAAATGCACAAAGAATATAATACACATAAATAAATAAAATTATTGGCTCATCTTTAAACAAAATGAACAGTGTAACTTATTTGGTTGTACTTTTTTACATTTTAAACTATCAAAATATAGTTTTGATATTTAAAACACTTCATAAAAGCTGTTAAAATTTATATAAAATTCAGTAAAATAAACTAAAAAATAACAACACAATGGTGAGTTTAATACAGCACATATTTATAGAATTTGGCCTGTATTAGCTTCCGCCTTCAAAGATGGCTGCCTTAAACTGTCTTATCAGTGTCTATGACATCACACGGAAACTATCTATTACTGTATTAAAATAAGACGTCCACTCACTTGGCCCTTGTTTAATTGGGTACTTCATTGAACCTTAGAACTGCTATGCATACACGTAAGTGTTAAATCTGGCAAAAGTTGCATGAATGAACCTGATACAAACCCCAGTGACGTAAACTATGATGAAAGGGTCATCTAGTCCAGTAACATGTGCTGACTGGAGATTAAATATCACAGGGTATCACGCAAATAGTATCAACAATTACATCATCAGTGAGACTTGATATACCTGTTGTTGTATTAAACCCAAATCGAACTTTGGGATGAACATGGTTGGTGCAACATTCAGGATGCAAATTCAATTCCGAGTTTTTGCTGTATTTTTGTGCATGTGTGTTTTGTTGTTGTTGTTTATAATCGGGCTGGTCACAATTTACCGAATGAAGAAGACAGACATACGACCTGTTCTTGATATTTATTTAAAGATGGTATCAGAAAGTTTGCCTATATTAAATGCATATAACAATATTTAACCACGGGTTGTTGTTTTTTGCGGCCAAGATTTACGGCATAAACTCTTACTTTTGTCTAGGTAAAGACGATTTGAACACTCCCTTAGACTGTACAGAAGTTTAAAAAATATATATATATATAAAAGAAGTCCTGGAATAATTCGCTCTAATTGTCCATTCCTTCTAAATCTATCAATAAGCAGTATGGGAAGTTCTGCTAAAAATAGATTCCGACATCAGAGCAGATTACCTTGATGATTATATTACATGTCACGTGCTTTTCTTAGTTTAAAAATAGCTTATTTACTGTGAAGCATACTCAGATATGAATACATGTTTGTAATAACGATTTTGGTCTGTGTTGTTTTTTTGTTGTTTTATTCTCACTTTTTCAAAGATGTTGGATATCAATGAACACCACTTCATTTGTTTTTTTAGGTAACAAAAAGTATGTGATTGAGGGAACAAAAAACCTGGTCCATACTGTCGGATACAGCCTTTAAAGTATTTGACTGTTCTGATTCGTTCTATAAATATTGTTAAGCTTTAAATAGCTTAAAAATAGTAAAAGACGATTGATTCTCCCCATCTATACAGAAAACATGATTTTTAAAGAAAAGACGGTTCACATATATTCTAATATTCAGAATTAATCTTTTAATCATTGTTCATTGTGATGTAAAAACATGAGTCTACTGTGTCTGTGTAGTTAAAGATTTTACTAAAAAATATTTCTAAAAAATACAAAACATTTTTCCTGCTGCGTTTTGTCTCTAGTTGGGTTCATAAAATCCTGAAGTGTTTACGTTCTCAGTGACAATATAATATTATAATACTGCGCTCCTTCCCTTAGATTTTTCAAATTTATTTATTTATTTGTTTTTTTTCGTCCCACCAGCATTATTCCAGTCACCTAGAGACGGTGTCCACTTAAAGCAGATTTATTCAAAATTATGTTTGTTAGGTAAGATATTGTTGGTTTTTTTTGTTGTTGTTTTTTTAAATATATCGTAGAAACCAATTATGATCATTATAGCGATGTCTAGCTCTTTTGGTGTAAAAGCCCAAACAAATGTCTGTGTAGAACCACCGGCGCACCGCAGGTCAGCTGGAATACCTTACCACAATAAGTCCTTCGCTCCGAAAGAGATTCGAACCCACGAAGAGGGAGGCTAAGCACTCTGAGAATTTACAAATCTGCGACTCTACCACTATGCCACGGGCGCCCCAATAGTTTTCAATTTTTGTTTCTATCTTAATGTGTTGGAAGGCTTCTTAGATGTGTTTTCACTCGAAACATCTCGGACGTTTCTAAGAAGCTTAGTTAAGGCGGTTTTATTATATATCATACCAGGGATGAGTCAAGGGGGTGGGGAAGGGGTGGGTTATACAAAGTTAGACTCCTTATATATTTACATACACAGAGTAAGAGACTCTAATTTTGCATAACCCCATAACGTTGAATGGATCTTGATTCATACCTCAACCCCCCCCCCCCACCCCCCCCCCCACCCAGGCCCCGCAATTTTCGGGATCCGGCCCTGACTCCACAACCTAAAGAGCAAGCATGTACTCGTAGCGACTCCGTAGAGTTTGAGAGTTTGTTTTTCTTCATTATTTATTTTTATGCATGTATGATCCAGGGGTGGACCCAGAAAATTGTGTGTGATTGTGGAGGGGAGGGGGGCGGTGTTATATATATATATAATTATATATAAATACTATATATACATGTATATACACAGTATATAACTTCGACCTAAGCAGTCAGCAGACAAAGTTTACTTTCAAAGCTTAGTAGTTTAAGCTTACATGTATGTTTTCACAACTGTACTATTTTACCTGGTTGGTGGGGTGGGGGTGCATCTCTGGTGGCAATAGGGGTATTTTTTTTAAAAAATCTGTTTTTGTTTGTTTGTTGCGATGTTTTGATAAGTTTGAAGGTAAAATGCTGGACACGGTTGTTTACATCTAACTCACTGCATTTTATCACTCGCTTATCAGCTACCCTTCATCAATTTTTCGCCCACACAAGATATTATCGGTAACAAGTCATTTACCTTGCGAACATTCTATCAGCTTGTTCGCAGGGCGTGTTCGTCATCACCACTGGTAAACATAATAACACGACCGTTTGGCATTTAACCAACAAAATGTAATGAAACGAGAGAGTACTGCTGACGTAAATAAAGGTGTTGTGCGACAAATCGGGTCATTTTTTCACCCTTAAACAACCAAATAAGTTATCATTTCATTAATAGAGCCTGCGAAATTGCGTTTGGATGACACAGATTTGTGTAGCTTACTTTCTTAATCGCAGTCACAAATATTAAATTCCTATCTCTGTATATGCTGCAATGTTGGCCATGTTGGCTAAACCACGTGATCACTTACTTTTTTGATCATGTGATGTCACCGTTCAGGTTATTCTGGTCAACAGCTATTGGATTTGAAAATCGTAATCAGTGCAATCTTCATTGTTAGGGGATGGAATGGGATTTGCCGGCATTTTTGCCGATACTGTGCAGCGACATTTTTATCATTATAGCACAGGGACACTTAAGAGGTGCCCAAGGTCTGAATCCGGTCGGTCCATTATACCGACACCGATGAGTCAGGCGTAATACTGTCCCCTTAGCCCCGAGCGTTAGGACGGAAGCCAATACTACCAACTTTAAAGTCTTTGGTTGACCCAGCCGGGGATTGGACCCGTGACCTCCCTATCCGCTAGCCGAAGCTCTACCACCTGAGCTTTTGCGGCCGGTGCATCATTTTTAGGGACAACGATCGTTCTCACAAAAGGGCTAGAGTGCGCCCGTGCATGTAATCTATGTTGTCATTTAATTCATCCTATAAGGCTTGTTACGTAGATTTCCTTTGATGGACACTGGACTTTGGTGCCTCAACTCCATCTTCACATTAACAGGATGCTACAACCATTTATACTTCTCTGGTCAATTGTTTCTTGATTAAAGTCATTAAATTCATTTACAATCAACAATTATGAGTGGTTCTTCTAATAGAAAAAATTCTACACTCTCTTAAATACTATGGGGACAATACTATGGGGACATTTTTTTTCTAATGTCGTCGCAACTTTCGTCATAACTTATCAAAGAAAACGTCAGCGCTTGGACATTTTTTATTAAAATAGATCGGTTTTCTTTTCATCTTTCATTTGAGAAATCCCTCAGAAAGTACGAGGTTAGATCTCTGTAAAACCGGTCTAAGCACCCCAGTTGGTCCCTTTTGCCGGATAGAAACTATTAAGATGTTTCCATCGAAAATAGAAGCATGCGCTCGCTGCGCCCGTTTCGGCTTAGAGAAGTACGCACCAGTACCTCGCGAAACAGTTGCGAAATCACTGCATTAGAGCTCTGTCATTGCAGGCCCCTCATCCATGAGCAGTGCCAATCATCGAATCTTCCCTTCACTATTCTATGTATTGGCGATTGTCGCTTGCAGTAAGGTCCAGCCTTAATCGGAACTCCTCGGATCATCCCTTGGATGTATCTGGAGCTATGATACTTACAGAAATCACGATCGATTTATTCGCCGGAAGGCGGAAGAAGGGTATGCGTACGAAGTTCGCACAAAACATTAACAATGCCATCGTTTGACAGCTGCGTGTCTGCTGCGCTGGGTAAATTAAAATTGGAAGATTTAACTTTGAAGCCGCCACAAAGTGAAGTTTTACATGCATCGTAATGTAGTGAGCTGTCATCCGGGCTGCCATCTTTGTTTTGAGTTCTGTCACCAAAGTAGTCCTATTTAAGGAAATGGCCGAGGTGATCCGACTACCTACATACATCCGAGAGATGATTCGTGAATTATCCGAGGTGTTCCGATTGGTCCAGCCTGTGCTACTCGACTTTCATTTTATTAAATGACAGGAAGTATCAATGTGAAATTGCCAGCTGACTTCAACCAGTCAAAATGCGACTATTTGGTAAGCTTTTTATGCAAAGAAACAGTAATAAGGACGATGGATCGGTGCAAAATTGAACAGCTTTAACCATGTTGATTAGAAAAAGACACCAGAAAGTTAGCTTGTGAGATGTAGCAACAGTTACTAAGGACGGGTATTGTAGCATTGTCGTCGATGGCGATAAAACGATAGTAATGAAAAAGCAAAGAGATGATAATGCATCGATCGATACAATTAAATAAACAAACATTGGTTAATTGTTATTCCGGGAAATTTGGTAAATTTAGATTTATTAACAAACGAATCCCTTAATTTAAAATTAAAATAAAGTCAGTATATTTGACATTCTGCAGCAAGCAAATGTCTACAAACATAATTGATTATTTTTTTATATTACCGAGTCTTTCCGAAAATTGCCGAATTGTTCTGAAAGCCGGAGCGGCTTATAAGCGACTTGGTCAACGTTTTGCGTAGCCATCTGACACATATTATCAGACAATATTCAGTTCAAACGTATTTATGTTATTGTTTCACTGTCGAACCAATCATCGCATTTGTCGATGACAGACATGACGTATATCGCCGCATGCATACTTCGGAGATGTAATTTTGAGCTTCAAGCTGGTATCCGACAGTTTGGACCAAAATTACTTTCGTGAAACATCTTAATAAACTATTGTTACCTGAAGAGATCTCTCAAAGTGTTGTTTATTGATGCCCTACACCTGTATGAAAAGTGAAACATAACGTCACAATCGTCATTTCAAACATGCATTTCCTATTTGAACCACGCTGCACAGTTAGCTATTTTTAAACTAAGAAAGCCACGTGACCAATTTTAGCTTACTTGTATCCACCCCATCCGCTTTGACGTCAATGATTATAGCAGAAATCCCAGTCGTTATTATTTATAGATTTGAAAAGAATGATAATTTTAAGTGTTGATTAACGAGTTTTATTGCCCCAAATTGAGATACTGTTAAAAATCGTCAAAACTTAGACTGGAGATATGATGTCTTTTCTTCTGAAATTATGCACAAATACCCCAAACAGAGGTCAGATCATATTTCACATACTCCAAAAAACGTTGCAACGCTTTTTTCCCTCTCAACCTCATTACATTAAGAAATACAGTATGCTCATATATATTTTGTGATAAATGGTCCTCTTTTATTCCATTGTTGATTAGTGGTTCAGCGTTTGCTCTTTAAAAATAACAAAGAAATGTGCAAATTTGCCTACATGTGGCCAAGTCACTTTAAAAAAATCTACCGAGAAATTGTAACATTAATAATAATGCAAATGTTAAGAGGTCGTGGTTCTATCAATATCAATAAAAGGCGCCGGTGAGATTTCATACGTGTAAATGTCAACCGAATTAAGCAACAATAACACCAGTCATGCACTTTAACTTTTCCGCATTCGTTGACGCCATTGTCTAAATGAACAGCGATAACATGACCAGGTGAAGGCAGAGACGGATATTATAGTGGTACTAAATAGATTTTTATTTCAATTACGGACAAGACCAGTGTCATATAATGCCATTGCCATGTGGCTAATTATTATTAAACTGTAGCAATCGTAACTTCGCGACTTTTTCCAGACATTTCTGAATTTCTATAGCTGAGGTATTTAGTTTTGTGTCCTATACCCTATGGCAAATCACTGTTCTGTTTAGTTGAAGTGAAGTAAACACGTGACAAGTGTACTCGCGCATGCATAGTTAGGCGGAGTTTATGTGTTTGTGTTGAATGTAATAGAGCGTGGCAAAAAAAAATCACGCTTGATAATCATTGTAGCGTTTTTTATTTTGTTAATTTACGGATTTTGATTGCATGAAACATATTGGCATGACCACCAGGAAAAGAAGATGTTTTTTGCTCAAATATTCACCGTGGTTCCGCCAAGATTCGCTCTTTTTTTCCTGTTTTTGCACAATTTAAAACCACTGTTTGATTCTGCTTTAATTGAAACACGTTCCCGCACACACAAAAACGAAATAAAGAATGACTTCTTAATTAAATAGTCATTTAAGTTAAATACGGTTTCATTTATTCCTGCAAAAGTTAATAATGCAAATAAGACCAACAGTGTCCGTGTCGCTTTAAAGAAATTGCGTCTCAGTTTAGTTTATGTATAGGACATATCGATCGCCTCATATCTTAATTAAGGTAGAGCAAATGTAATGCCCACCTCCAATTGAACAGTTGAGGGTTCGTATCCCTGTATGGGCACGAATTTATTTTTTTCCTTCTAATTTTTCGCTTTTGCAATTATTTTTGCCTCTCGCTTTCATATAAAGAAGGAAACATGTATAGTATTTTATTTTATTTTTATAAATGAATTTTAATTGTACGATTTGTGATAAAATTGATTATAAATTCGTTACCCGGTATATTGAAAGACTTCAAAAAACAAAACAAAAAAAAAACATGTGGTGAATTCTTTTTTATTTTGCAGCATCAACCGAATTACTTTATAGAACATTTTGGGCAACTCTGAAATAAACCGTGTGGCCTACATACTTTTGTCTTAGCTCAATCGGAACTCCTCGGGTAATTCCGTCGTCGAGACAATCATCCCTCGAATGTATCTGGTACAATGATACTTACTCAAATCACGACCACTTTGTTCGCCGGAAGCCGGAAGAAAAATATGCCAAAAATGTAGTTCGCTCAAAACATAAACAATGCTATCGTTTGACAGCTGCGTGTCTGCTGCGATGGATAAATTATGATAGGATGATTTAAATTTGAAGTTTTACAGGCATCGTACTGTAGGGAGCTGTCATCCGAGCTGCCATCTTTGATTTGACGTCTGCCACAAATGTAGTCCCATTTAGGGAAATGGACGAGATGATCCTACCACCTACATACATCCGAGCAATGATTCGTGAATTATCCGAGGTGTTCCGATTGGTCTAAGCTTTGAGTATTTCCAACAGTATCTCAATTGTATGGCAGTTAACACGTTAAACAGTATTAAAATAGGAAATACATGTTAGAAATGACGAATGTGGCGTTATTGTTCAATTTTCAGACAGGTGTACGACATCAATAAACAGCACTTTGAAATTGTTTAGGTAACAGTGGTTTATTTTGATATTTAATGAAAATATTTTTGGTCGAAACTGTTGAATACCACCTTCAATATTATTCCGTCACTATCGAGCCAGCCATGTTACTATTTATCATTAACCAAAATGAGGTATGTATTAGATGAAAACAGTTTAAACGCTTATGTTTCGTCTAAAATTATTTTAATACTTCTTCATTTCGGTATATTAAACTTGTTTTCTGACAGTTTGGTCAAGAGACTTTTCATGAAACAACCAAACAAATCATTGTTACCTGGGATAGGATGGGATTTGCCGGCATGTTTGCCGATACTGTGCAGAGACATTTCTATCATTATAGCACAGGGGCACTTATGAGGTGCCCAGGGACTGAACCCGGCCGGTCCATTATACTGACACCGACGAGTCAGGCGTAATGCTGTCCACTTAGTCCCGAGCGTGAGGAGGGAAGCCACTACTACCAACTTTAAGTCTTTAGTTTGACCCGGCCGGGGTTTGAACCCACGACCTCCCGATCCGCAAGCCGACGCTCTATCAATTGAGCTATTGCGGTCAGTCCATTGTTACCCAGACAGATCTCGCAAAATGTTGTTTATTGGTGTGCTAAACCTACGTGAAAAGTGAACGATAACGCCACAATCGTCATTAAAAAATGAGACATGCTGCAAAATTAGCTATTTTTAAACTAAGGAAACCACGTGACCACTTTAGCTCATCATCGTCATCTGCTCTGACTTCGATGCCTATTTTGATCAGAAGTTTCAATCGTTCTAATTTATAGAATTTTCTAATTTATAGAATTGTAAAGAATTTACGAGTTTTGGATCATCCACGTCATCTCCTCTGACGTCGATTTCTATTTTTAGCAAGAATGTCAATCTTATTTGTAGGTTTGAAAAGAGTGAACGTTTTTTAAGCTGATTAACGAGCTTTGCTGCCCTAAATTTGAGATACTGTTTGTAATCATCTAAGGTTAGACTAAAGTATGATTTTTCTGCTTATATTCCCCAGAGAGAGATAAGACATTATTACATATATAGACACACTGTCGAATTCCACATGTGTACAATGCTTATGTTTGTGTTTGCTTTCTTTATATACTTGCATGACACTTTCCTAGGTAGAGGGAATTTTAATGGCAACTCACAGATGAAAGACAAGTTTGCTGGGACGATAAATATATGTAATATTTAATAAAACTCTAAGGAAACACACTATGCAATCAAGAGTAAGACGAACTAACCAATTTTTAATTAAACAGTTTATTTTACGAAACGTGTCTATATATGTATCGTTACATATATAAGACATCGGTAAACTGTCGGATACCACGTTTAAACTATTCACGTGACAAATTTGTCAAATGACATTTAGTACTATTTATCTAGCGCAGTGTATAACGGGAACACTACGGTACTTCGGTCAATTCTTTTCTCTTAAAGGTTACGTTATAGACTTTCATAATCGGAGAAGTGGTCTATTTACAAGACACTTCACTACAAATAAAAGTACATAATTAAAGAGTATATTTGAAATTCATATTCGATGACGCGATCTATTTACAAAACTTCCCTTCATTTAAAAGTACATAGTTCTTAAAAGTTAGCGTAAAGTGGGAAGCCACTACTAACAACTTTAAAGTGTTTGGTTTTACCCGCCCGGGGTTCGAACCCGCGACCCACCGATCCGCAAGCCGACGCCCTTCCACTTGGGCTATTGCGGCCGGTTTAATGACGCCTGTGCTAAAAAGATATATTTTAAGCCACACACACACACACACACACACACACACACACACACACACACACACACACACACACACACACATACACACACACACAAACACACACACACATACACACACACACACAAACACAAACACACACACACCACAGAGAGAGCAGAGAGAGAGAGTGAGAGAGAGAGAGAGAGAGAGAGAGAGAGAGAGAGAGAGAGAGAGAGAGAGAGAGAGAGAGAGAGAGAGAGAGAGAAAAGTGTGAATACAAAGTGTAAATACATTGTCGAACAGGAACTGCAAAGAAATTTTCCAACATCCTGAACATTTAAACTTGAGGTACAAGCAGTTTAATGTCGTACGAATAAGAAAGTACTTATTCTCAACCTTTTTGCACTTGTTACCGTATAATATGCACTTCGTGCAACTTCCTTCTTAGAGCGGCGTTATAACAACGACACCAGAATCAATATAATTATGCGCTTACTCAACTAATGTTTTTAAAATGTAGGTAAATAAAGGATACGTTCTTCCTCATTACACGGATCTGGTGCACTAGAAGCGGTATTATGCAATATTGTACAATAACCATTTTTTTGTGTGGGAAAAGCCCCAAACGTTGCACGCGTATTTCTATGTATAGGATAGAGTCTATTAAGACGTTTCCATAGAAAATAGAAGTAGAAACGAGCGCAGTAGAAACGTACTTATTTTAATAAATTTTATCCGACATAG